>CM017805.1:25621508-26033663 GCA_008086715.1 Sitobion miscanthi | reverse complement strand
TAATAGTAGTATATGAGTACGTTGGGTACACTTTTTTCCTATAAAAAAATATAAAAACCGACCTATGAAAAATTACAAAAATCTAAACAATTTCTTGATTTATTTACAAAAAAATCTAAAAAAATCTGTTAAAATTACAAAAAAAATTTAAACTATTAGGTCGGGTAGTTTGACTACATTGACAAAACATAAAAACCGACCTTATATTTTCCTGTGAAAAAATTACAAAAATCTAAACTTTTTCTTGATTTATTTACAAAAAATCTAAACTTATCTGTTAAAATTACAAAAAATTTAAACTATTAGGTCGGGTAGTTTGACTACTTAACTAACCATTATATTTCATTATTATTTAAAAATTCTATAAATTTATGCATTTTATATCTATATTTAACGCGTGCCCCATTCGGGGACGCGTTATTATTGTCACCAAATCCCATAAATTGCAATAAATTCTCAGTTATTTTTTCCATACACCCTGAAATACCATAGTGTATAAAGGTTAAATATTAATATTTAATGTTTATTATTAAAAAAAATTTCTCTATAAATATAAAATAATAATAAAACAATGAATCAAAACAAGAACAATACAATTATTAGTCTTTATGAAAAGATAAAAAATAATGAAGGGTTATTGCAATCATTAAAAACAGGGGAAATATTTGTATGTTCAAGATGTCAAGATTTTAAGAGGCCTGATGAATTTACTAAAAACCAAAGATGGTGTAAAGTTTGTATGAAAACCACAGTTAATAATGATTTTAAAATATGTGAATGTGGAAAAAAAATATATTTAAGATGTTATAGCAATCATTTGTTATCCAAATATCACATAAAGAGGTTAGATAATATATCCAAAGAGAATATTTCACAAAAATAAATTTTGTTATTAAAAAATAAATTCATTAAATAATATAAAAATAAAATAAACAAAAAATTTCTTTTATAAATAAAAATAAATTAAATAAATAAAAATTAATTAAATTAATAAAAATAAAAAATGCAGTCACAGAATAATATTATAAAATTAGAAAAAATGAAAGTACCTGAGCTTAAGTTGATAGCAAAAAAATACGATATAAAAAATGTTTGTAGAATGAAAAAAGATTGTTTAATAGAAAATATAAAAAAACAAGTTGCATTAAAAATGTTGGATAAAAATCCCTTCTGTAAGTTAGATAAATCATTATTTACTAAAGAAAATTATTTTAATAGCTCACTAGAAAGAACACCGTATAAGTTGATAGATGTAATTCAATCTAATAAACAATTTAATACAAAATTTAGGATTCATAAAGCTGATTATAAAATTAGGTTTAAAGAAGCATTAATAAACGATATAAAACAAAGTAATACAGAATACAAAATTAATTATATAGATAAAGCTTTAAACGAAATGTTAAACCTTGCTAAAAGCAGTTCTGCATATGAAAAAGATGATAGAATAAGTATTGCATTATTTAATCCAAATATAAAAACTCCTATATATACTGGATTGAGATCTGATGATATTTTAACAAACTTAAAATGTATAACTAATGGGTTATTAACTTCAAATGAAGAAATTGATATTACAGAAACTACTTTTGAAGTTCAAATAGTAAACATACCAAGAGGCTCAAAAGGAAATAAAATAATAAATTTATCAGAAAATATAAAAACAAAAAGCAGTATTATTCAGATTAATAACGATGATAATTTATGTTGCCCGAGAGCTATTGTTGTTGCATTATCTACTCAAACAAATAATATTTTAGGTCATGAATTAAATCCCAATAAAATTAAGCAATTGAAGATAGGCAGAAAAATTCAAAAAGATTTAGCTTTAAAATTATGTAATATGTTATCAGGATATAACGAAGAAGGATTTACATTGGATGATATTCAAAATGTGGAAAAAATACTAGATATACAAATAAATATTATTTGTGCTGAAAGTTTAAATGCTTTAATTTATAAAGGTGATGATAAAGAAACTAAAATTTATTTGTATAAAAATGGTAATCATTTTGATGTTATTACATCAATGCAAGGTTTTTATGGGTCTTCTTATTATTGTAAAAAGTGTAATAAAGCATATGAAGCGAAAGATAAACATAAATGTGTTAAAGATAAAAATGTATGTAAATTGTGTATGCAATCTGAACATTTAAGTAATACAAAAAAAAAATATATTGTGAAAAATGTAACAGATATTGTTATAATCAAGATTGCTTAGATAATCATTTTTTTGTATGTATGTATATACGTAAATGTATTGATTGTAATCAAATATGTAAAAGAGAAGGAAATATACTAAATCCTCATATAGATAATTGCGGATATAGTAAATGTAGAAATTGCCAAGAAGAAGTGAAAATAAATGAACATCAATGTTATATGCAACCTAGAAGAGCATTAGGAGGTAAATGTAATATACTTGATTGTACTAAATGTGATAAAGGTAATACCAAGTATAAATATTGTACTTATACAGAAAAATATTTGTTTTTTGATTATGAAGCTCAACAAGAAACAGGAACTCATATCGCAAATAAAATAATTGCTCATGATTTTGAAGGAAATAAAATTATGTTTGATACAAATGAAGAATTTTGTAAACATGTAATATCCGAGGAATATAGGGGTTATACATTTATAGCACATTACGCAAAAGGATACGATTCACAATTTATATTAAAATACTTGGTTGATAACACTCTGAGTCCATTTACAATTTATAATGGTACAAAATTAATGTTATTAGAAATTAAATATTTAAAAATAAGAATAATAGATAGTTCTAATTTTATTCAAGGTCCTCTCAGTAGTTTTCCCAAAACGTTTGGTCTCAAAGAACTGAAAAAAGGTTACTTTCCGCATTTCTTTAATACAGTAGAAAATCAAAATTATATTGGTATATTACCTGATAAAAAATATTATGGAGTCGAAACAATGAAACCAGAGAATAAACTAGAATTTGAAAAATGGTATAGTGAAAAAATTAATGAAAATTATATATTTAATTTTAAAGAAGAATTAAAGGCTTACTGTAATTCAGATGTGGATATTGATCGAAGAGGTTGTTTAGAATTAAGAAAACAATTTTTGGATATAGCTAACATCGATCCTTTTTGCTATACAACTATAGCAGGTGTTTGTATGGCTATCTATAGGTCAAAATATTTAATATCTGATACTATAGCTGTTTTAGATAAAGAAAAAAATGAAAATTATTCAAAACAATCTATAACATGGTTAAGCCATTTTAATAATATAAATATCTGCCATGCTTTAAATGGTGGTGAAAAAATAATAGCAGGATCTAAAGTAGATGGTTATGATGAAAAATCAAAAACAGTTTATCAATATCATGGATGTTTTTGGCACGGCTGTCCTAAATGTTATAGAGATAGAGAAACTATAAATAATATAAACCATGAAACAATGGATGATTTGTATCAAAAAACAATTGACAGAAGTACAACAATAAAAAATGCAGGTTATAATCTTGTTGAGCAATGGGAATGTGATTGGATAAATAGTACTACATATAAAAAAATAGAAAAATATGATATATCAGAACCAATTAATCCCAGAGATGCTTTCTTTGGAGGTAGAACAAATACTACAAAACTAAGAGTAAAAAATACAAAAATACGTTATATTGATGTGTGTAGTTTATATCCAACTGTGAATTATTATGATCATTATCCTGTTGGGCATCCTGAAAAAATATTTAATCCAAAAGTATATGATAAAAATTGGTTTGGATTAATTAAATGTAAAATTTTACCTCCAAGAGATCTTTATCATCCTGTACTTCCAGTTAAAATAAAAATGAAAAAAAGTGAAAAGTTATTATTTCCTTTGTGTTATAAATGTGCTGTAGATCAAAATAAAATATGTTATCATTCTCCAAATGAAAGGCAATTTATAGGAACATGGACAACAGATGAAATTAATAAAGCTATACAAAAAGGATACATAATAACAAAAATGTATGAAGTATGGCATTTTAAAAAAAAAACAACAGATTTATTTAAAGAGTATATTAAGAATTTTATAAAAATAAAATTAGAAAGTTCAAAACATAATTATAGTTCTAATGAAGAATATGTAAAAGAAGTTTTTGATAAAATGGGTATTTTGTTGGATATAAATCAAATAAGTGATAATCCTGGTAGAAGAGCTGTAGCAAAATTATGTTTAGTTAGCTTATGGGGAAAATTTGGACAGCGACAAAAAATGAAAAAAACTGAGTTTGTTACAGACCCACAACAATTCTATAAAATATTATTAGATGATAGATTAGAAAATATAAATATAAAATTATTAAACGATAATATGATACAAATGTGTTATAATTATAAAGATTACTATGTTGAGAATTTTCATAATACAAATATCTTAATAGCTCTATTTACCACTTCAAGTGCAAGATTAAGATTATATAATATGTTAGATAAACTAGGCAGAGCTGTAGTTTATTTTGATACCGATTCTATTTTCTATATAGATAATGGGGTTAATAAAGTTAAGACAGGAACAATGTTGGGCGAATGGACTGATGAATTAGGTGAAAATGTACATATAACAGATTGGGCGTCTACAGGTCCTAAAAGTTATTATTATAAAACAAATGATGATAAATTTAAAACGGTTATAAAGGGTTTTACTTTGAATTATCAAAATCTATTAAAACTAAACGGTGAATCAATGATAAAATTAATTGAAGAAAATAATAAAGATAATAATATAGAACTAGAATACAATCAAATAACACGTGAACCACTTAATAAAACTTTAGTTAATAAAAAAGTTACAAAAAAATTCTCATTTGAATATGATAAAAGAATAATATTACCAGATTATGATACAATACCATATGGTTACAAATTATAATAATGATAATTGTAATTCTTCTTCATAAAATGTACCTTCTATATCATAAATTATATAATAAACAACATTTGATATAAAAACTTTTTCAATTGTAAATATTTCCTTAGACCAATTTGTTTTCAATTTATTTCTATATACATCTACTATGGTTGATAATCTAACTCTATCATTAATCTCAAATTTAGGTTCAGAATTATTAATATCATATTTATAAACACTATTAAGTAAATCATTCTCGTTTTTCTTATTTACATCAGCAGGTTTCATTTTTATCGTTCTATGATATGTATTATTATATGTCTTAATAATTTTTGGTAATTCAGTAATCCATACATTGTTTAAATAAAGCACTTTCTTTAATTTATCACCCAATGTTCTGTTAAAACGTTCTATTATAGATGCCTTTTTATCGGTACCTGTACTATACATTGTTATGTTATATTTATTTAGTATTTGTTTTAAATCCTTATTATAAAATTCCTTACCCTTATCTACATGTAATTTCTTAGGTACATTATGTTTAAATATTTG
Source organism: Sitobion miscanthi (assembly GCA_008086715.1). Taxonomy (NCBI): domain Eukaryota; kingdom Metazoa; phylum Arthropoda; class Insecta; order Hemiptera; family Aphididae; genus Sitobion; species Sitobion miscanthi. The sequence goes on along the minus strand of CM017805.1, from coordinate 26,028,245 downwards.
TGAAAATGCCTCAGATACTTCCAATCCACTTTTCGTTTTCAAAGGTATTGAATAAACATATTTAGAAAATGTATCAATAACATTAAGTATATATTTAAAGCCATTATTAGCTTTATACAATGTCTTATGATCATCATTAACTTTAATTTCATTATATTTATTTCTTAAATTATAATTGGGATCACTATTTGTAGATTTCGGTCTATAAAAACAATACAAATCAGCTTGCCAAGTATCATTTATACCTCTTTGTATAAAATGTCTTGTTTCAAAATGTTTTCTAGCTGGTTTAAATAATTCATAAACTTCTAAAAGTTCTGGTGACTTTGATATATTATTCTTATTCTTATTACATATTTTACATACTGATAATCTCCTATATTTATTATTTTTTTTAATAAATTCAGGAATACCTATACTTCTAGTTTGTGATTTACATATTTTACAATAATCCATTTATTTAAGATATATATTTTATATATTTTCTCTAATTGTATTATTGGTAAGATCATAAAAAAATTCTGTACCAGATACTAAACAAACATAACAATAGGTATTAGCAGGCACATTTTCATCGAAATCTGCATGTAAAATAATACTTGATTTAGATCCAGAAATCTGTGATGGTTGCCTACTTATATCAATTACAAAAAATGGTCTGGTATCTTTAAACTGTTTTGGAGTTATATACATTAAAGATAAATCTCTATGTACTCTATTATAAACATTCTTATAACTCATTAACATACGATAAGCTCTATTAAATTTTCCTTTTTTAAAATCTAAGTCTAATAATCGTTCTGGATACCTCATACCACCAATATCCAACCAAATATTTTTCAAATTACAATTACTAAACTCTATTGGATCTCTCAACTGATTATTTAGTTTATCTGTTTGAAAAGCTACGATTGCAAATAAAGGATTATGGATATTTGTATACGTATTTGTTATATCTTTGTGTAGTGTTTTACCAATAATATTACTTTCTTCAATACACTGCCATGATTTGAATCTAAATGTATATTCATTTCTCTTTGACAATAAAACTAAATCATTTATCAATTTAAATTTATACGCATCTTTATAAGTCACAATTGGTATGCTAATAAGTAATTCTTCAATAACAACTTTTCCAGCAGCAGGTATCACATCTGTTTTATCATTTTTATCTCTAAATAAAGCATCATCGTCAGTACGTCTTACAAAATTTATTTCAAAATTTCCTCTATATATTGGGTATTCTATATCTTTAAAAAACCCTAAACACAAATTAGACAAGTTACCAATAGCACTAAAATTACCACCACCACTAAATGTTGATTGAAATCCACAATTTATTGTTGGTCCACTAAGATCTGCAGAATAACTAATTGTACCTTTAATCAAACTAGCTCTACCAACATTATCAATTCTATCTAATTCTCTACAATTTTTTTTAACACAAATTGACTCAAACAAAAATCCAGGAAAATTATCAATTAATATTACATTCGAACCTTTAGGATAGCTAGTACCATCAGCCTGTAAAACTTGACCAGAAATTTCAAATGTTGCTTTTTTAACATTTAAAAAACTATCTTCTTCTTGTATTTTAAAAGTAGTAATTTTATTAGGAGTATTAAGATTTGCTGTTGATATAGGTTCAAATACTTTATCCTGTTCACGGATAATAGCATGGTCATATGGTACAAATATATTTTCCATTTATAAGGAAAAAATTTAATAAAGTTTTATAATTTAAAATTCTCAATAAAATCTAAACATAAATGACCGCATATAGGTGGATCAGTATAAGTTTGTCGTTGATCAGTGGTGTAATATAAATCATCTTTTCCTAAATAATTTACAACTTCTTTAGGCGGAGGGGAATCTCCAAAAGAGTCAAAATATACTTTTTTATTATCATTTTTTAACCAGGCCACCCAATGTGAACCAGGTTGATTAGAATTATTTAAATTTAATATTCCACATTCATTTTTCCAAGGTACTATTGGTAACTCATCTTTCATAAAGCAACCTCTAAAATTCTTAATATTTTTTCCTGCTTTAATAATATCAAAATTAGTTAATGGTTTTATTTCTTTTTTTTGTTCTTTATTTTGTTTTTTTTAAGACTTGAACCAATCTGTAAAGTCTTAATTTTTTTAACATTTTCTTCCATAATTTTATTATGTCTTTCTGTTTCTTCTCTTTTCTTTTTTTTATCATTAGCATCTATATAAGTATTAGCTACTGCACTTGCTCCTCCAGCTAAAGCACTAAGGGCTCCTATTCCTGCTATAATAAGAGGTAAAAAACCACCTGCTTTACTTTTAAGTTGTGTATTTGTAATTAATATTCTCACACCTTTTTTATTGTTCTTAGCTTTAATTAATTTATTTTTTTGTCTATCTGTCAAATTAAATATGTTTTTACCATTTCCAATCTGTATATGTTTTAATTGAATAATAACATCAGTTTTGTTTTTATAAGCTTTTGCAAGCTTTCTTACTTGAGAATCATTTAAATTTAAATTCATTTAATAAGAATTAAATTTATTAATTTAAATTCATACCAAAATACCTTTTTGCTTTCATTGCATTTGTGGTGATATAAGCAGCTGCTTTTTCACCTATAGATGCATCTGGGGCTAAAACCCTTTTCCATGCTTTATCTTCCAAAATTTTATCTCCAATATGTCTTGTTTTAATATCTTTATATTTTTTATAAAAATAATCATGTTCCATTGCTGCCATATCTAGTTTATTTACTGGCTTCTTATTTTTTTCTAAATCAGTAAAAGGCCCAAGATAATTATAACCAGGCCAATGTATTTCCGGCATAAATTTACTGTTTAAAAGATTATTCATAAGACCTGATCCTTCAACAACTTTCTCAGGCAAACTTGTTACATAAGATATTAAATACTCAATTCCTTGTGGGGTAGTAGTTAATCTTTCCAACTCAGAACTAAAAAAATGTACAATACCAATCTTTTCATTATGAAAATTATTGTTTCCTGCTTTTTCTTCACTAGCAATAAAATATAATCTCTTTAATAATTCACTTAAATTATGTATATATTTATACTCAATAGGATTTTCTGTATATTTTTTAAAACCTTCTCCCTCTTTCTCGGTTTCATCATTTTCTTTTGCTAATTTATTTTTGTCTTTTTTGGCCACATTTTCAGGTAAACTATGCCAAATAGGTTTAATCATTTTCAAATATTTTTCTCCTTTACTTGATTTAACATTTCCACTATTTTTATCATTATTTTGATACATTGAATCAGTCTGAATTAATATATCTTTATAATTGTCAAAATCTCTCTCTGTATAGTGATTAGGAGTTGCATAAACAGAATAACATAATAAATTAAATAATCCTGTTGTTCCTTCATATGTTTTTCCATTTATAATTAAATTATCATCTTTAAATTCTACTACATCTTTTCCAATCATATACTGTTTATTAAGAGCATTATAATATAATCCAAAAACTGAATCTTTAATCCGTGGTAAATATTTTGATGTATTTGGACCTAATACTATAGTGTTTTTTTGAGCTGGAGACATATTTTTTCTAATTGGTGATCTAATCATCAAAGGTGACTTAATTGGCGTTTTTATTTCGTTTGTTAACTGTAATACCTCTGGTCTTTTATATGGAACCAACACTTTTTGAATATCTTCATCAGTTTTAATATTTATTTCTTTGACTTCGTTTACAGCATTCACAATATTTTTTAATTCATTTGTTACAGGCCCAAATGATTTCTCTTTTTCCTCTTCAATATATATGTTCCTTAAAGTTGCATTTTTAAACCCCTTATTCAGGTTATTTTCAAGTTTAATTATTTCATCTGCTTCTTTAACAGACGTTATATCTTCTCCTTTTTTCGTTAAAAAGCCTCCTTTTTTTCTATTTTTCATTACTTTTCCTCTTTCTTTTAAAAAAATATTCCTCATATCTTTTATATCCATTTAATAAGAAAAAATTTAATTAACAAATATATTAACGTTACGATACAACGTAAGCGTTTGCGTTTACGTCTGCGTTTTGCGTTTTACGTTTACGTTTTGTGTCTACGTTTTACGTTCCTTTATGTTTCAATGTCTAAATTCATATTTTTTTAAATCTATTATAAATGTGTATATCTGTTAAATCAATTGATATAAACCCAAACTTATTTTTCCAGCATGTTGAACATAAAGATTTAAATTTATCAAAAACTATATCATTACTCAAAAAATCTTTCCATATTCTCCCAATATAAAAATCTGACTGCTTAAATATAATTAAAAAATTACAATTTGTTCTGATTGCTTTTAAATCTAATAAACTATAATTCTGACTTATATAAATACATGAAATATTTTTAGATCTTGATCTTACAAAATATTCTTTTATTCTATCTTGTTTATCTAAAATATAATCATCAAAAACGACTAAGCTATCTGGTTTACAGTCATCAACAGATATTATCTCTTCATTGGTTATATATACCTTTACATTATTCAAATTTGCAAATACTTCTTTTATACTTTCATAAATTGGTTGCTCTATATTTTTTGTAAAAATATAAAGATTTTCATAAGGAATCCAATACTTAATAATAATATTACATAATAAGTTAGTTTTCCCTGATCCAGATGAACCTATAATTAAACATCTCATAGGTATTGGAAGTATTGACTCTGTTTTGCTATTATCATTTAAATGAAACAATGTAATTTCATATTTTTTATCCATTTAATATAGAAAATTAATATAAGCTTAAAAATTAAAATCCCTATTAAATTTTTTCTTATTAAATATATATATAAATATAAAAATGTATGAATTAAAAATGTCTGATTCAGTAGACTTAAAAGTGCGATTAAATAAATATGGATACAAGTATAAATTTATTAAATTATCAGAACTGGTAACTGACAACAAATATGAAGTTACTGCTTTTGAACTTATTAACATCAGTGGACATGATAAAGTATCTGTTGTATTGGATAATAAATATAAGCTATTTTTACCAGATAGATTTTTAAAAATAATTTCCGAAAATATATATGAAATGAATGATAAAGAGTGGTCTACACTTTACATTTATTACAGATATAAAAAAATATTTGATAATGGAGATTTATACCATCGTATAGAGTTTAAAGGTAATTCTTTAGACACAACTGTAATTAATGTTTTAAAACAATTGAATGCAGAAGATTACGAATACAAATACATAAAATTATCTGATCTAAATATTAATGAACCTTATAAAATATCATCATTTAAAAAAATAGATACAAAATATGGCGAAAGAGTTTCTGTTTTATTAGACAATAAGAATATGTTATTATTACCCCAAAGGTTTGTTAATAGTATTTCTGAATTAGATATAGACAGATATGATGGTGAAATGTATATGAAATATAAAGGTAAAAAAACTCTTGATAATGAAAAATCAATCCATTTGATAGAATTTGAATAGTCTGCAAGACCAGCTTGCAAAATAGCAAGTATAATCGCAAGATCGTAATTGCGAAATAGCAAAATAGCAATAAATTATTAAAATTGTTCGCTATTAAATGAAATTAATCAAAATCATAAATGGTTCTATTCATTTAGAACATTATATGCATAATAATGAAGAAAATATGTCTATTGGATTATATGCTTTGTCACTTGCCAATCCTGGTAATTTAATTAAAATAGAAAACGATTGTCAGATAACAATTAACACTAACGTAATTGACATTAAAAGTGGGTTTTATACTATTGAAAAAATAAATAAATTAATAAATCCGTTAGTTATCTCTTATTTTGACGAAAAAATTAAAATAGAATCTCCATGTTACTATAATTTAGATGAAAAATTAAAAAAATATTTAGGCATTAAAGACATATATTTTGCAATGACAGGTGACAAAATTATTTACTATCCTATTGATGGTGAATATTACATACATATAGAGAAAGAATGTGAATTTAGATTAGGTCGAAATGGCCAAATCCCACTAGGCACAATATCCATAGGTATTTATTCAATAGGCGAAATTGAAAATGTATTTAATTCATTCGGAACTATATTTGTGGCTAATTTTCCTAAAATAAAGTTTGAAATAATTAATGGTTTTTTAAATGTTACAGCCTCAATCGGACTATGTTTTGATGAATATTTATCAAATTGCTTAGGTTTTGATTACATTGGAGACTTTAAAAAACAGATGATTCCTATAAATAAAACATGGCCTAAAGGGAAAGAAGTAGAAAATGGTATTGTGTATACACCAACAGATATTTCTTATAAATTAATAGGTACAAACAAACCAATTTTTTATACACAAGGATTCTTAAAAAACATAAATGGGGTCATTGAAACAAAAAATAGCAAAATTATAATAGGAAAGAAAAATTACACTATTGATCAATTAAATAAAATACTACCATCAAATATAAAAATACAACAAACAGATAAACAAATTACAATAATATCTAGTATTTATTGTTTATTGGATGAAAATTTAATATCAAGCTTAGGATTAGGTAAAAATTATATCCATAAAGCTATTGGTTCAGCTATTATATTCAGTAATTTTTTTGAAAATAATCTTATCGAAGTACATTGCAATATAACTGAAAATTCCATTTCTAACCATAAAACTAAGCAATATCAGCATATAGACGATGATATTTTAGGTGTTATTAAATGTGATAAGGGTGGCCAATATATAACTAATGATGTTAAATATATTCCTATAAATAGAATAAAATTTAAATATATTGAAGTATTTATCACAGATCAAGATGGTATTAAAATAATATGTGATAATTTTGTTGCATATTTAATTCTAACATGGTCGAATAATCCGACCGTGTCATAATTATTAACAAAACCTATAAATTCTCAGCTATTCTTTAATAAAATCGTAATTATTATTAATAAAACTTATTACAAATAATCTAAAAATAAACTTGCTAAAGAATGGCTATAATTTGATATCTATTTATATTTTTTTATTAAGAAATTTCTATTTCTATATTATAATATAATATTAAATTGTAATATTGTAATAATATAATATAATATAATATAATATATTGTGTTCTTAAATATACCTTTTCCCATTCAATTATCAATACGCTCATAACAGAATAAATTATCTGGTCTATCTAGCATGTTTAATAAAGATATTAAAATATAAGTACTTTTGGGTGTATTTATTATAATTTTATATTTTTTAATTAACAAATTAAAAATTTTTTTCTTTTGCTTAACTATATTATCAATATTTTCAATACCTTTATTATTAATGATAATTCTTTCTTTTTTGGCCAAAGATTCCAATTGTTTATAAAGTTTACCCATTATTTAAATATAAATTTATATATTAATATTATTATTATATATTTATTATATATAAATTTATCAGTTTCTAACGTGCATCAATTTTCCGTGCACTAGATATCAAACAATCACAAAAAGAGAATGGATAACATGAATAAAGAGAACAATTAATATAAAATTATAATATAATATAATATGTGTTCTTAAATATACTTTTTTCCATTCAACTATCAACAAGTACCCGTGGCCTAATGGTCTAATGCGGCAGCATGTGTCCTGCCGGTAGCGGGTTCGAATCTCTCCGAAATTTTTTGAATTTACAACTGTTCTAATAGTAATAAACACAGCCGCGCGCTCATGGCATGAGCGAGGTCAAATAAAATAATAATAGTAATAAACACAGCCGCGCGCTCATGGCATGAGCGAGGTCAAATAAAATAATAATAGTAATAAATACAGTCGCGCGCTCATGGCATGAGCGAGGTCAAATAAAATGTGTTTAATAATAATGATAATATGATAATACTAAGTAATGATAATATGATAACACTAAATAATGATAATAATATGATAATACTATAGGTCAAATAAAATGTGTTTAAATTAGAAATTAGTTAATACTATGCTTTAATAAAACAACTTTTTAAAGAATTACATTTTTTACATTTTGCAGACAATCTTTTTAAATTATTTTTAGTCATAATTATATGTGGATTAATATCATCTGTTTTTTGTTTACATTTAACACAATATATTTTTCCCATTTATAAGAAATTAAATTAATATAATTTTTAATTATGCTGTATACTTGTAACCGTTAAGTTGTGTCTGTTTTAAATATTTTTCTCTAGGGAAAAAGTTAATAGTTTCTTTAAAATCTGCTTCTTTAAAAAATATACTATCCTCGTTTATTTTATTAGATCTATACAACAATATCAATTGATTATAAAATTTAAAACAAATTCTGTATTCTATAATTCTTTCGTTAAGTTTATAAGATTTTTCAAAAATTTCTACAATTCCGTTTAATAGCGAAAACATTGTTAATAAAGGTAATAAAAAATAACCAACCGGGCCAATTGTGCTTAAAAACAATTTTAAAGCTAGTAAACAAAAACTGACTTTTGAATAATAATTGTAACTTTTTCTATAAACTAACATATTTTTTTCTAAATACGTTTCCATTTAAATATAGTTATTTATAATAGCTATAGAACAAAATTTTAGAATTTAAAAAAGTTTAGATTTTTGTAATTTTTTCACAGGAAAATATAAGGTCGGTTTTTATGTTTTGTCAATGTAGTCAAACTACCCGACCTAATAGTTTAAATTTTTTTTGTAATTTTAACAGATTTTTTTAGATTTTTTTGTAAATAAATCAAGAAATTGTTTAGATTTTTGTAATTTTTCATAGGTCGGTTTTTATATTTTTTTATAGGAAAAAAGTGTACCCAACGTACTCATATACTACTTATAATACCTGAAATATAATTAATTTATAATAATTTCATTATAGCAGTAGTTCCTAACTGATTATACATTTTTAAATCAAAAAAAAAAAATGTCAACCTAAAAATTAAACAAATGTAGTGAGTGAAATTTTATTCCATATTATTTAAAATTCTATATACATTATACGTAGTTTTTCTATCCTGGCGTTGCACATATACAAAGACTTTAAGCGTATTAAATATTAATGTATAATATTATTTTTATAATTTAATATAAATCTACAATAAAATAATTTTCAATACTATACAGAGTTTTGATTGTAAATTTGTTAAATTGGCAGTCTTATTTAACATTTATTAAATAAAAAAATGTATCAATTTTGTTAATTTATAATATGTGAGGGTTGAAAAACTATTTTGTGAAATAGTCTTAAGAAGAAAAAATAAATTAATTTATATGCCTCACTATATTTGTACCTATTTAATTTAATTTAATATATAGGCATTATGATTATATAATATAATATGGATATTTTTGCTACTATTAACAAAATCAATAAATATTTTGAGAAAAAAATCTTTTGTTTCAACAAATAAATGAATTGTTGTACGGGAAAATGTTACATGGAATGCTTAAAATGAAAATTGAATTATATTATCCCTTGCAATTTAGTTCCACTTTAACCCATGATAATTAGTTTACATTAATTTCAAAACTATGATGAAAGCAGTGGCGCCGAACACATACTCCAAGTAGTTCAATGAACTGCCTAGAAAATTGAGTGGGTGGGTGTATGGATGGTTGGGAAGGAGATGACCGGCGAGTGGGTAAAATATTATAGTATACGTCTTAGTCTACTTACTATACTTAGTCTTAATGCTAAAATTGTATTAAATACAAGAATGTAATTAATTATTTAAGCCCATGTAAACAGTTGCACATATAAATGTTGAATGCATCAGTGATGTGCAATGGTGTACAATGGTATAAAAAAAGAATTGGTTTAATTTTAACAAATTGCAACCCTCATTTATTGTCGTGCGCAGTGACCAAATTAAAAACTAAAAAAATTTGTTCGTCCGACCCTAGTTTTTTTTGTAAATCTAATGAATCTATGTTTCTGATTAAAAATCTATTCAAAAAAGGTATGTACTGTTTTTTAATTTATTATTATTACATTGATTATTTTTACAATATCTCATTTCGCACAGTTACACGCATAAAAGTTATTGACTTCACACAATAATATTGATATACGTATGAAAATTATATTTTTAAAGTTTGATTTTTTTTATAAATATGTAAATTATTGTACTTAGTACAAATCAAGAATCAGTATTTCAATACAGTGTTTAGTTTTTTTTTTTTAAGTATTCTAAAAGAGTTACTTTGTTAATGAAACATGATAATAGATAAATTATTGTTGTGGTCACAGAGACGTGCGTAACAAAATAACTTTTTCTAGATACTAAATATTTAAAAAAATGTAAAAAATCATAATAACTATAAATTATAAACCTATATTAAAATTCTGTTTCTACTATTTAAACTATATCCAATGCAAAAACATGTGTATAATACTTAACCAACAACTAATGTATAACCAATTAAAAAAAAATAGTTTTTAAAGGTAGGTATCTAAATTAATGTATGAATTGTGACAATGGTGTATAGATTTGAAAGCAACTCTCAAATTAAAACTAATAATTGTCTGTGCTATTTGCTTCATTACGATTTTATATTTATTTATTTTGACATTATATTATTATATACAGTTAAACAACAAGAGTGTGAAGTTTTGGCTGCACAAACTACTTCTATAACAGAACACAGAGCTACAATTTTTAATATTGAGAATTGAGATGGAGACTTCTCTATTGGTAAATAGAAAATTAATATTCTACTCTCACTTGAAGTAACTTTTGCAAAATTTATAAAAAGTTTTATAAAATTTAATTTTAAACAATCCAACTATAGTTGTTAAAAACATAAAAACTAAAAACATTAAACTTTTTATTTTTGCTAAGTAGTTGATAATGTTCCATACACATTTGTTATAACCAGATAACCAGATTAAATATTCAAACCGTTGATTCTGATTTTAATGACAAAATGGACTACGATAATTAAAATACAAATTTAGTTAGTTTACTTTATTTATTAAAATTATATCATACATCTAGATTAAAAGAAGTTTATCCGACTCTTTATACGGCACTTCATACAACCATATGGCCTGTTACAAGTGCCTCGCCTGAATGCACATTTTCAAAACTAAAAATTACGAAAAATCGACTACATAGCACAATTGGTACGTAGCGAAATTGCTCGCCGACCGCATGTTTTGTTTAGATTGACATAACATTGTACCTACCAGTGAACTCAATTAAAATCATTCCAGTCATTCCGATTCCGATTGCACGAAAACAATAAAATATAATATGTTGGTATGCTTATATGAATTATTATAAATTACCTATTGGCAATTATTATTCAATGCTCGCGACCGACATAAAATATCGGTGTTAATTCTCATATATTATTATACCTAATAATAATAATATAATGTAATACTTACACGATTCGAACGCGAATGGAAACCACACGACTGCGTGGAGACTTGAAGAAAAGAAAAGATTGGGAACTGTGAACGGTTTATGCAGTGGAAACTGGAGGGTAAATCGAGTAAAAATAGTAAAAAGTACTAAAAACTGTTGTAGTTTAGGCAAATGGCGATAAAGGAATGGCGTGATGAAATGCAATCGCTTTGCTCCAATGATCGCAACTGACCTCGCGTGTCGACGTCGTCACGCGTGTGCGAAATATCAAAGAAAGATTGAAAGAAAGAGTAAAGGATTTCCACGATCTCATTATCTCATTATATCGTTATAATTGTTATTGTTTGGGTAAACAATCACCACTGGGCGCGCTGTAATCGTTTCAAAATGACATCAGATCATAGACATATAGAACAATATTATGTCGTTCTATATATCTATGCATCAGATGTATTCGGGTATAAGATTAATATTATAATATAATCATGATTATAAAAAAAAATTTGAAATTTGAATTATTATTATTATAAATACGAAATTATGATTTATGATTTCCTACTTTTCTCTATGTCCTATAATACCTACTAGTCTTATTATTATGTAATTATGTCTTATGTTAATTATTATAAACGTAGGTAGGTAAGTAATACCTTATATAAGTTTATATAAGTAATTTTATATCCCAATGGCTATCAATATATAATTATAATACAATTATATATAATTGTTAATAAATTAACATTTTTACCATCAAAATTTGCATAAAAATTAGATTTACAAATTGGCTGTCTTGGCATTTTTTTTATCTTTAGTATTGAAACATAAAAATAATAAAATATATTATACAGTACTTTCTGTTATGCCTAGGGTAACTAACATGAGTCATGTTGAATAATGCACAATAAATGTATCTATTTAATATTTATAAAATATGTTATGTTTATATTATAAGGCTTATTAAACTGATTATAATATTAAAATAAATAGTATATTTATATTTGTATTTTTTTAAATTTAATAGTTAGGAGGTATGTAGAACGAAGACTGATATCATGAGTGTTGTAACAATGACAAATAAATTAATTGATGATTTTGCTAACAGTGAACAAACCCAACTTATACATGTGTTTACTCAGTTTCCAGTGTTGTGTAAGTTACTTTTTAAAAGTAATTAAATTACTTTACTCGTTATTTAGAGAAAAATGTAATTAAGTTACTTTACTCGTAACTCAAATAAAATTGTTATGAAATTACTTTATTTTTCTAATAATAAAGTAACTCATTAGGTACTTTATTGTTATAAAAAAAAAAAAAATAAAAATAAAAATTTTTTTTTATTTCTTGGCAGTTATCATTTTGCGGGCAATAATGTAACCTTTTATAAAAATACATTACCTATTAAAAAGGTATAATTTGAGAAAGATGTGCAAAAAAAAATATGTACAGTTAATACATATTTACATAACAATAGTAATTACTTATGAGTTATGACTAATAAAAAATAGTACTTACTAATTAATTGTACCTAATTATCAATGGTAATTAATTATAATTAATTATTATAGGTATAGTTAAGTATATGATGTATTTATGTCGCATACTCACAACATAAATCTTAGGTATGTGAAAATAAAATCATAACCCTTTTAGAACACAATAAGAACTTATAAAATTATAAAAATAAACCGTTTATAAATGCCAAAATATGTCTATAATAATTTATAACAGTACAATGTAAATATTTTGATTTTATTTAATGTTCAGAAAAATAATGTTTTATTTTAAAGTAAATTCTAAATATAGTAATAACTAATGAGAATTTTCAAACTGAACAGTTTTTGTACAACACTAAATTGTTTATAAAACCTGTATAGTTTAGGAGCGTATATAACTTAATAGTCCACACCAGGCGCGTACTGGGTCCATTTTCCCTGCCGGGAAACCGAATATATTAAGGGCCCACCTACTATACTTACTAATAGCAAATTAGCAGTGGGTCCCGTGTATACCTATAACAAAAGCCAGGTTATCTAGTTATTTCTTACACTAAGAAAAAACTATACAATTAACATGAACCTAAATAATTGAATAAAATGTTTGAAAACTAAACTTTCAACATTCTTAACATTTCTGTACTTTTTTCACACAATAAGTCAATTAGGTACTTGATCCAAGGTTAATATTAGCCACACGCACTCAATTCTGGCTTAATAAATTACAACGCCATAAACGCCACTGATTGTGCATACAATCAGTATCTTAACTTTTCCGTTCTCCGGAATAAAAATTCTGATTCGCAGTAGTATATTATTATCAGGTAGGCAATCTACATGTGGTTATCGCGGATCCCGTGGTGTTGTACGTAAGTGTATGAAGTTGTACCAAGTTTGTCGTATTCCACCTAGGGCTAGGATTAGTTTAATCAATTAATACAAAATCCTAACCTAACCTAACCATATACTAATATCAGATGAATAAAAAAACCAAATTTAACCATTTTAAATTAGCCTGTCTTCTTCCCAGAGGTCTAATCTACACACTAACATTCATTTAGAAAATAATGATACAAATCAGCAAACATGCCCGATTAACTAATAGCAACCAATATATAATACACCGTTGCGCCACTGTTGTATTTTTTACATCCAGATTTCCTACTTTTTGGTGGATTTTCCTAAAATTTTCTTTCGTAAAAACCTTCTACTGGCAATTACGAACATCTTAAAAAGAATTTGAGCCGAATCGGACCAGCCGTTCTCGATTGATTTTTCACGCTCCATTTTGATATATATAGATTAAACATAAACAAAATTCATAATAATATTATGTTACCTATGAAACACAACAATAGGAGTAGGTAATAACCGGCACGTAATAATAATTATTGAACAATTTCAAATAAATAGTAGTTATACTTTTTGCACTCATATATCATTGTTTCAATAGTACCTAGGTAACTTTTACATTGACTTTTCTGTGTACTAATTTAAAATGTCTGTCTTAATATTATTATCATTTTATTATAAATACAGTGGAACCTCGATTATCCGGGGTAATGATGGGGAGGGGGTCACACGGATAAATGAAAATCACGGTTAATCGAGACTTTTTATAATAATGAAATTTTTATTTAATTTTAATTAGAAATACATAGGTACAATTTTATAATAATGAAATTTTAAAAATTTGATTCAATTATAATTAGAAATATGTATACATACATAATATACATACAATAATCTTATACAACAAGTTATTAGGGCTTAAAATATGAAGTTATCAGTCTTTGTTTTTTTTGGTTTGAAATAATTTTCCTTACTTCACTTCTAATTTTTCTTAAGCCAATAATTTCATGGAAGTCAAAATTTTCCTGTTCGCAGAAGTTCAAGAGGACATCAACTGCTTCCATTGCTTGGCTTGTCTGTATTTTTTCAAAATGTTCTTCATTATCACTCTCAGAAGAAGAATCAGGCTGTTGTGAGGTAGATGGTGTACTTACGCTGCCATAACGAACTGCTATGTCACTGTCACTCAAACGCTCAAATCCCTCTTCGTTAAAATCTTTTTGTAGCCAATCAACAATATCGTCTTCATCAACATTAGTGAAATCTGGAATAGATGTAGCTAGATCAAGACAAGCTTTTATATCCTTATCGACCGTATCTTCGATACTTTCTTCGTCATCATAGTCTTGATCCAAAATTTTCGCCCAAGAAAGTCTTAACGTAGTTGCAGGTACATTTTCCCAAGCATTACATACTGCAAAAATGGCATCTTTTATGGTCCACGTTTTCAAAAGTTCTTTCATTGAATCAAAACAATCTTCTTGCAAAAGATAACGGAGAAAAATCTTTTTGTACCTTCGTTTCAAATAGGAAATCACGCCTTGATCCATTGGTTGTATTATGGAAGTTACGTTAGGTGGTAGATAGTAGACAAAAATTTGACCATCCGGGGTTTTCAGGGTAGATTCTGAGGGGTGTGAAGGAGCATTATCAAGTAGAAGAACAGCTCTTTTTGGTATTCCTTTTTCATTCTGAAATTTTTGTACAGATGGTACAAAAACGTTAAAAAACCATTCACTAAAAATAACCTGGTTCATCCAAGCTTTTGGGTGGTGGTAATAGTCACATGGTAAATATTTCATTTCTGTCCCTTTAAAAGATCTTGGTTTCTTAACTTTCCCAATAACAGTTAATTTGATCTTATGTGAACCGGTCGCATTTGAACAAGTCATAATAGTAAGTCGTTCTTTACTAGATTTATGTCCAGGAGCTGATTTTTCAGATTGCGCAGCAAGTGTTTTCGAAGGTAGCATTTTCCAGAATAGACCTGATTCATCTGCTTTGTACAATTGGACAGGGGACAAGTTCAATTTTGAAAGGAATGGATTAAATTCGTCATTGAATAGTGTTGCAGCAGTCAAATCTCCACTCAGGCTTTCGCCTTAAATGTCCAGCTGTCTTATGCCATGGCGAGTTTTGAACCTAAATAACCAGCCTTATGAAGCGTTAAATGTTTCCTAAATTTTCAAATGTTCATGAAACCATTTTGCTTTTTCACAAACCATTGGCCCTGAAATCGGTATGCCTTCAATACGCTTCTGTTTAAACCATTCAAAAAGAGCAGATTCCATGTCAGATAATGATGACTTTTTCATAGTTTTTCTCTTCTTAGCTGATACTTCTGCACAAGATATGAACTTAAAAATTTCATTTTTTTGTTTGATTAAGTCACGAACTGTCTGTTGACCCACGCAGAATTCATTTGCAAGTTTTTGAACACTTTCACCATGATCTACAGCCCGGTTAATAATCAACAGTTTTTTCTCTAGAGAAAGAACGACACGTTTTCGTTTACCACTCATTATTAGATTAATACGTTATACCACACGTTACGTTCGGCTATAGCGAAGGAAAAAAGCAAACTGAAGGTGATTCGATAAATATAATAATCGATGTACAATATTGCTTATCTTCATATTATTATCGTCAAAAATGTCATTAATATAATTGTCGATATCGTGTATTATGTAATATAAAATGTTCGATTATAACTACATATTATATATCTACAGTCCATACTTATTTTTAAATTTTTGGAAGAGTGAGCACGGTTAATCGCAAACACGGATAATCGAGTCACGGTTCAACACACCAAATCCAAAAATCATTTTAAAATTATAAACTATTTTCAATTCATTTAAATTATTATTTTAACAATTTGTATTACCTACTAAAGACATTTATTATTCTAGAAATTTTATTAAAAAAAAATCAGAAACTTACCTGTTTGGACTGTATGGCAATCAGTACAAACTGTTAATATTGTAGAAAACAACTAAACCCGTCGACGAAATTCAAATTAATGAAATAAAATACGTATAATACTAGGTTAATAAATAACTTTATTATAAACTGAGACATTTGGAGCCTACCCAAACTTAATCGTGTATCCGCATACCGCCTTTTCTTGTCTAGTGCTCACTAGAATACTAAATAAAAATTATTTGTTTTTCAAGGAATATACGAATTGTATAATATGATCAAACCTAGTACAGTAGTACATCGAAAGTTGCATTACCAGTAACTAAAACTAACCAACGAAATTTCTTCTTCGTCCTTTTTGTAATTTTATCTTTTCAATTATTCAATTAAAATAATTTTAAAACAATAGTTATTATTTATTGTTGAAAATAATACAATTACTGAATTTAACTGAAACTAAAAGTACCTATTTGGTAGGGGGCCCAGTTCTTATAATTTTTAAGAGGGCCTACCGGAATTTCCCCCGTATCCTGGTGGGCCAGTACATGCCTGGTCCACACTATATACTCATAGGAAATGTTATGCGAAAGTACCTACTAATAATATATTATTTCATAATTTAATTTTTCCGATACAGTTTGTATTAGTTTCTAATCTTGCTGGACCAGCGTTTCTTGGCACAGATTTTTTGAGTAAATATAGAGTACAATTAATTTTTTTTAATAAAGAAATAGTTATGTACAACAAAATAAATAATACAGTCAAATTTAAAATTGGAGCTAAAAATTATATTTTAAATAGTTGTGCAATTGTAGACGATAGTTTAAATAACATAAATAATGTACAGAAACTAAGGAAAATAAAATGAGTTAATGACTCTTATGAAGAGTGGGAGGATTATGATAAGAATATTAAAGTAAAAAATGTTGAAATAAATAATGTAACTTTATGTGAAACAGATACAAATATTAATAGTAATAAAATAAATGCTACTTATGAAACACTAAATAAATCAATAACTTCTTTAGTTTCAAAGTTTGTTAAACTTGAAAACGTACCATCAGATGGTAATAAATTGAGGTATACCTACACTGAATTTATAATGATTATTGTTTAGTAAAATATCAGAAAAAAAGGTTTATCTTGATAAATGATATTGGTATTTCAGCATTTGTTGATATAATAGGTATTTAATAAATTGTTTTTCAATTCGTTGGCCAATTATATTCGTTTGATAGTTAAATAAAATTACCTACATTATATTATAAAATAACTATTGTTATTGCAAAAATAAACATAATTTAATTACCAATCTGAGTAGATATAATTATATTTAAATGATTTTTTAAAAACAACACTGTGATTAAAATTTTTTTTCTAATAAAATAACAAATAAAGTTTTATTGACATTCATAGAAAAAAAAACCTAAAAAAGTTGGAAACTGAGTATATCCGTAAACAGTTCAAAACAAGTCAATATTTTGAAATTTTTTTCATGTATAGAAAAAGCTAATATAAACATTCAGTGAAAATTTCATGTATTTACGATCATTTGTTTTAGAGGTACACCAAAAACCAAAATCAATTTTGTCAAAAACCGATTTTGCGTAAAAATGCACTGTTTTCCTTAATTTTTATTTTGTTTTTCTGGGCGCTTTTGAAAATTATTGAGAATTTCAAATTTTAACCACCCAAAAGTACCAATTAGATTCACTTTCCCATCGAACAAAATACTGAAGTTGAAAATCGAAGCATTATTTCGACTACTAATCGTGTACTCAGACACAAAATTAAATAAAAAATAAAAAAACACACTTCATTGTAAAATCAATACATTCATCGCCCCGCTTGGAATCTAAAATATTATCAACAACAAATTAATAAAGACACGCAGACTCAGGTGTATCAAAAGGAACATAACCTACGTTTATACATCTATACTCACGATCCTAATCAATCGTAATAAATATATGCTTTAATTAATAATAAAATATAGGATAAAGAAAGTCGAAATTCCAAATGCCTTTAATTATTATTTATATAGCTGGACGCTTGGACTCGTGCACTTCGTTGCCCGTCAAATTTACTTACTCTATATGACTCAAACAGTGTTCAATTCGTTATTTAATATTCAGTGTATGGTGCTCAAAATTAATCTTAACTTTTCCGTTGCTCAGAGTAAAAATTCTGATTCGCAGTAGTTTATTATCAGATAGGCAATCTACCTGCGGTAGATCGCGGACACCATGCTGTTTGCATATAAATGTATGAATTAACTCTAAAGTATAAAAGTTATACCAAGTTTGTCGAATTCCACCTATGGTGGATGAATATTATCAATGAATACAAAATCCTAACTTAACCATACCAAAATCAGATTAATAAAAAAAAACAAATTCAAGCAATTTTAAATTAGCCTATCTTCTTCCTAGAGGTCTAATCTACACAAACATTCAATTATAAATATAAATATATATAGAATATTGACAAAAAATAATAATACAAATCAACAAACATGCATGCCCGAACCAATAACAAGAAATATACAATATACTATTATTATTTTAATAGTAAATATTAGCAAATAGCAATGAATTAATTTTTTACAGGATTTTCATAAATAATTCATTTAAATAACCAACAATAAATAATAATTACAGTTTAAAAATGTAAATACTTTTAACAGATTAAATGTAATTTGCATCACAAAGTTACTTACGTGAATGTTCAAATTTTAGAAATTTTTCATCACGTTCTGTAGGTTTAAAAAAGTTTGAAATGGAACTTGAAGCACAATTAACAGACTTTATTAATTTTTTACAAGATTCTTTGTGTCGAATCCAGCTGGTATTGTTCATTAAATCACGATTTTTTCCACAACTGGGACACAGTGAATTCATCTTTCAATAGGTAGTGATTTAACGGATGTGTTAACAAAATAACGCAATACGTAAATAAAATAATAATTATAAAAATGAATCCAAGTTTTTGCTTGAGAATTGAGACTGCAATAAATTTTTAATAGAATTAATAGAAAAAAAGACGCGGACGTCTCTTCGTAATTGCCATCTTATACGTGTAAAAGTTTCTCGCTTCACACACAATTATTTTATTTTATATTTTAGGAATGAAAATGATGACTTCGAGATTGAAGAAATCATGGATGTGGATGATGAAGTGTATTAATAATATTATCAATATATAATTTAGCTTTTTCTAATGTTTTGTTTTTTATTATATTTTAACAGCGAGGAATTTGGATTTGAAATGTTTATATTATACCAGATGAAGGATGATATAAACTATATTTTCATATTGCATCCATCTAAACACGAAGAAGGAATAAATTACTGGTGTCGGGAAGTTAGAACTTTTTTCTGAAGTTGGGGTATTGAGGACGACTTAGTTGCGTTGTTAATTTTTGAAAAACAATATTTGCTCGAGTAGTCAGTTAATGAGATCAACAGAGAAAAAATGGTGGTATGTACTTGTAGTATTATTATTATTTTATTATTATGTGTTTATGATTTTAAAAACAACTAATTATATAGGCTGAATTGACATCTACCACGACAATGCTAATAGCCCGAGACATAGTAACATTAGTAACTAACTGTACACACACAATCGGAGGTTCTGATGCAGTTATCGTATGAAATCGTCAGAATAGGGCCTGATATCAGCGACCTGATAGAATTCCATACCTAATAAATGTCGACTGATATCATTAGTGTGGGAATTTAGTTAATCTGTGTCATATAGTTTAATGTCGAAATTGTTTGGTTTATATTTTTTTTTCATATGTATATTTTTTTCTTATATTATTTAGTTTAGGTTATTTAGTTTGGTCAATATATTATTTTTAAATTTAAAAAAAAAAATGTGTAACATTTATTGTTTGGAGTATGAAATATTTCAAAAAGACTGTGGTAGGATTTATGCGGTAGGGGTCTATACATTATCAATATGCATTTTCAAATAATATTAACTGTGTTATAATATTTATTATAAATTCATTTTTAAATTAATTTAACTTGGGTTTGATTAAAAGTTACATATTAATTTTATATCCATACAATCAGTTAAGTTAATATAAATAAAACATAAACTCGATAGATAATTCATACGAGTATATTTCCAAAATGGTATGGACGACATCCAAACTTGTTTCCTGATAAAGTTGGTCCAAAAAGCTGTTAAATATTTTTTCAAGTAGATTGCTAAAAGTTGCTAAAAGGTCACTAAATATTGGAACAAGTCCGAAGCCAGTAGAACAAAGCGGGGGGGCTGGCTCCCCCGAACTTGTTTCCTGATAAAGTTGGTAATGTACGTACCCTTTAGTCATCTATACTGACTTTGAAGCGTTGTTGATAAAGACGAATGAGGAAAAAGGGGCACATACTAGTATTTTTCAAAAACATCAGCCGAGGAGCTACGCATTCATTGTTAAAGCTTCAGTGGACGCACGACTCCTTTTATTCACCGTGGTAGTGAAGATCGACAAGACGTGGCTAAATATTTTGTACATGAGATAGTTAAAGTTTGTCGGCAGGCTGAAAAATTACTACAGACCAATGTACCTATATTTATGAGGGGCGAAGACATACATAGACATAATAAAACCAGAAATTGTAATTTATGCAAACATAGTATTACTGTATTTGAGAAAGTACGTGCCCACTGTCATCTAAGTGGGAAATTCCGTCAAACATTATGCACTAAATGTAAACCTTAATCTTCAATAACCGAAATTTATTCCCGTGTACTTTCATAATTTAACGAGTTTTGACTCACACTTGATTGTTAAAGAACTTTCATACGATTCCCACTCGATAAAAGTTATTCTAAATACTGAGAAACAATTCATATATTTTTCTAAATATACGCATAGATTTTTATGGCATCGAAATTATCAACTCTGGCATCAATTTTAGTAACACCAAGCTTAGAGAAATTCTGCAAGATATCAAAATATTTTGTCGTAAAAGATATGAGTATTGTTACACGTAAATTGGTATATTTTTATGATTACACAGACAGCTGGTCGAAATTAGAGGAAAATTCTTTACCATCGAAAGAAGACTTTTACAGCACACTTTATGAGACAGCTATTGACGATGACGAATACATTTTTATTATGGACGTTTGGTCACATTTTGATTGTTGTACACTTGGAGAGTATTCCGATTTATATTTAAAAATTGATGTTCTGTTATTGACCGACGTCTTCGAGGTGTTCCGCAACGTTTGCATGAAAGCTTATGCAATCGATCCAGCTTCCTATTATACTGCCCCAGGTATGTCATTTGATTGTATGCTTCAAAAAACGGGCAAGCACTTAGAACTTCTGGCTGACTATGAAATGCTGTTCATGTTTGAGTTTTTAGAAACTTTTATTTTTTAGCATATTTTTTTTGGCAATATTAATATTCATACGTTGCTTATAGGTAATAATCTTTACGGTTGGTCAATGTCGCAATATATGTCGAGTGGAGGGTTTAAATGGGTAGAGCCAATATTTTATGGGCTAGATGATCTTGATGATGATTCGCCTATTGGTCGGGTGTATGAGGTTGACATTACTTATCCAGAAGAACTACATGAAAAGCATAACGACTTACCTTTCCTACCCATGAATGGTATACCGCCCGATTCTGAAGTTAAAAAACTTAAGACTACATTCAAACGCAAAACAAACTATATAATTCACTATCGTACTTTAAAACAAGTCATTATCGAAAAAGTATACATTTTATTTTTGATGTATGACTATCATTACAATGTCATGCGGAAACATTATGGTGAAAAACTTAACCTTATGTATATTGAATAATATTATAATTTACATTATATTCAAAAATATTAATTTATATTATTATTATAGATTCTTTGGTGTATCATACAAACACGGATGATTTTTACAAAAACTTGGAATGTAAATTCAATTTTGGGATTAGATAAGTACTTTTTTATCTAGATAAAGATAAAGCGCTTTAATCATCATTTTATTTACCTTTAGATAATATGATGAAAATTTATCTAGATAAAGATAAAAGATAACTAAATTCAAATCTATCTACATAAAGATAAAAGATAAATACATTTTATCTAGATGAAAAAGAGATGTTTTTTTTTTAATACCTACTATAAAGTCTAACTTTTGTGAGTACAGCTTAGATACTACTTAGGACTTCAATATTATATAAACACCGATTATATGTTTAAATTTATGTTAGCAGTGAACATTATTATTAATCAATAACTAAGGTATAACTAGGTATAAATATCAAGAAAAAAATTATTTTAAACAACTCGTCATGATAAACTTTAATTATTATGAACTTTTACAACAGTTTTAATATGTATTTAAATTTTTTTTTAGTAGATATACAATTATTGTAATTATATAGAGTACATCTAATATCATGTATACCATGTACATTGCATAAGTAAATACTATACAATAAATAAGAGAACATTTTGTTTTACGTGATGATCATGTCATAATGATAATATAATTTATACACAGGTGACAGATAAAATGAATGATTTATAAATATAATATTTATAACATTAACGATACAACAAAGATCAATATACCTACTCTTTTTAAAATTAATTTATAATATTATTTATTCAAACATCTACAACACAACACCATTTCAAATATGCAGAATTCTGGGTAAACGATATACAATGTTACAAATTTAATGTTTTTACTCATTGGTTATTAGTTTATTACTGATAAATAATAATTACATAATGATTTATATAGCTTCGATTACTTAAAATATCAATCGTACCCAAACCTAATTAAAATTCAAGCCCATTGCAGTTGGTTGACACAGTTGACCCGTATCGGTACAACACACGTCGAAACTAGGAAAACACAATGAAATACGCGGTATATAGCTCTTACTGAGTAGCTTACTCTACCTAAAAATAACTTATAAATTATAAATTAAATCATTATAATCATATTTTCACTAATTTACTGTTGACGAGTAAAAAAAAAAAACAAGATAACAATGAAATGTAGGTATATTTGAGCACTAAGCTGGGCCCCTAACGAAAATAACAATAATAAATAATAGGTACCTTATATATGTAATATTATTATCAACATACAATTTTTTTACTGAGATGACGACAATTCAAACTTAAAGTATTAATTATCAAAAAAAATAAATTGACACTAAAAAGTGTATTTCATTTTTTTGTATAGAGACAAATTTATCTAGATGGATGGATCTTAAGATAATTATTTAGATAAACTGCAACTATCTATCTATATAAGATAAAAGATAACTAAATTATTATCTAGAAAAGTCTCAACACTGAATGTAATCCGAACTTACTCAAACGAACGGATACTTCAGGCTTATCACAAGATCATCCATGTTACGTAGCAGAGCGGAGGAAGAAGCCAGGTGGTTTTTCCGATGAAGTCAAAGGGTTAATAATTTCACAATTCTGTGCTTTGAGGGCAAAATATTATGCTTTTAAGCTCACTGGTACAGAAAAAATAAAAGCTAAGGGCATCCGAGGTCAGGTAGTTAAAAATCACATGACTTTTGATGATCACAAAAAGTGCTTGTTTGGCATAGCTGGGTTAGTCACCAATTTAGATAACGTGTCTATACGCTCATACAATCACCAACTGAAGACAATCGTAACAAAAAAGGTGGGTAAGTGAATGTCGCTCTGCTGTACAGTAGGTTACAAGTAGGTCACTGTAATGGATGGTGTTAAATTTGAATTCAATGATATAATATCATTGTATAAGAAAAACGATTCTGAGCGAAAACGGCCAGTCAGACTATGATATTACTAAGTATATTTGATGATATTATTGTGCATAAAGTAATTTATATATAACCTATTTACGTGGAGCCTTGTTTTAAATTTTCAATCCTTAGCTATAAAAGTTGAACATTTTATACATTTTTAACTACAAAATAATTATTAAATTATAAAATTTATAAATTTTAACTTTAAATGCTTATAAAAAAAATTGTGCACATGTATTTTTAATATTTTTCAACTGCTATTAAAAAATATATCAGGCGCCTTGTATTACATTTTCACGCTTTTTTCCCAACAAATAAAATTTTATTGATATTTATAGAAAAAAAAAACTAAAAAAATTGAAAACTGACAATGTCCGTAAACAGCTCAAAAAGAGTCAAATTATTTTCAAAATTTTATCGTGTATAGAAAATGCTAATATAAACGTTCAGTGAAATTTTCAAGTATCTACAGTCATTCGTTTTTTAATTACAATAAAATAAGAAAATCGTTACATGAGAAATCGAGTGAATATCAAATGTTGTAAAAATATGAATTTCAAACTCTCATAAAAATTTAATTTGATTTGCTTGTAGACATTTTTTTTTTAATAAAGGTGGACAAACTTATGGGTAATCTTGTATTACATTTTCAAATCTTAGATTTAAAAAGAAAAATTTTTATGAATTCTCAACTTAAAATAATTTGCTAATTTTCGTGATTTTTCCGTATTTTGTCAAGATTTGAACTTTAAATGCTTATAATAAAAATAAAATTTTTTTAATTTTTTCATCTGCCTTTGAAACAATAACCTAGGAGCCTTCTATTAAATTTTCAAACTTTTTTACTCTACAGATAAAATTTAATTGATATTTATAGAAAAAAAACTAAAAAAAATGGAAACTGACAATGTCCGTAAACAGCTCAAAATAAGTCAAATATTTGGAAAATGTTATGGTGTATAGAAAATGAAAATATAAACAACCAGTGAAAATTTCATGTATCTATGGTTATTTGTTTTAAAGTTACAACAAAAACCAAATTCAATTTTATGAAAAATCGATTTTGCGTAAAAATTCCCGTTTTTCCTCAATTTTTCTTTTGTTTTTCTTGGCGCTTTTGAAAGTTACTGGGAATTTCAAATTTTGACCTGCCCAATGCACCAACGATATTCACTTTCCAATCGAAAAAGATACTGAAGTTGAAAATCGAAGCATTATTTCGACTACTTATCGTGTATACAGAAACAAAAAAAAAAAAAAAAAAATATAAAAACACACATCATTGTAAAATCAATACATTCATCGTTCCACTCAGAATCTAAAAATTAACCTACAACCGTTTTGATGATAAGCGGGTTATGCTTGCTGATAAAATACATACCATGGCTTATGAATACTACCGCATAGAGTAAATGAATTAAAATTGATTTTGTTTTTAAATAATTAAACTTATATTTATTTTTTTTTTTATATAGAGAGGAACTTGAACATATGCAGATGGATATTAGAATAAATTAATGTATAGGTATAAATAATTTTATATTAGGTTTATAATATATAATATAATAATATAATGTATATATTTTGTTTATACCTATTAGTTTTTAAGAATTATTTACCAACCATTTTCTTAGTGCAAATACTTTATAAAATGAACAATGTCTACAATTTAAGTCCTTATGAGCTCTTATATTAATTACTACGATAACAGCATAGGTAGGTGGTCTTAAGATTTGGATAAGGAATTTAATCTCGTACAAATTTTAAAGATAGTAAACGAGGCCGTGTGTATTCCGCCGGTAAATTATACAACTAAAAGCCGGGTTTTAATCAATTTGGCTTAACGTATTCATCCTAAGTGCCCCTATCGTTCTATTACTAATTTTTACTCCGCAATATTAACGTAAATTAAACAGAATCTAACTTCAGTCTACAATTATACCTTAAGAATAACTACGACTTGCAGCCTCATCTTAATACTGGTTAACAGAATATCTCTTCACGCGTGAAATATAGCAATCTAAGTACGGTGTCAGCAGCTATTTTAAGTCCAGGAAAAACAATTAAATTAATTGAAAACATTACTTTACTTTAAACAGTGTAATAGTATAATATAAAAACCAAATTTAAAAACGTTAAAAACATAATGGATACAATTATTAAAGCAATTAACTCTTGAAATATTACAATATAAATAAACTCATTTTAATCGATTTAACATTTACAAAGTGTCGTCAAAAATAAACAGTATAATATTCACCAGCTTTCTATTGTAATAAGAATAATATTTGTAGCCAGCACAGTATTACACATATTATAATATAATAATTTATACAATTTTTATTTAGATACTAGCGAACACGGAATAATATCAATTGTATTTACGACGTACAGCTTATACAATATAATAATACTGATAATAATTAAGATTACAAACTTAAGTTTATACATATTAACTAATAAGAAAGAAATTGAATCCTAAAACATTTTTATATCAATATATCATAATAAAAGTGAATTTTATTTAAAAATTGTTCAGGTTTAAAGTATATAAGTAATTTATGTTTATGTTTAATTGTAAATTGAATAAATATAAATTCAAACATTTTCATTTTTTTAACGGTTGTTTTAAAATTGTATTCGTTTCTATGGTGAACAAAGCGTTAGAAAAAAAATAGCTTAATAATAGGGTATTTTGGTGGTTATTTCCGTGGTGTTAGAAAACTTTTGAGAAAATCAAAAAATTACCTCTCTAAAGTACAAGCTTGATCCTATTTACTAAAAGATATGATAGGTTCTATATAACTGTTTGTTCATCCAATATCAATACGCCACATCTATTGTTCCATAATCGTAATATTTTTTTGATTTACATTTGCCGTTCTCTATCGCCAGTTACAACGGACACAGATTTAAATTTATCTATCTTGACCTATGCAAAGCAGCATATAGGTACATCTCGTAAGTCGTGATGTGCGTTGGTACTTGGTTGTGAATTTAGTCACTAACAAAGGTTAGATGAGGTGTCTACCAACGACAGCCTAAGATGTGTCAATAATATGTGTTCAAAAGTCCTCAAGTCCTAAGTAATACATTTGAAAAATGAAAACGGTTTCATGGACGAGTGCGAAACTGTAGTAAAACCGAATACGAGCACGTCTCGTTTAAAATTTAATTTTGACAAAATTCAACAAAATCATAAATATTTTCAAATTATTTTGTACTTGGTTAAAAATGTATTAATTGCTCAGTTCTTTTAACTAAGGATTAAAAAAGTAAAACAATGTTTCTCACATAAGGTTAGGTCAGCTATATACTCACAAAAGATTAAAATATTTGCACAAAAATTGTGTTATGCCGGAACGAAGCATCAATACGTCCTTTTATACAGTGGCAAATTTTGCCTATATAGTATGGAATGTGGAGCACGTACGCGTGTTGGTATATCCATATCATCTCATAAAGATGATTCGTGTAACTGATATCGTACGTCGGACGACGTCAAATCTTGTATTTTACTATGTATTTACTTTGAAAGCATATCCATCGAACATGGTGTAAACGAATCAAATATAATTAAATCTTCTTCTAAAATATGTCACTAAATTGTTGACAAATATTGAACATTATGTTTTTCATACTATATATTCCTAATTTGGTTAACGTCCACAACATACACGTTTTAATTTTTATTTATCTTTTATTTAATGATATTCAAATGTCATACTGAAATCAAAAACAATTTAAATCGATAATTTATACCAAAATAATAATCTATTTATAATTTGTATATATAATTTAGTTGAAATTAAAAAAAAAAATGTTGATTTATCATTCAACAACAACCGATCTAAACTCTATAATATTGTATCACCGTACATTGTTGATTGTTTTAGGGCATTGATATTATCCAGTAAATTAACTGCATTCAACACATTCTTTGCATTATCAGTAACTACTGACATAATTTTTTGGCCAATATCCCATTTATTAAAAGTAATTTCAAGTTGATTCGAAAGATTTGAAACTGTATGACGATCGTCTAATTTTTCAGTGATCAGGGTGTATGATTTTGAGCACCACTGGTCATCAATAAAATGTGCAGGAACTGTTATGTACGATTCTTGAGCTATTGATGACTAACAGTCAGATGTACAACGTACACTCCTGGCATCATTTAATTCTTTTTTTATTATATCGTCAACCAACGATTTTAATCCTTTGAGTCTCTGTTTGATAGCACCTTCCTTACAAATTATATAATTTGGTTCAACTATGCTCATAAATTGTTTAAATCCGGAACTAGAACAAAAGGATAAGGGCATTTGATTCATGGCGATCATTTTAGCTAACGTCTGATGGATTTCTTCTGTTCTTTCAGAAGAATAAATTTGATTTCTTTCAAAGTTCTTATCAATAAAAGTTTTATGTTGTTTTCCGGTTTGTGCTTCACAAAATTCCGATGATGAGGATGAACATTCTGTATTTAAATTATTTGACGTTGACAATGAATTTTGTGTTAAATTAACAACTATATTAGGTACACTCTTCATCTTCATGACAGTTATCATCACTAGGAAATAAATTAAAGTATGACAATAACTACAATTACTTGAATCAATTCTACAGGCATAGAATTTTATTATTATTTATATATGTATTAATTATTATTATTGTTTACGTTATTCTAATTATTATTTTTAGGACCAGGGCTTATTCTAAGAATTTTTACCTACTGCCCAAACACACTGAAGTTTGTTTCATGAAATTTATTTAGAAAATTATACTTATCCCCCCACAAAAAAAAAATTTATATTGATATTTGAGAATTCGGAAAAAATATTATGTGGAAAAATATTTAAAAAAAAAGGTGGGTTAATGGATGTCGCTCTGCTGTACAGTAGGTTACAAGTAGGTCGCTGAAATGGACGGTGTTAAATTTAAATTCAATGATATAATATCATTGTATAAGAAAAACGATTCTAAGCGAAAACGGTCAGTCAGCCTATGATATTACCATTAATACCATCAATATTACTACTATTGATGATATTATTGTGAATAAAGTAATTTATATATAACCTATTAAGTGGAGCCTTGTTTTCAATTTTCAATCCTTAGATACAAAAGTTGAACATTTTATAAATTTTTAACTACAAAATAATTATTAAATTATAAATTTGATAAATTTTGTCAAAATTTGAACTTTAAATGCTTTTAAAAAAAATTTAAAAAAAAAGTTTAACTAGATCAGGAAATGGGTAGCAAACTTGACACCTTATAAAATGTCTTCCATTTCTGTGCATATCAAAAAATATATTGGAATTTAAAATTCTATTATTGCTTCAGAAGTTGATGCACTAATGTCGAAATGTCTAGTTATATTATCAAGTTGTGGTTTTGTTGTAATCGAATTTGTTAAAGTGGTTTCATTTTGACAAGTCAATTCGGAATTCGAAGCGGTAGTGGTCGATTTTATGGTAGGTTTAATTAACCAATTCGTTAAAAAATTTGAAGTCATATTTATATGTTATCAACCTAAAAAAAATTGAAATGAATTGAACTTGAAATTTAATGATAGTATTATTTGCATAGAATATAGATAGTTTTAAAGATCACAACCATTTATACATTTCGGAACCAATTGACAGAAACTTAACAACAATTTAAATAGAAAAGCTTAAGAAGTAATTTACGTATGAATAAAAAAATATTTAGGTAAAAGCACATACAAAAATATACCCAGGCTGCAATTTACGTATGTATAAAATATACACGTGCCACAATTTACAGCGAACTTTCAAGTTATAAGTAACTTTTTCAAGTTACTTATCACTTGAAAAAGTTCGGCTCAAACGTTAGTATAAATGCTTATATTTTTATAAGAATTACTTTTAAAAGTAAAAGATAAGAATAGGCTTAAAAATCGACTATAAAATATATAGCCCTAAAGCTACTAAAGTATAATTTGTTGATGAATAATAATAAAAATTATGAAAAATAATAAAATAATTATTCACACATACCGTTGCGATGTACTCCTCTGCAAATTTGATATTATAGGAAAGAGCTACACGCCATATACACTCATGAAAGACTGGAACGTTATGACGAAAGTTATAGATATAATAATGAAATTAGGTGCATATAATACTTTTTTCGTTCTATATCATAATATAGAATTTACTAAAAACCAAAAATAAAATAATTGGTAGTTATTCCGTTTTTGAGTTTCATATCTGTGTGCTTTAATGTGTGTACAATGATCTATGTGATCACGATAAGCTTAGTCAATAACATAGATAGTACCTAATCGTCATTCGTATTTTTATTTCACAGATTAATCAATCATCGAAGTAGCAAAGATTGTAAACTACATAATTATTACTTATTAGGTACTAGGTTAAGTTTATAAATTACACAAATTTTAAATACTCAGTAGAATTTCAATCATTCTATATTCTAAAAGAAAAATTTGGGCCCTACTGCCCGTTAGAATAAGCCCTGATTATAAGACTGGTCCAATGTGTGTGGTGTGAAAAAAGTATAAGCTATATTATAGCATATGTGTGTCATATGTGTTTATAAAACTAAATATTAAAAAATATTTCGTTTTAAATGATAGTCATAATTAAAAATAAAGCAAAATATTTAAATATATACGGTGGGTCTGAAGCCGCAACATCAAGTAATCAACTTCTGAACTTCACCGCTAATCAAACTTGTTTCCAATCTATCATCAGTGTTTTTATTTTCTGTAAACACCGATCTAGAATTCTTCCCAAGAATGTACCACCTAAGACTAAAAGTGTATATTACCTTAATAATATAATCATCTATTGTTATTATTATTGTAAAATGTAAGTGATTATTTTTTTACTCACGCGTGTTTAAATTGTAAGGTAGTTATACTATTAAACGCAGAACCACACATTCCTTTTAGGAAACTGAATAGGTTTTCAACCGAGTCCTGGTTGACTTTCCTTGTCATTATATAGCTTACATTGTATTGTTTCACACTCTGTAGTAATCCTTTTAATGATTTATTGGTTATAATAACACCTACAATTGTACATTATTTATGAGATAAATTGATATTTTTCAGAATATATCATTAACAATATCAACAATGGTCACCTTTTTGGAATGGTAACAATAATGTTTTTGAATGTACTCTCATATTAACTATAAAGTCATTCATTTTATCAAGTAACTCGTTTTGCGTATCTTCAAATAGTCCATAAGCAGCTGCATTTTTGTCATACTTTTGCTGTGTGTTTAACAGATCGAACCAATCATTAAAAAGTTGAATAACTTCTGAAGCCTAAAAATAGAATACCAAAGCTTATTTTTATAAAATACATTTTAATTGTTTTGTTTAGCTTATATAGTTATAGTTCATAAACTTATAGTATTGTTATAAGCATATACGAACTTCTTTCCAATTACGATTGTTTATTTTATTTTTATTTCCTAATTAGCTGATTGATTTGGCAACACTATTTGAAAATATATGAGCTGCCAAATTGACATTCATCCTATTTGCACCTTCTACTAATAAATGTCGTTCTGATAGTTTATGAGCAAATCTGTATTCTTTGTTAGAGTTTACATGTAACAGTTCGTGTAAAATATTTTTACCAATATATTTACCATTAGATAAAACAAATCCTCTGTAAAAATTGTAGTATTTGTACCATAAAATAAACTAATTTATAAATTATTTGAAATTATTAGTAGGATAAAAAAGAGAGTTCTATATCCTCATCCTCCTCATCCCTCCTCATCCTCCTCATCCCTCATCCTCATCATGTCATTAACTGAGCCGCCGCCCGATCCGTGACGTATACGATATACCCCCCGCTCACCCCCTCATCACCGAGCCGCCGACCGATCCGTGACGTATACGATATACCCCCCGCTCAACCCCTCATCACCGAGCCGCCGACCGATCCGTGACGTATACCCAGCTCTTCCCTCATCATCGAGCCGCCGACGTATACGATATACCCCGCCAACCCGCTCTTCCATATCAATTGTCCGCCGAAAACCAACACCGCGCGAGGAAAATAATTAAAAAATTAATACATCGGGTCGGGATTCGAACCCGAGCCCACCGCTTGCCGCTCTATCGCCGCGCCGCTGCGCAACTTACTCGCTTATATTTGAGAGGTGTATTCTATCTAATTTCACTGGAGTAATGATAATTGCTAGCATATGTACGAGACGTATAATTTCCCCCACCACCACTATACCTTACCAACGGCCGCCCGATCGTGGATTTGTATTTAATCAACATATATTTTATCACTCACGTTATCAACATATTATATATCACACGTTATTCTAATCATATATTATTGTAATCAGTTATCATATATATATTTACCCGCCCGATCGTGGACTTGTATTATTAATCAACATATATTTTATCACTCACGTTATCAACATATAATTTTATCAGTTATCATTTGTTATCATATATATATTTACCCGCCGATCGCGGACTTGTATTATTAATCAACATATATTTTATCACTCACGTTATCAACATATAATTTTATCAGTTATCATTTGTTATCATATATATATTTACCCGCCGATCGCGGACTTGTATTATTAATCAACATATATTTTATCACTCACGTTATCAACATATAATTTTATCAGTTATCATTTGTTATCATATATTTTTTGCCGCCGCTCGCATACATTTAATCAGTTAAATATTATTGTCACCACCATTTAGCATACTAATAGCTTACACCTTTTCTCAATTACACGTCAATCAGATAAATGACTATTTAACAGTAGGAGATATTTCCTGCCATTAGATGATTTCTAAATTAATACCCATTTTAGCCATCTGCTTAATGTGCCAAACTGATTCACGTCTTTGTCGCCAGGATGTCGCACACTTGTGATATTAAAATGTCTATTAGTGAATAACACATGCACACATTAATAACCGATATACTTTTATATATAAAAATACCATATTATTCGCTCGAGTCGTCAGGTTGGCGTCGACTCTTAATAGCCATTTTATATGTATAAATACTAATAGCTTGCACCTGTATACTTAGAACTCTATGGTAGACTTTTAAATCAATTATCACATTTCAGCATAGTCCAATATTTCCTGCCATTAGATGATTTCTAAATTAATACCCATTTTAACCATCTGCTTAATGTGCCAAACTGATTCACGTCTTTGTCGCCAGGATGCCGCACACTTGTGATATTAAAATGTCTATTAGTGAATAACACATACACACATTAATAACCGATATACTTTTGTATATAAAATACCATATTATTCGCTCGAGTCGCCAGGTTGCCGTCGACTCTTAATAGCCATTTTATATGTATAAATACTAATAGCTTGCACCTGCATACTTAGAACTCTATGGTAGACTTTTAAATCAATTAATCACATTTCAGCATAGTCCATTAATATTGAAAAATATCCCCACCTATTATAGAGACTCCTAACTTAAAGAGTCGGTAGCCGTTTAGTCCGTCTACTGCCTTAAACTGGTGTACACGTATCGTTCGCTCCGTCTTTAAAAGTATTTTTTGAAGTGTTTAAAAATTGTTTTTTTAATCATGGCTGGATCAATTGGAAATATGACTGAAGTGTCTCAGAAGAAGAATTTCGCATATGTGCCTCCGTCACCACCGGCCAATCTCATTGAATCTTCAACTTACACACTAGACTTTGTCGCCCGTAAGTTCATACATATTGGCATCGATCCGACTGAAAATTTCCAAGTCGCCGTTCATTTGATAACTTCATCGCGGCATGTAAAAATGACGCCGGATTTTCTAAAACGAATATTTTCAATTATGGGTAATATTTTGTCATTTATATTAGACACACCACGAACAAATAAACGAATAACTTTTCTCGAGACTGATTTATTTCTAATATCGAGTATGGTGTATAAGGGTGAAAACAATCTAGTTGTTGAATGTAAAAATAAAAGCGAATGCAGAGTTTTATTGAATCGTGCAGATTTACTTGAGATAAATAAATTAGAATGGTGTATTTCAAAAACTATCATTCAAAAATCAGTCATCCAAACCATTCTTCTGAATCAAATCGAAGAGTATTGTGATTATCTAGAAGAAACTAGTTTACAAGATACCAATCCGCCAAATACTGAACATGAAATGGAAGTATTCATAAAGTTGGGTACACCTTTAGAAAACACAACTACATCTCCTAACCTGACCTATCAAATCCAGATGTATGCACCTATGCAGTTACTTAGAATTTGGGTAGATCGTAGAAGGGCACGAAACACACCAGAGGTAAACCTTTAAATTATATCACTTGTTAAAAATATTTATTGTATTTTATTATTTTATAGTTGTTCACTGAAGCCGAAGTGAGGCTTATTTCGCCCCCGAGATATTCAAGTATGTCTCCAATGCACGAAGACTGCTCACAAGCAAGGGTAATTTATAATTTATAAATTTAAAATAATTTAAGTATTAATAATTATAATTTTATAGGCAGCTGACGAGGATCGTGGAATTGAAGATTTTTTCACACAGGCGACATGGGCACCAACCAAGGCATTGGTAATATACATACATTTAATTTTATTATATATATATATTAACAAATTATTATTTGTATAGCGTACCAGTCCACCATCATTCGACAATACAGCTAATGGATTTGATTCGGACAATTTTACACAGCCCCCTTCGTGGTATACAACGCCTGAATCTTCATCAACGAGACTTGCAGTTGACGAGAACGACGGTCCGACGTCTTTCAACCACTCGCCGTCGATTCTCGACTTCGCAGGCGGCACTGGGACGAAGAAAATAAATAAGCGGAACGCAAAACGTAAACTCTTTGAGTAATATTGTACATTATAATTTTGTGTAAAATAAAAACAGGCGTGATACTTAAAACAAGTTTTTTCATTTATTAGAATATAAGGTGGTATGTACAAGGTATAAAAATAATTATAAGATATTTACAAGGTATAAAATATTTATAAGGTATAAAAATAATTTACAATTTTCTAACATCGCCACTAAATGGATTATAAGTTATAATCTGATCATGTAGTATTAAACAATAAGCTGTAGTCTTTTCTGGAATGGCGGTGTCCGTTTCAAAGTCTATTCGTAGGTCTACGGTCGATGATTTAACGTTATCATTCTGGTACGACAAATCAACAACGATGATTGACACATAGTTTTGAAAAATATGTTTTGATAACAACGGTTCACAATAATCTCTTTCGTAATACGATTTTTGAAAGTCTATATAAGCTTTATACAGTATGCTGGTGGTATTATTTTTAAAATCAGCTCGAAAGTCTTCATATGGATACACTTCAGAATTTAAGTGCACCTTAAGATTTTTCAGTTGACAGTGATCGAACCGTCCAGCGTCGACTTCGATATTGTTTTTTCTACTTGTTTGTAATCCAAACAAAACAAATCTAGGTTTTTCGAGCAAACTACTAGACTTTACAGTCCACGAATGTGATGTATTTCTAGGGAGCACCGGATACTCACATAGATCCCAGGTTCTGAACGCGCACGATAACGTTCTACGAGAATCTAATACTTTCAATAACTTTAATTTTTCTTTATCGCTCACTCTGATAATTGGCATCTTCCAAGTCACCTTAGTCAGTTCAATTGTAATTTTTTTATTTTTATCTACGGCGGCGGTTGCGCCTTCGCCCACAACATGTATCGCATCAAGGTCGGTAGACGCACGATTTAAAATCAGTTGCTGATTGCAATTGAGTAATATTTTTTTATAATCTTCACAAAATCCGAATACATGTTTTAATGGAATACATCCGGAAAATATATTATTGGTCATAAAATTTTTATTATCTTCACTATCCATCGCCGAGTCCCAAGCCATGTTCTCTAATGCATTCAAGTCGTTTGGAGTGTACGAGCAGTATGCTTTCAAACAAGATGCAACTCCCGGTGATTTCAATTTCTGTATTTCTATCCCGTTTATTTCATATCGCATTTCGGAGAATAAAAATGCCAATCCGTTATTTGAAAAGCGAACTTCCCCCATTGCATCGGCAGGTTTGTTTACTTTACCCTCGATGAAAATATAACTTTCACATGGCAATGTGTAAGAATCCATGTTCTGGACGTTAATTCTAATTTCTTCATTGTATGATAGAGCGGTGCTTGAATACGGTGTGAACGAATGGTAACTCTTTTGAGTTATTTTACAATCGTCGACATAGTCGGCCGTCACGTCTAAATATGAGTCATCCATTATTGCAACGATCGAAGAAAATTTAAATTATTTTTCGTGAGCTTTATATTTTTCGGTTTAGATGTAGACTTCTTAATGGCAGGCGGTATACTGATAGGTTTTTTGACTGTAGCTCTTTTTATATTAAATTTGAGTGCCATATCCACGCGTTATTTGTAAACGAATTGTTATCGGTTCACCACGCAGATTAATCAGACAATCGTTCTGATCTTTTAGTACAATATTTACTCTAGTTATTGAAGTCGTGTTGAGTCCATAGAAAACTGGATGTCTAGGTACCTCGACGATTTTATATCCAACAGGTACAGTAGGATAAAGCTCGTGTATGATCTGGCTCGGCGCCCCGTCACAGAATGAGCCGGTTATTAAATTACACTCTACTTTTATACAGTTTATTTTCATTATGTTGACAATATTTTCAGATTCATGAGTAGCACCAGTAGTGTATAGTACATTTCTAAAACCTAGCAATTTTGCTATGCTATTCTCGACTCCTAAATCAACTTCATGGCTGCACGATATCAGGCACTTTAATGTTCTGCTGTTTGCTTTTAATTCAAACATACTGACATAGTCAGGCATCATTTGCTGTATAATATACTCTAACTGATCCAACTCATATGTTCCCGTAGGTATAATTACGTACTCATTTTTATTGATCAAATTACGGAAGGCAATAGTATTGCAACCAGGTTCTATGTTTGGTATAGAATTATTTGTCTGTAAACTCAAAAGACAAATCTGTGCAGTATTTTCTACTTCCAACGGTGGAAAGATCTCGCATGACAACTCACTAGAGTTCCCGTTTAACGTTAATGTGAACATGATAAAAATTTTAAACACAAGTGTCCACAGTTTGTAGTATTATATTTCTGCTCTCTGCTGTAATTGAAATGTATGTCACATCCGTGAAAATATTGTTGTACTTCTAGTGGAGGTGGTAAATTTCCAAAGCTGTCGTAATATTGAACTTTTTTTCCGATTTTTTTATACGCTACCCAATGCGTTCCTGTACCGTCTTCCGTATCCAAGTTAATAATCGCTGATTCTCGGCGTTTAGGACGTGTAGATAACCTATCTCTGGTAAACACTCCGATGAAATGAGGTATTTTCATTAAACGAGCGATTTTTATAAGTTCGAAATCGTACAACGCTCTACTGGGTAACGTGGCAATTAGTTTTTTGACTTTCTATATTTTTTCGCTTTTACACCCCCGCCACTTTTATGTGGTGTTTCTATTTTATATGAATTGCCTTTATATGGTTTGAGATATAAACCTTTGCCCAAATGCGATGGAGTGTTTCTATTAAACTCATTGGCGACCTTCACAACGTTGGCCACGCCGCCAGTCAGGGCTCCCAGAGCTGATAACCCGGCGAAAATCGGTATGAGTGGTAGCACACCACCTTTTTTCGGAATATTTATTGTTCGTGGAACTTTTGTCTTCTTAGTTTTGAATGTTTTTCGTGCGACGGCTACACATTTTTTAGTCAATTTCATCAAGTTTTTTTCACCGACATTTTTCTTTATAACATTTTTAGTGGCTTTAAGTGCTGCTTTAAAACCACAACCACCACCGATTTTTCGTTTTGCTTTCATGGCGGTAGTCACACCCCAAGCCACAGCTTTTTCTTTTAAGTCAGAATCTTTTGACTTGAACCTGTCCCAGGCCCGCTGCTCTAATATATAATCGGCTTTGTTACGATCTGCAATAGAGTTACTTCGATCGTATGCAATGTCGTGGTCTCTACAAGCAGAGTCCAGAAGGTTTACCCCTTTGTCACCACGAGCTAACCGTTTTTTTAAATTTGTGCCAGGTCCACAGTATTGATAACCTAAAATATAAAATGATTATTGTATATAATATTATAAGGTTTATATATATATAATACCAGGCACGTGAACTTCAAACGGCAATTTATTTATAAGGGTGTTGATAAGCCCGCTGCCCTTATTCTTGTTGTTTCTTCGAGCGAGTGACATTGTGTACTGATTGATTTATCATCGTTGTTCAGTTATTTATAATGAAGTTTATCAAGCAAGGAATAAAACTAACAGTCGAAAACGTGGATCCGCCTACTGCATCGTTTCAAAACCATAGACATGGTGCGCTTCTACCTAATACAATACGCGCGCTTATTGTGGGCCCTTCCGGCTGTGGAAAAACAAATTTAATTTTCACTTTATTAACCAATATAAACGGAATACGATTCCATAACGTATACATATATTCGAAAACATTGGATCAACCCAAATATAAAATGCTAAGTGATATATTATCAGACACTGATGTTGGATTATTTACGTTCTATGAAAATGAGCAAGTTATTGAACCTGAGAAAGCTTTACCAAACTCTGTATTTATTTTCGATGATATTATTACTGAAAACCAAAAGATTGCAAGAACTTACTTCTCCAGAGGTCGTCATAATTTAATAGATGTTTGCTACTTGGCTCAGAGTTATTCAAAAGTACCGAAACAACTTTTGCGTGATAACGCTAATTTTATTGTATTATTCAAACAAGACGAGACCAATTTAAAGCACGTATACAATGAACATTGCTCTAGCGACATGTCATATTCAGAGTTTAAAGACTTTTGTACATCGTGTTGGCGTCAGGGGAGATTCGAGTTTATAGTAATAAATAAAGATTGTGAACGCGACAATGGTCGATATCGTCATGGATTTGACATATTTGTCGTTATATAAACTGATGTATTTTGAAAAATATCTCATTCACAGTCATGGCTACTAGTGGTGAAGTACTCGGAGAACTGATTAAAGCTAAAGAAAATATTAAACGCAAGTATACCGCATTAAAACAAGGAAAAGCAGATATTCATTCACTAGTATCAGAGACGTTAAGTCCGATTATCGAACCATTGAAACAAAATATTAATAAAACAACATTTCAAGCTCCACCCACACAGCAAGACATTGATATTCAAGATTCTAACGACACAGGCGATTCACTAGCTTTTAAAATAAACGACTGGTATAAATCTTACGAGATAGACAAAACGTATGGACCTAAAGTACAAAAAAATGGAAAAGTAGTTATAGGTAAAAAGGAAATTAAACTCGTCGACAATTCGCTGACTATTGATGATGTGTCGTACCCACTAACACAGGGACTTGGTAATTTAATATTTTCAAAAAATCCTAAATTATACACCAAAAACGATTTAGATGTATATAAATCTATATTGATTCAAACATCAGCGCATCTCACAGCAGACGAGAAAAAAATTAAAAAAGGTGGAAACAAATATTATGATATAATCAAAAATTTGTTTCGAACGGGTAGAGGCTTATCTGTGAAACAGCAAAAACATAATTTAGTATACTGGAACGATCCTAACGAGCTAGTCGAAAGATTGCGGTTACTATTGGCGTCAAGAGCAGCCGGTAATACAGGTGTTTCAAACGAAATACTCTCGATTTTCGAAGAATTGCACGAAGCAGGGTTAATAAAACATATTCCAAATGTCTAAACGTGAAATCGCATACGAATTACACAAACCGGCTAGAAAAAATTATACGAGGCGTAGAGTTAATGTTTACGGCAAAAATGATCTATGGCAAGCTGACTTGGTCGAAATGATACCATATTCAAAACAAAACAAGGGTTACAAGTATATTCTATGTGTCATTGATTGTTTTACTAAATTTGCATGGGCAATAGCATTAAAATCTAAAACTGCTAAAGAAGTTTCCAGCGCAATGTCTAAAATACTGATTAAACGCACACCAAAACTATTACAGCTCGACAATGGTAAAGAATTTTACAATTCTACATTTGATGCGTTAATGTCTAAATACAACATACACAAATATTCGACTTATAGTACTATGAAAGCGTGTATTGTTGAACGTTTCAACCGTACATTGAAAGAAAAAATGTTTAGAGAGTTTACGGCACGTGGTTCACATGAATGGATTTCTATTTTACCATCGTTGATTATCGAATATAATAATTCAAAACATAGAACTATAGGAATGACACCAGTGCAAGCTGATGCTAATCCTACGTCAGTGAAATTAAATCAACGTAAAATTATTATTCGAAAAAATAAATTTTATGTTGGTGACAACGTTCGTATAAGCACATATAAAGGTGTATTTGTAAAAGGTTATTTACCGAGCTGGTCTACAGAAATATTCAAAATTGTCAAAATTAACGAAACATTACCTACTACTTATCAGCTACAAGATTATACTGGAAAACCGATTGCTGGTTGTTTTTATGCAGAGGAAATATTGAAAACAAACTATCCCAACGACTATTTAGTAGAGAAAATTATACGTAAGAAGGGGGATCAAATTTTTGTCAAATGGCTCGGGTTCGATAATACACACAATAGCTGGATAAATACAAGTGACATTAGAAAATAGTGTCAGTCGAGCTATAGACATGAACGTGTTTGGTAGTTCTCAGTCTGGTGAAACTAATAAATTTTTAGTAAATCTCGAACAAATTGTTAAATCGTATTCGAATAAACTCGATAAAATTGAGCATTTACTCGAAGAAAACCATAAATCCGTACAAATTCAAAAGGAACAAACAGAAAAGTTAGAATTGACGTGCATAGAGATTACAGAGCATATGACAAGAGGTAAAGTATCATTACAATATATCAAAGAAACTATAGATGAGATTAAAAAAATAATACCAGCTATTCTGAGTCGTCTTAATACTATCGAAACGTATTATAAAGATAAGCCATAATGTCTTCGGCTATCTTGGACATGCAATGCCTACTTGACGTCAACAATAAATACATGATTAAAGAAATGTCTATAGTAGACACAGAAACATGGGCGACTCAACACTGGATTTTTAAACATTCAAACTCGATGCAGAACAATAAGAGTCGTAAAACCAACAAGTGGCTGGAACGTAATTACCATCAACTAGCTATAGAATACGGCGATATCGAGTATGAAGAACTCGGTAGAATATTGAATTCATTAAAGTTCACCTGCATTTACGTCAAAGGTGATCAGAAAAAACAAGTTCTTATGGAGTATATACCACACGTCGCACTCATCAACATTGAAGACTTGGGTTGCCCTCGTTTGGATCAAATATGTGATGACGAAACTTTACCTTGTTGTATTTTTCATATGGAATTTAATCCTAAACAATGTACATTTTATAAAGTTTTTGCTATAAGAAAATGGTTTATAAATAATTCTTAAAAATATAACAATAATAATATTTTAACATTGTTTTTTATTTTACATAGGTAACCTCTAATATTTCCAATAAATGGTTATAGATAACATTAATATATATATATACTATAATGACCGTGAGCCAGTGTATGTATTTTATCGCCTAGCACCACTCTTTTGTCATCGTAGTTGTTGTATGTCAATTTACTTGTTTTGATTGTCATTAGCTGGTGTTTAAAGGAGCGTATGGAGACATTTTCTGTATAATTATCAAGACTTTCGTCTCCGAACAAACACTTAACATGATCCTCCAACGTCATATGGTTTTTAACCACATGCTGTCTTACACCCTTCGCCTTGATCTGCTCTCTCACCACATCCTCTTCTCCTGTATATATGGTGTACGCGTATGATTTCGCACGTAGTGCACAAAACTCTGTCATTATATGTCCTTTTGCTTCATCAGAAAATAGACCTGGAATCTTTTTACGCTCGGCTATATAACAAGGGTGATCTTTCGGCAGGTCAGATGTATCCATTCGATCTATCAAATTCGGGTTGATGGTTAAGTCCTCATAAAAATCGTTCGTATTGATATGATACACTAGAGAATCTAAAATAATAATATATATATATATTACATTTTTACAAACATAACGGTTTTATATATATTTATTTACCTGTATCGGTATACATTAGCTTAATATTATCTCCATAGTGTTTTTTCATAACGTTGAAATGATAGTCATACATCAGTGTTTTACTTATATCAAGCACTGCAAATCCTAAAAATAATAAGTGTTAATAAATGTATAATAGAAAATGTTATGTATATTTACCGATATAGATAGGTTTATCAAATTTAATAATTTTGTTCTCAAGCTCCACAGCGTTGAGGTTATCATTATACCTAGTACAGTGCTTAAACGTGCTCTTATTGATCAACTTCTGTAACCTCTTCTCACACGACACTAGCTCCATCTTCATTTGTTTGCGTTTTGATTCCATAGTTTTCCCTGCATAAAAGTAAAATTTTAAAGTTTAAAATGTTTAAAAAGTTTATTAGTAACCTACCAAATACAGCGTTATTCATTAGCTTAAAGAAATCCCTCTCAAAATCATTCCCAGCCTTCTTCCTCATCTCAGTGTTAAGTTTAATGTAATCTGCCAACCACGCTGACTGGTTAAACTGTATAACTCTATGTACCTATAAAATAAGAAAAATGTTAAAAATCCGTTTGAAATCTTATAAAATGTAGATATTTACTTTTTCAACTATTAAACCATTTTTAATCGCCTGCTGTAGGTTTCTATAGTGTATAACATAGTTTGTCTTCTTTTCAAATGTAGCCATCAGTTTTCGTACCTTTGATCCACGCGGTATACTATTTTGTGGCAGGAAAGGCAGGTCATTGTGCTTATCGTGCAACTCTTTCGGATAAGACACATCTACTTCATATACCCGTCCTTTATCCGATGTTGCTGTAAAACCGTTCAAACCATCCAAGTTGGGTTCAACCCAGTTGAACCCACCGTATGGCATGTACTCTGACATTGCCCATCCGTATAAGTTGTTACCTATAAAGTTTAAAAGTAAAAAATATTTTTAAAAAATAAAATATTTATACTTACAGTCCTGGTATATCAACCACGATTTCTCCTTCATCTCATCATAACTAGGTGTCTTAGCATTATTGGCCTTGGCATACCTCATGCTGGCCTGTACCAACCCACCACGAATACCTAAAAAAAAAAAAAAATGTTTAAGTGTATATTTTTAAATATAATATCATACTAACCGTTCTCAAACATCAAGAGCATATCGTAATCTGACAGAAGTTCCAACTTCTTACCCGTATACTTCAACATTGCGTGGAAACTTAAACCGGGGGCGGTGAAGTAGTATGCAGGATCTAAGTTGTATGTTTTCATACATACATCACGAAAGTTTTCAAAGACGTCAGCAAGTAGCAGCACATCGATTTTCAAATACAAATCACTATACTCGCCTAACGTCTTGCAATTGAAGTGGTCCCAGACCTGTAAAACACAGTAATTTTAAAATATAGATCTAAATACGAGCACAGCGTATAGCATACCTCCTTGGCGTGATCGAACTCTTCCTCATTTATACCCGACTCGGTCAATGTGCTGTAGAAGTCTCTCTTCCTTGGTAATAGCCTATCGTTCAACTTGTTCCAGCTATCGGTGTACTCATACGGGTACACCCCCTTCCGTGTCACGAGAGACATATCGTCTCCAGTAAACACTTTGGCTGTTTCGCGAAAGTTTTCAAGACCTGGTGTTATCAGATTTTTAGCGAGGGAAGATAGACTCGTTGCCATGAAGCGGAATGTATCGATAAACCGAATAGAAAATTTGCTTGACACATATTTTGAAAACGAAATATATTTTTCCTCACTGTTGGGTATTACTTTTATAGTTTGTGTGTCATGACCAAGTTCTGTCACTATCAGGTGCGCGTCGTAGTTGGTCAAGTTGTGTAAAAATATCGGTACAAAGTTTTGTGTTTGCAATTTTTGGTTGCATACATTACATAGAGCTTGACGATATTTTCCTGATAGATGACAATGG
The DNA here is from genome assembly GCA_008086715.1 of Sitobion miscanthi. Classification (NCBI taxonomy): domain Eukaryota; kingdom Metazoa; phylum Arthropoda; class Insecta; order Hemiptera; family Aphididae; genus Sitobion; species Sitobion miscanthi. Next base: position 25,983,792 of record CM017805.1, on the reverse strand, counting down.
TCGGCTGTCTTGCGACGAAGTATCTCCGAGGGTGGGCTGAACTTGATTTTACATAAATTGCAATGCGTTGCTGCTTCATGAGTCCGGACGTCATCCGCGGACATGTTTATAGATATATTAGTCTTTAGTAACTTTTCAATCTTCAACGATATATTCGTCACGGTATCGACGAAATGTCTCGCCACATCAGGCTGACTCTCACTTCCTCGATAGATCACTGGTGCTGTTGGAATGTTATGTTCACTCAATAGCTCTATCGGCACATCTTCACTCGCCTTCACAATGAGACCATAGCTCATAGCCTCATGTTTGTGAACAATCTTCGTATTTTTCCCCTTCACCTCATCCGTCTTTACTAGCAGTGTCTCAAAATCAGCGTAGATGGTAAATGGATGTCTCTGTGTGTTTTGCCACGCATCAAACATAACACAATCACCCTCCTTAGGCATTTTAGGCAGTATCGGTTTGTGCGCCCCACAAATCAACTTATGCTGCTTCAACTCTTCCTCCCCACTCAGCTTGTGTTTATATATTTGATTATCGAAGCTGGTAAAACACCTTTTACAAAAAACAACGCGACCATTATGTCTAGTTTTTTGCGCTCGTATCAGGCGGGAAAAATTTGATATATACACGTAGTGCGTGTTGTCGCCTTCCGTGACTAATAATAGATCGAAGTGATCTGGTTTTTCTTCATCGACTACACGTAGCGGGTATACTTCATACCTAGGTACTTTAGGTATTTGGAAAATTTTGTCAAGACCGTAGACATTAATAGATACATTTCTATTATTTTTCTCAAATTTAGCGATGTCCGATAGAGGTGTGGGGAATGTGATGCCTTCAAAATTGTACTTATCCTCATGTTTGTGATAATTTTCACCAATACGGTTTGTATACTCCGTCACGTGTTTCGCTAATATAACCCACTTGAAGCATTGTTGATCTGTATTTTGTGGGTTGATGGTGCCCCGTTTCCTTTCTATGTATTTAGGTAACTTTATATATGATGAGGCAGCTATCGGTGTATATTTATATATACCTAGCAATAACCCGTCTATATTTTCTAAGGTAAACCCGCTTCCTCTACTAGTATAAGTTTCTTCCTCGGTCAGCAACTTTATAAAAGCCCTCTCTAAGGTCTCTTCAATGTTACTTTCCGGGAAAATTTCGGTCGCTGATGTTTTAAACGCTCGGTTCTCTGACGAATTAGGAACGTTGGGGCGGTTATAGGTCGCCTCGAGCTTAAGATTAAATTTAATCGCCCCTTGCTGAACGCGTGTTTTTAATATTTGATTTAGCTCGGGCTCGAGCGAGCGGAGAAAATCAGGGTAATTTTGAACATTGTTAATATTTTTGACATAATGCCACACGATTTTTCGATTTGCAGACGAGGAAATTTCAGTGAACCCAGGAGTCTTAACCATGTCCATCCTAGCTTTTTTCGCCCTAGCTACCGAGGCGGTGTTTGCAGTGGAAACCCGTTTACCATTTACACATGTAATGTAAGAATCTTTTTAAAAAAAAAAAAAACTAATTAATATCTAATGAAAATAAAATGTCGAATCTATTAAAAATCTAATCAACCTTGCATGTGATAAACAAAACCTATTGGTTTATCTATTAAAATAAAACGACATATGTCTTTGTGTAATTAATCCACCGCGGGTAAATTATTTTAATAATCTAATTAATTCGGGTTTGAAAAAATTAAACTAACCTGTAATAGCGTCCTGTTTCTCATATTCGTCCATTGCAATCATACACAAATCATCCTCGGATACCTCATTCGATTCGCCAGCCGGGATATCTGGGACAAATATTTGAGGGGCAATCTGTATGTCACCCTGTGGGGCAACGCGAGGCGCGAACTGTATGACACTCTGTCGGGTGGGTTGAGCAACAACTGGTGCAGACTGATGATGAACCGGAACGATGCCTTGGAAAAAACATTAGATATAAATTAATATTAGATATAAATTAATAATAAAAATAAATAAGTATACATACCATGAGCATTTTTCTCATGCCTCTTAAGATTTGACATGACACGGAACGATGACGCGCAGATAGTGCACGTGAAACGAACACCATCGTGAGTTTTCCCATGTCTGACCAAATTATCCTTACGTGTGAAAACCGACGGACACTGTTCGCATTTAAACATGTTGTTTAAGGTAATAGCAAAAGAAAAAAAATAATATTTAAAAATTTAAAATTAAACACTGAAAAGACACGAAGACAATTTTTAAACACTTCAAAAAATACTTTTAAAGACGGAGCGAACGATACGTGTACACCAGTTTAAGACAGTAGACGGACTAAACGGCTACCGAATCTTTAAGTTAGGAGTCTCTATAATAGGTGGGGATATTTTTCAATATTAATGGACTATGCTGAAATGTGATTAATTGATTTAAAAGTCTACCATAGAGTTCTAAGTATACAGGTGCAAGCTATTAGTATTTATACATATAAAATGGCTATTAAAAGTCGACGCCAACCTGACGACTCGAGCGAATAATATGATATTTTATATACAAAAGTATATCGGTTATTAATGTGTGTATGTGTTATTCACTAATAGACATTTTAATATCACAAGTGTGCGGCGTACGTTCTTAATTGATTATCGATGAATTGAATATGGATATGTGAGAGGTGGTGTAGAGATATACATTATGAGTCGGCGACATCCTGGCGACACGATTCGTGCGAATTTCGAAAAATATGTATTTAACATATCGAATAATCCTAATGGTATTTTATATACAAAAGTAGGTATATCGGTTATTAATGTCTCCTGTGATGGCTATTAAGATAATGGAATAAGGAAATATCTAATTCTAATGGCAATATATTGTTGATTGACGTGTCAATACCTATAACAATTATTATATTGATTATTTTATAATTTTCGACGAGCCTGCGAACAGATGTGTATTTTATCCTTTAATAATTGTCCTTTAAGTGATGGCAGGTAATGACAATACGATGGCAGGTAATGACAATACGGTGGCAGGTAATGACAATACGGTGGCTATTTGTATGCCGTGCGAGAGTTATATATAAACATCGAGGGTAAAGAAAAGAAAACCGCCACCTGTACATTATAATGACCATTATACCTTTTAACCGTATCGACAATAGGATACAATTCATGCCATTAGGTATGAATATTATCATTTTATTAGCACACTGTGTCTACCCTGCCTATTTAAAATGTAAAGTAGCGGCAATAATATTTAACTGATTAAATGTATGCGAGCGGCGGCAAAAAATATATGATAACAAATGATAACTGATAAAATTATATGTTGATAACGTGAGTGATAAAATATATGTTGATTAAATACAAGTCCGCGATCGGCGGGTAAATATATATATGATAACAAATGATAACTGATAAAATTATATGTTGATAACGTGAGTGATAAAATATATGTTGATTAAATACAAGTCCACGATCGGGCGGGTAAATATATATATGATAACTGATTACAATAATATATGATTAGAATAACGTGTGATATATAATATGTTGATAACGTGAGTGATAAAATATATGTTGATTAAATACAAGTCCACGATCGGGCGGCCGTTGGTAAGGTATAGTGGTGGTGGGGGAAATTATACGTCTCGTACATATGCTAGCAATTATCATTATTCCAGTGAAATTAGATAGAATACACCTTTCAAATGTAAGCGAGTAAGTTGCGCAGCGGCGCGGCGATAAAGCGGCAAGCGGTGGGCTCGGGTTCGAATCCCGGCCCGATGTTTTAATTTTTTTAATTATTTTCCTCGCGCGGTGTTGGTTTTCGGCGGACAATTGATATGGAAGAGCGGGGTGGCGGGGTATATCGTATACGTCGGCGGCTCGATGATGAGGGGGGGAGCGGGGGGTATATCGTATACGTCACGGATCGGGCGGCGGCTCGGTGATGAGGGGTTGAGCGGGGGGTATATCGTATACGTCACGTCACGGATCGGGCGGCGGCTCAGTTAATGACATGATGAGGATGAGGATGAGGAGGGATGAGGAGGATGAGGATATAGAACTCTCTTTTTTATCCTACTATTATTAAAATAATAACCTGTCCAGAAAATGATTCCTAGCTAGTTTAAGTAAATGAGGTGCATCTGCAAAAGTATAAATATTTTGTTGTGTTAAAACCTTAACCGGTGTTTTACTTATCGAATCATGTGAACATGAATATGGTAATCCAAATATACTTGAGAGAAAACAAACCGAAAGAGGAAATAAATAAATATTAATTAGTATATCATAATTACCTACCTCAAGGGTATTGCATGTTCATTTAATCTTCTAGTCCGTTGAGGCGAATATCCAGCCGCTTTTTGTAACTCAGTTTTTTCATTAACATCACTTTTGGCAAAGTGTTTTGTACATACAACAGCTAAAAATGTATAAAGGCGCTTAATACTCTACATTTATATTAATTCATAACAAATTTTTTTTTAGGTAAAAATTAACACAACTTAACGTTTTCTAATAGCAAAAATATATAAATAATAAAAAAAAATATATAGCGTTTGCTTAAATTTATTCTAAACAGAATACATATTCAATCTTAGTTAACTTTAATATATTTTTAGTTATACCTGTATCACAATTTACTTTTTGAACATTGGATCCATTTTTTATTTATGAAACCCACTTAGCAAATAAGTGTACATCCTTGGGGAATTTATGCAAATGAATAGTATTGTCCTTTACGTACTTTTTACTTCTACTGCCACTTCTACAACCCTCAAAAATACATAAAGGCATCCTTAATAATAAATATGAGTGTCACAATTTTCTAAAACGAAAATGACAGCTAAATTATTTTAAATATTAATTTAAAATCTCGTTTTAAATATTCAATGTTTATTGCTTAATCATAATAAGTCAAAAAATACTGATAATACAAATTAAAATCAATATACAGTAGAACCTCGATAAGTCGAAATTCAAGGGAAATGCAATTTTTTCGACTTATCAAGGTTTTCGACTTACTAAGGTTTTCGAGTTATCAAGGTTTTAGAAAAAAAATTCGACTTAAAGAGTTTTAAAAATGTATGTATTAAAGTTTTTAATTATTATGTACTTAGTATATATGTATATACAATGTAAAAAAATGTGATTATACAAATTATTTAAATAAAAAAATTATTACAAAAAAATATAATAAAACATGTGTTGCAACATTATAAAAAATAATTTATTATTTTACTTTGACTTAAAATTTGAGATTTGCTATTATCAATTGTATTTTCTATTACATTTAAAGCAGAGTACACTTTATCATCCACATTACTCAATTGTTCGGTGAATGTCCTTAGCAATATGAGGGCTGCTGTTGCTTGCTTCATTGAAACACGATGCACAGGCTCAGATGATACTTCTTCGATGTCATAGCCGCCCGTTGGCCCTACTGGCCTACTGGCCTTGAATTGTTCGTGGCCTAATGATTTTGCGAAATTTTCAGCTTTTTCCTTTAAAATAGGACCTGCGATACTGATGGCATTGGCATCTCTGCATTGCTTGAACCACTTAGCTACACATTCTTCTACGTCTGAAAAATCAGGGCCTCTTTTCCTCTTCCGGTCTATTGGAAAGTTTAAATCAATTTCCATACTATTTTTTATTATGGTTGATAGTGTATTGGCTGATATTCCAAATTCTTCAGCGATGTCCTTCTTCTTCCTTCCACTTTTCACTGCTTCAAGAACCTTTTTTTTTTCTCCAATGGTAAGAGTTTTTAAATTAAGAGGCATTTTTACATTCACTACCTTAACCCAGACACCGCATACGCGTAATCGATCGTTCGCAACTGGCATGACCAATACAAATTAAAAATACTGTAACGTGCCAAGGTTAGTTAATACATACGATAATAAACACAATAAACGCGATTAGATAAAATTATCGGAACGGACAAATCGATTAGACAAATGTTTATAAAATTATCTGTCATTATCCGTCATATTCGGAGCACAGAATGTTCGAGTTATCTATAGTTTTTTTTTTCGAGTAATCGAGGTTTTCGCAAGGGGACGGAATTTTTTTCGACTTATCAAGGTTTTCGACTTATCGAGGTTCCACTGTATGATAAAAACGGAGAAAAGCAATATGGCTGCCTGCGCCGATTGTACGAAAATGCGTACGTTGCTGACATACCTCTTTTCTTTATCATGCGCTCAACCGTGCTTTACAGATTATTAATTAGCTTTTATAATTTTTAATCCTGTTCATTTTTCATTTGAATTATTATAAATGAATTACTTACATTGGATTTTGAGAGTTTCGACTTATATTGGTATCAGTTTTAAATGTCTTCCAAATGATCCCGTTAATCCACCAGCACAACAAAACTCTTTGTTTGAATTATCTTCACATAGGTCACAAAAAGCTTAATCGCCTTGACGTTTGCCGTATTGCCATACCCAACTTTTAGACCGATAACTCATTTTTCAAAAAAAATATTTATTATATATGATACAAATGTCAATACTACACTTCACGTACAAATAGTGAACACAGACAAAATAAGGTATGGAACAATTTTAATATCACCAAAAATGTTTGGATACAAGGCATTCGTACTTCATAGTAGATACGTAAACGCAATGCGATAAAATTGGCGATAAGATAGCTTTTTAATTGTTTATGCTCTAATCCTAAAACCAGTTTAAATAATAAATATTATTATACTTATAGTTTATGTTTATACCTAAATACAATTATACGATGAACAAAGGTATCTCACTAATTTTTAAACAAAACTTATAACTATTCATAAAATATTTAAATATTAGGTAGGTACCTAAGTAATCAAGGGCTATACGATTTTTATTATTAATAAATAACCAATTATTGGAATAGGTTATATATATATATACATAACATAACATAAAGTATTTATGAATTCTGAATTAATATGCAATATACGCCGGTAATAATAAATAAATACACGGGTATTATACACGGATATACACGGGTATTAAAAAAACGGGCTTTAATATAAATTTTACTCGCGTGCCCGGGCTATCCGTATACCCGTGTATTCTACAGGCGCAATCTAGAACTAAAATTTGGGGGGAGGGGGGGGGGTCATTTTTTCGAAAAGACAAAAAGATAATACAATAGGTAAACAATTAAAAAAATAATCAAAGTAAATTATTAACTACAATTATACTTATAATTATCTTATTAAAAAATGTGTCAATTTTTCTTGCCGACCCGCTTTTAAATGAATCACCCTAAATAAAAGAGAGAGATTTATTTTTACTATTTCAATCATACTGTATAAATGGCTATAAGAGTATAAGACATCGATATCAAAAATTGTAAGAAGTTTATTTATATATGTTTTGGTTATAAAATGTTATAAAAATAAAAACTTAATTTTTATATAAAATATATGTTTTAACTACAAATGCTTCGAGATATTTAGAAAATAATAGGTTGCCCACTGCACAAAAAGGTAAAATTTAAAAATGATAATAATATAGATACTCACAATCGTTACTTAAGAGGATGTCAGCGCAGTATTTGTTTTCTCTCTCTGGCCCAAGCGACATAGACAATACGCATTTACGAAGAATCATTTTTGCTATGTTTTTAAGTAATCTTACGAGTAAAATTACCAATTACAAAAAAGATAGAGATTAATATTTTTAAAGGAATCATATCGATTTGTCGAAATATTGTACCAAAACAATTTAAACATAATTTAAATTTACAACATTCTTTGTCAAATAACAATTATATTTTAAAATCAATGTCATTCCCTCAAAAATATTATTCTCTATCTTTTTTATGATAGGGGTGATTTTACTCTAAGATTACTTAAAAACATAGAAAAAATGATTCTGCGTTAATGCGTTTTGTACATGTTGAGCGTGGGCCAAAGAGAAAAAACAAATAGTGCGCTGACATCCTCTAAAGTATTCGACGACCGACGCACTTGTCCAGACGTTCACAGCAAAATTAAATGAAATATAATATGATATACGTAATCAAATATTAACTAACGTTGTCATTGTGCATGGTATTTTGTAACAAGTGATTAGATCTCAAATTAGCGAATAGGGATTAGCCCAGCCATACTCAACCTTTTTTTCATTTGGGCCACATAAAATATTTTAAAATATTACGCGGGCCGCAAGTCTAAATGAACGGAACGGAAAAAAAACTAAAAATACATTTTTATATTATGTATAACATTTGAAAATTTATTGCAAAAAAATTAAATATTTATTTTAAATTAGTGTGAATTTTGATATTGATATAATTCTTTAACTATTTTGGATAAATCTGGTTTGTAGTTGCTGCATGCTACTCTTAACAAGTCGTCAAGATGTGAATCAGTAAGCCGATTTCTGTACACATTCTTTGCATATTTCATTTTTGAATATGAAGTTTCATATAAAAATGTTGATGTGAACATTGTTAGCAAAAAGTGGGCACATTTTTGTATGGTTTTGTATTTTCCTGGCACTAATTTCCAAAATTCGAAGTATTCTTTTTGTTCTCGCTTTTCTTTGAAAATAACTTACAAATTTGTATCATTTTTTAATTCAATAAACTCATCAAATACTTTTGAATAATCAGATACAATCAATGCAGCTAATTGTGTTATACTCGTTACTTCTAAGTGCCAAGGATTTTCTATAAGTAAAAAGCAATTCTTTACACCTCTTAAATCCTGAAATCTTCTTTTAAATTCATTGGATAAGGCAGCTAAATGATTTAAAATTATTATATTGTTATTTGTTTGAGAAATTATAATATCATCTTGTTTAGCTTTTGTAAGGGTTGGGAAATTTTGTAGAATTTGGTTCTGTACTTCCTTGTAATAGATCTCCAACTTCTCTTCAAAAGCAAAAACTTTATTTGCCATCTGCGAAATAATTTTATTTTCACCCTGTAAGCCACGGTTGAGCTCATTAAGTTTTTCTGAGATATCACACATATAAACTAAAAGGCACCACCAATTATTGTTTTTATCAATTTCATCAATTTCATCAAATTTATTATTTTGTTGTAAAAATGCAATGATTATTATTAATTCAATGAGTTCTGTTCGGGTCACATATAAACCATTGGCGGGCCGCAGGTTGAGTATGGCTGGATTAGCCGATTACGGCTAATATACGTCGCCGTGCGTCGTGCGAAATGTATAATATAGATTATAGACGTATATTAATATTATAATTTATATTATACGTGAAAAATAGAATAATAGAATAATCTTATTTTTTCGTCAAACAACCTAACATTTCCGATGAATTATTATTTATTATTATTTTATATTTACTCGCTAACAAGTAACAATACTTGTATCGTCAATCAGTTTATAATCGCTATTAATATATTCTCAGAAGAAAGAATTTGCCTATTTGCCGGAAATTATTATTTTATGAACAAGTGGTAATGTAGTTTTAATGGATATATATAATAATTTTATATAATACATTTTTATTGTAAAAAAAAAAATCTCCCTGAAATAAATCAAAACTGAAATTTATGCATATTATATTATTTTTTCAACTAACACAAAATACATAATCTTGATGTTTTTTTTTTCATGACCCCCCCTGGATCCACACCTGTTATTCTATACCCATTCACAACCATTTTTAGTTGTAAATGATAATAATATAGTTTTTAAATTAACTATAATACCTATATTTCATTGTTTTCATTGTTAAACATTTAATTTTAAAACTTATCATATTTGTGTTGTTTGGATAAATACATGACAAAAATATCCCTGAAATTCCTTTTATAGGTATGGTCAAGTGGGGTAAATGAAAATGGGCAATTGGAAACGATATTAATTTCTCATCGATGGGTGGTGATAACATAATATAACCGGCCTAAAAAAAAATAGTAAAATTCTCATTTGCCCCCATAGCCAATATGTAATACGGGGCAAATGGAAATATGTGTACTTCATACATTCAAGTATTATAAAATCAATGCTAATGACAAATATTTTTAAATTCCCCAGAGGTTATTCTTACAGATAACATACTAACAAATTTTGTTAATTTTCATTTAATCCGAAAAAATATATTTTAATAGGGCAAATGTAAATGAACATTTTTTTTGAAAAATAGTAGGTAAGTATATTAAACTTTCTATTGTGCCATTGTCATTACCGGAAGTTTTCTACTTAGATCATAATGCATAAATCGCCAATATTGTTATAACAACTTATAATTGTATTAACTATGGGAATTTAAAAATATTTTATCTATTTTTTATATCTTTGGTTATTATAATTAGAAATATTTCTCCATATTATATATTAATATAAATTATAAAAGTTAAATGATTATTTAAAACAAGTTTGAGGCTTTGTGCGTGAAGAATTAAAGTAAACGTGTTGTGTTAAAGATTACCAAGCAAAATAGCGAATTGCTTCATAATTAGTATTAAAAACCATGAACACAATATAATGACTAAGATCAGTGATACCCAACCCAAATCGAATTTTTAAGTTGAACCAAAATATATGAAAACACCATTATTTGCAAGGTATTTAAATTTCTTTCTTTATTATTAAATATATACCTATTTTCTATTATAGCAGGTGGTCCGCAAAATAAAAAAGGTTGGGTCTTACTGACTTTGATCGATATAATAAATGTTTTAATATATAGAAAGTGCGGCTGAACAAAACAACATTATTAACAATAAATAATAAGTCCTCAAGACCTTTATAAGTATTGGTTTTATAAGCTTTGTGATGAATTGACCCCATGCAACATACCATCCATGTGTTCAAATGTTATATTGTTTAAAAATAAAAATAATCATAAATATTATAATAATATAATAAAAATAAATAATGTAACACACGGTTTAGTATGAAATAACAAAAAATTAGAACTATATTATTAAATTATTGATAATACAAATGTATTAGTGTATTGAATGTGTGCTGTGTATTCTTTTGTTGTTACAAAACGTTTTCTTTTTGCCTGCTGCTTTTTGTCGCCTCATTCTTAATGATTATTTGGGTAGTAAAGTAAGACTCTCGCTGTCGCTGAGGGCATTTGGAACATCTGGTATCGACTATTGAATGGCTACTTTCACTAATGATACAATATTCTGAAAAACTAATGGATTAGTACACAAAAAAATTACATTAATTATTTTTTATTACTTGAAATATAACAATGAATTGTGAGTGAGGCTTGCTAAGAGCAATTCATAATAAAATGTGGGTATTTCATACTTCTGTAGCGACCATGGTGAATTTCTATAGTCTGTATAGCTACAAAAACAATATAGATATTGTTGCATACTGAAAAAAAAAATTAGAAAAAAAATGAATCGATATATTTACCGGCAATAAGTAATATTAGTATATGACAATGACAACGGAGCGATACCACTTTCAAAGTTTTTGGTAACAAAATAAGCTAAAGTATTATTTAAGAAATCCTTGTCTGTATTGCCTTCAATCACCAAACTTATGTACACCATATGAGGTATGTAATTGGAAGAAAATGCTATTATGAATACCTATTAATCTTAATTTACTTTACTAAACAAAATAATTTTACAACATTTGTGATGACTGCTAACTTTCACAAAATATCTAATACCCAATACCACATACCATTATTAGGCACTCTATAAAGAATTGGTAGACAGAAATATTTCATAAATTTTTTTGCATCTAATCTCATTTCAAACACATTGTTTAACAATGTAAAGAATGAAGCCAGTGGAAATGAAGTAACAAATAATGTTACAAAACAATATTGTATAACTAAAAATTTATGAATTCAATTAATTTTGTTATATAGCTTATAAATATTACCCATATCCAAATATTCTGAGGTCACCAATCCAAAGTGTTGTAATCTTTAATCCAAGGTTTCTTAACAGCTGTAGCAAAATCTTCTTCTCTAGATGATGATTTACAATTATCTTACGAGACCTGTGTTCTCAGCTAATTTAAACCCACGTTCAAATATAAACAGTTTTAGTTTTTGGCTTTAACTAAAAAAACAATACAATACAGTCTTAGTATGGTGTAAGATGAAGCCTTATAAAACCAGAGACGAAACAGCCTCTGACCAGACGTGATTTACCATCATACATGCGAACACCTTCGCGAGAGACAGTATAACGATTTTGTCATTTTGGACTATTTTGGAGTGTATTATGAAGAACATTTTAAACATACAACTTAAACTTTTCAACAAAGTCTAATTATTTATCAACCTTCCTAAGAAATCCTCTACCAACAGTCCTGCTATCTGCAACCAATAAGCCAGGCAATTAAGGCAATTCTTAGTTTATTACAATACTAACAAAATGTAATAATTAAGTGCAAACCAAATTGTTGATAGCTGCAGTAGTTTGAGTAAATATATAGCTGTGTGTACTCATCCCATCTGATTGATTTGTAGGACTAAGTGATGTTAAAACAGACATTAGATACAGCACAACTCCAAACAAAGCAGCATGGCAACCACAATCTTAAAAAAAGAGGATACAAAAGTTGATTAAATTAATACTTAATGAACCTTACTTATAGTAAAAAGAGAGAAATGGTAAATAATGTTGCAGGCATTTTCTTCCAGAGGAATTGTCCATTTGACATACAGCTGATCACGTGATGAATTTTCAGTAGCTCTCCCTAAAAAAGAAATTATATTTATTTATCTTTCACTTAATAAGTACATAATAAATATTACAAAATAACAATTAAACGTATCATAGGCTTATATTTATCATCTTTACTAACTACAAATATTCAATAAAATCGAGAGCAATGATTGTCACATTTTGCAGGATCAACTCGATACTTTTAGTATTGCTATCATCTATAAGCTTATTTCTTAATCTTGATAAATTCCAAGTTAATTTCATTTATAGATCTTGCTCTCCTATAATACTTGCCAAAGTTCCTATACCTATTCACACCATTTCTTATGGACGCAACTATAAACCACAGCTATATATAATTATCTATAATAATTAATTGATTCTAAGGCCATTTCGTTTAGATCCTTGGTTAATATTCATAATAAATGTCTTATCTGTGATAAGAATATCTAAGATTTGGTCATTAGCTACTTCTTCTTATGTGCCTTCACAACTCTGCAAAAGTTTTGGCTTCCCCTGCCACTGATCTCCAATAATCGCGATCCTGTATCCTTTCCTTCCAATCTGTTACTTGTAGCCTCTCTAGATTGCACAATTACACATATACCAAAGATTAGTTCTACATAATTCTTTATTTTTTCAAGCTTAATCTATTTTTTTTTTTTTTTATAAAATATATATTATTTGCAAACTTAAGTTATTTTTCTAGAATATTAAAAACAAAATTTACCTATTTCATGGTCATTTACAGTTTTAATACTTCACAATATCTAGGTAACACTGATATAGCTAGATGCATGCACTTTGACAAATTTCAACCCACCAACAAGATCTTCTTCCACAATTAATCCTTGTTCTTTAATTATTCTTTCATCAAAAGCAGTACTACGGTTCTAACCATCTCTGCTCATTGGTGTTTTGGCTTTGGATGAAAAAACAAGCATAAAATCCACAGATATATCACCTGTTGTCGAATCAAATGTTATACTCTCTGGCTAAACATAAAAATCTATTAAGGTAATATATTCAATAATATTAAATTAAGAGGATTCAATACATTGTTTGTTTTCTCTCTCTGATTCACATACAACATAGTACATTTGAGTACAGCAGAACCAATCTTATGTTATTAGCTTTAATATTAGAATGAATTTATCTATTATCAAACTTAAATTAAAGAACATTATTTGTGTTTGTAGGTTGGCTTATTTATGCACAATATTTAAATTTGTCTGTGATACATAAGCATTTTTAAATTGTAATAATTTAAGTACTCAGAACTTGCATACAAAAAAAAAAAAACAACATACATGCACAGATTATTATTTTAACAAGTTTGAAAAGTTTAGATTGGTTAAGGTTTGGTCAATTCACTTTAATATTAAAGCTAACAACACACAATTTATTCCACTGATTGTGAAATTGCTATTACATGTGGGTCTGTCAGATAGAGAAAATAAATAGTACAAAAAACATACTCTTAAGAATTAATTCAAATAATATTAATACCCTTATGTGACGAGTAGTTTCTAGAGAAATATTTATTTGATCTTGATAATTCAGATGTAAAAACACATGAGATAACTCTAGGTGATCATTGTACATCCGGATAGTCTCTTTAGTGGTGGTCTCAGCCTCAGAGTCACTCATCTATAATCATAATTATAATTATATAATATAAATTAATTAAAAAAATATATATTATTTGAAATAAGTATTGAATTAAATGTTATTTTAAATTCAATAAATATCAACTTTTCAAATAAAACAAATCTATCTAATAAATTTACTGTTTAATTTTAATCTTTCATACTTACTACTAGAACCAAGAATATTTATGAATTTACATAATGACCAGTTTGTATCTACTGGTATAAGATTTTTTACCATTTAATTTACATTGGGCATTGATTTAACGTGTGTTGGATAATAACACAGTTTATCATGTTTAGCTAACTAAATCATTGGAACTGATTGGATACCATCTTCAAGTTCAACAACAGCATATTCTATAAATAAAATAATTAATTTTTTTATTAATAAATTCAACTTTCCTTTGAATATATGCATGGATTGTTAGAAACATATATTATATACACCGTGTTGGAGAGTAACTTATCTTAAGTTACAAGTAACTGTAATAAAATTACTTTTTAAGTAATTTGATGTGTTATTGTTGTCTACCATGAGCCACCATATGCACGACTAGTACCATACTAGTCATCATATGTACATAAGCTAATATATCAGTGCTCGGTTAACCATGACCACTTAAGAGGATTTCAGCGCAATATTTGTTTTTTATTTCTGGCCCACGCGCAACATAGACAAAACGCATTTACACAGAATCATTTTTTCAATGTTTTTAAGTAACTTAGAGTAAAATCACCCATTACAAAAAAGATAGAGAATAATATTTTTGAGGGAATGTTATATCAATTTGTCTAAATATTGTCTCAAATCAATTTAAACGTCATTTAAATGTACAGCATTTTTTTATTTATTTTTAAAGTCAAAGTCAAAGTCAAATAACGATAAAATATAAAATCGATATGTCATTCCCTCAAAAATATTATTCTCTATGTTTTCTGTACTGGATTACTTAAAAACGTAGAAAAAATGATTCTGCGTTAGTGTATTTTGTCTATGCTGCGCGTCGGCCAGAGAGAAAACAAATAGTGTGTCGACATCCTCTTAACATTGAACCATTGGGCCGCCATGTTAACATGGTTAGAATAAAGTAACTAACGAATATATTATACATAAATATTAAGCAATAATCAGTATAGTACCTAGATACTTACCGAATACGATCATCTTTTGGTTCCATAGTTATAATTGTAAGCGACTAGGTCGGGTAAAACGATTATCAGTTTCGAATAACAATAAATTCTTTACAATTGAACAAAATATAGAAAGCGTCACCGCGACTCGTGACAATTTAAACACAACGTACGAGAAAATACAATGAAAACGTCGAACGGACGCGTACGACCATGATAGTAAAACGAACCAGTCTACTGGGTCAGCACTCGGCAGCTTATCAAAACAAAAATACGAGTTTTGGTGCTAGTTCGCGCTGATGGTCACGGCTGTTTTCGTCGTTCGTGCAGTTCGGTTTTATATTCCTTAGAAAAGAAAACGTATTATCTCATCGCTCCTTCCAGCGAACATCAGCACAACTGCTGACATGCCGTATCATGGGTACGACGAGCGTCGCGCTAATAAACGTTTTCCTGAATGCGGCTAAACAAGGACGATGTCGAGTAATAACGTCACGTCCGTTTATTGGCTCGTTTCCTAGGTTTCCGACCACTGTTAACCAAAATATTCAACCGCGGTTCCGACCACGAATTAAGTTTTACTGGATGCCAGACGAAAACCGGTTATCAGTATTTTTGCGAGTCGAATATTGTTTCAATTTAATTTTACACGCAACACTCAGGTATGATTGTTTTATTCATATAATAACATTAATATTTAAGTGGATTGGAAGCACCGTGTATATTTCACGTTTTAGACGTAAAAGCCTGACAAGAATACGCATAGTTAAAATAATCATATTTCAATTCTGTAAAAATATTTTAGTTGATCGACCTTTTTCTAGGTGGTTTAAGTTATCGTGGAAATCGATTTTTGATATTTCTTTAAAAATTGTTCTTAAATCTTAGTTTAGTTTTTACATTTTTATATTTACTTTAGTGTCTTTTTGTCAGAAAGTCAAACGGTTGTTCTAAAATCGACTTCCACAATAACCTAGAATAAAGGTCGACCGACTCAAATGTTTTTACACAATTGAAATCCGATAATTTTGAGTCGACGTATTTTTGTCAGGCTTTTAGACGTAGATTGAGTAAAATTAGTTTCTCGTCGGAACAAAAATGTATTTCATCGGATGCAATGATTTGTGCATGCGCGTGCGAACTGTTAGTTTTTTCCCGGAAATTATAATGAATATTATCCCATTGTTATGAATATCCGGGTAGTGCCTATTGGTGGCGCACTGGACACTAACACAACTGTTTATTTACTACTCACACAACAGCACTGCATGAATCAACGGGTGTTGCAACCAGTTGCACCCACGGCTGTTATCGGGATTTTAAAAATATACCAGTTGCCCTCACGTTTTAATATATATGTTACTGTGAATGTCCGCAATTGGTGAGCGCTGACAATCACCTATTGAATGTCGACATACGCCTTCTAAATTGGCGAATGTTGAAAAATGTAAATAATATAAACATGTACTGGTAGATGTTGACATACACATTAGGATTATGGTCAATGTTGACATACACAACACGATTTGGGTTAATATTGACATAGGTTACCTACATATTCACACTTGATATTATAGTATAGTACTATAGTCTATAGACAATAATATAAAATAGAAACGATTTGTTTAATTATAAATATTAATAATTAGTTTTATTAATTATAACTATTATTATTATTGAACAATTTGCAATACTATACCTGTATTATTAATTTAAATTATGATTATTTAAAAAAAACGGTGACAATTATTCTACTTATTGAAACATGACAAACTGTCATGACATTTTGTACTACATAAAATGCCAACATTTCTACTACCACACTTTTTTGTGGTGCATTTTGTTTTGTAATTACATCGTGTGTACCGTTGCCCGCCGATTGATGAATTTGATGCAGAAACTTGCCTTAAAGAAATTTGTTGATCCATTTGTGCTTCAGTGATTGATATTAAATACGAGTCAGCATAGCATGGCGGTTATCCAGACATAATAAGTCGCCGGGTAAGGTACTAAAACATTTTATCGAAGTTATCAACTTGTGCAAATGTACAATAGGTACCTTGTGTATTAGGTAATAGGTAGCTGTCTTATAAAAAATACTTTTAAAATACTTACATAAAAATGTATTTTACGAATACTCATTAAGTATTTGAATACAAATACAATTATTTTTTTTTTAAATTTTACACCTTATAGTAGCTGTTTCCAAACATGTTTATTAATAAACATGAAATAAGTTACAAATTAGTCCATAAATGTAGTACATACTGCTCATATTAGGTATTTATCAATATATAATATAGTATCATAATATATTTATACATAATATATACTTATAATTTATCAATATAATAATATATAATTTAGCATCATTATTATATTTATACTTAATATAATTTAACATTCATATAAATCAAATATTATACATTTATACAAATATGAATATAAATTAAATTCTATTCAGAAAAAAAAAACTAATTGTAATAATGAAATAATTTTTATATTTTTATTAAAATTTGTTTCATAATATTCAATAAAAATTTTATTTGAAAAAAAAAATTAAAATCTGTTATTATTTAGAATTTAGATGATTTTAGAATTACTTTTCAATAACATGGTTTTTTCAAAATTAGAATCGCTCATCTTCCCTCTTTTTTTTTTTGTTAAAATACAGGCCCCTATACTAAACACCCTTTCAATAGGTGCACTTGAGGGGAGGGGAGTATTATATTTTACAAAAACCTTTTTTACCTATTAGGTAAGTACTAGAATATTAGATAGTATTATTAGATCAGATTAAATAATATCGGCATTACCAACATTCACCAATATCGTTATTTAAATGTCAACATCCACTAGTAAATGTTTAAAAACATAACCCGATTAATCAATATGCCAACATTCACCATTGAGTTTGGTGTATGACGAAATTAACCGGTGACTGTCAGCACTCACCAATTGCGGACATTTACAGCAACATATATACACGATTACAATATACAGCCTGTAAAATAGATAAATATACAAATAATAAATAAAATTATTTATAAAAATATAGTAAAATGGTATAAAATGAAAGAAACAAATTCATATTACGGACTATACGGACTTTCCAATCAATATGTAATTATGGATTACATGCGAGACACTACCATTAGAGATACATAAGATAACATCGTACATCGTACAACACCACAGTTATAAATATAAATGCTTACAGAAAAAATTTAAATAATATGTGTTTATGACTTATGATTTATTCTACCTATGATATATTTTTACAGTTAATTTTTTTTTTTAAATAGGTATGTGGATATGACGATTTTTATTATGATATTTTGTTTTTACAGTTTAAATTTTTTATATAATATCTTTATTATTTCAACATCACTTTAGGAACCACTAAACTATAGATAAAAAGGTAACATGGATTGTGTCCCGGACGCAATTCGTTCAAAAAGGTTCGTTTACCTGTTTTGGTATACAATTCGTGTGCGCCCTTCACAGGGGGTAATTCTTCCCCTCGTATTCGCATCAGAAAAAGTAATTATATTAGTAATTTAAGTAGGTATTTATTTTAAATACAACATTTTTCCAGTATAATCTAATATAATTATATAAATATACAATTTTTTTGATTTTTATTATGATATTTTGTTTTTACAGTTTAAATTTTTTATATAATATCTTTATTATTTCAACATCACTTTAGGAACCACTAAACTATAGATAAAAAGGTAACATGGATTGTGTCCCGGACGCAATTCGTTCAAAAAGGTTCGTTTACCTGTTTTGGTATACAATTCGTGTGCGCCCTTCACGGGGTAATTCTTCCCCTCGTATTCGCATCAGAAAATGTAATTATATTAGTAATTTAAGTAGGTATTTATTTAAATACAACATTTTCCCAGTATAATCTAATATAATTATATAAATATACAATTTTTTTGGGTCCCGGTTTTAATTTGAAAATTTAATTTTATATTTTAGTTGCCACCTCAATTATAATAATTTTCCACTAATCTACTACCAGATACCTATTTAGAGGGGGGAGGGGGGTTGATAGGGTGGAAAAAAAATACTTCACGGGAATAACTCTCAGGCTTTGTAAAATTGTCGGATTTTGATGACTATTTTTTTATATGAAAAAAGAAGACTTCCTACAGCCCGCATCGATCTTGTATAATATTTCAAATAATTGTATTAACAATTTGTAAAAAATGCTTATTATCTTGTATTTTTTTAAACATTTCTTAAAGTTTGAGAATAAAATATTAAAAAACAGAGATCGATGCAGGCTGTAGAATGTTTCCCTAGCAATTAAAAAAAAAATTATGAAATTTTGTTGATTCTACAAGGCGGTATCGTTATTCCCGCAGACTCTACCAAATAATGTTCCTGATTTTACTGTATGTAATAAAGAGAATGATAGCGATAGCCAAACTACTCATGTGCCAGAAACAAGGAAATCAGATTTAGATGATGCATCGCCATTTAAAAAAAATTAGTAATAATTTACCTATATCGACAGGCCTTAAACCAGGACGTCCGAGAAAAACACCTTTGTCTATATAATATGCGACAACTCAGTGAGAACTTGGCGTCCGGATGATAATGATATTAAAAATTATCCATTCAATCCAAAATCTGATATAATTGGTATTAATCCTGATTTATTTGATGCATTATTGGATAGTATATCTTTCAGTTTTTTTCAAACTAACTGTCGTTGACGCAATAATTATAAAAATTGTCGAAGAAACTAATAATTATGCACAACAAAATATTAACTTACCCCAATATCACAATTTAGTCGCTTGTCAAAATGGATTCCAACAACAGTTGAAGAAATAGGTACAAAATTGGCTAGACCTAGTTTTATGGATGGATTTAGTGAAAATACCAGAAATAGAAATGTATTGAAGAAATTCAATTTTTTTTTCAATATCGTCCTTAAAAGTTAGAACTATTTGCTTATTGTGCAATAGGTATGTTTGTCAAATTAGTTTCAATGACACACATCGTAGACCGTAGTGTTCTGAAGTAAAATGTTTGTAATAACTTTGTGAGTAAATCATTTTAATTTTCAAATTGTATAGGTACTACCATATTGAAATTATAAAAAGTTTGTTATTTTATGTCAATTATTTTGAAACTAAGCTCCTAAAAAATAAAAATATATAAAGAAAGCCTAAAAATGCCAAAAATAATTTGTTGAACCACCCAATTTGAGGTAAACCTCCAAATACAATTTATCACCGCCATTTGGCCTTCCGAGATAGCCCAAATGGCGAGAAACCGCTCAATCTGGCAATCTTGGACTCAAAGGGATCATGTGGATTACGCGGTTGATGATAAGATTATCAAAAACAGGTGATAATCAACCGGTATTATACATTAATAATCAGAGTGCTATACTGCTATACGTTTATATAAGAATCTGGAGTTTCATAAAAGCACAAAACACATGGACGTACGATACCACTTCATTCGGGAAAAGTATGTAGATGGACAATTTCAGTACATTGAGACTGAATGTATTGATGTTAATATTGAAGTAAGGCTAGTATTAGTTTTATGAATGACGATGAGAATATTTAACATTGTTAGGGGTGACTTTGTTAGTTATAAGATTGATCATTAACTAAGGATTTATTTACTTTAAACTATTTTAATGGCGGGTTTCCCTCTCCATAGCCCTGCCTGTATACAACTATATTCGCGTTAATAATAATTTACGACTAACAACAATGCAATGGTTGGTGGTGATAAAATTGTATATTGCCTAAATATTTAATTTAACTGGTCCCTTAAATTGAACCCTTTTTTATTTCACTTTTTATATTATTTTATCCTTTTGAATTTGTTTAACATTTGTGGTTTGTTCAACTTCAACACTAAATATTATTTTACTAGCTAAATAAATTGTTATTTTATACTTTTTATAGGTGATTATTAAATATCAACGTTGCAAAAATGAGTGAACCGAAGACTAAAAAAACTCCCACTTACGCATTTGGTACTGGAGTTTGGGTAAAAGTGCTCCATCGTATTTGGTGGCCGGGTATAGTTGTTGATCCCCTTACGACACCACTAGAATTAGATCTTGTAAACAATGTTGAACATATTGCTGTTGTTAAATTTGAACAAGAGAACAAATAGTAAGTTAACATATTACAATACATTTTGTTCTTTTATGACATTAATTTTTAATACTATTAATAGTGAAGTTGTTGGCATAAATGATCAAATATTCCTATACATGTGTGATCGCAAAATAGAATTTATTGAAAAAGGACTCTGTAAGTATTAATTTTTGAATTATTATAATATGTACCTGCCAGGGTTGATAAACTGTTATATAATATGTTTCATGTATAATACACTACGTATAAAACTGTATAACAACTTAAATGTATGTGTACATTTTTATTCTTTGACATTTATAAAATTTATTATTATTATTATTTATTATTCAATGTTCATTAGAAACTAAATTGATTTTAATTTTTAATTAATGTCCATTAACTTTATTTGTAACTTTTTTTTATGTAATAAGTACCTCTTATATATTGTATGGGCATTTTTAATTCTGTATTAATATATTAGATAAAGTGTTTACTTTTTACATATATTTCAGTTTAACAAGAAAATGGATAACTAAAAAAAAAAATCAAACAAATAAATCACTTCTTTGTTTCAAAAATGCTTTCTCAGCTACGCATCAAATCCAAAAGATTATATTGTTAAATAAATTACTACAACAAAAAAAATTTATCTTAGTAAATTTATATTTTCTCTAAATTGTTAATAAAACAAATTAAATACTTATTTATTATTATATTTTATAAATAATCCTGTACATTTTAATAAAAATAAACTGATAAATTAATATATAATTAAATGTCCGTGGTTACCACTGATCGATATTAATTATTATACTTGATAATTTCTGTTCAATGCAGTAATAATAATAAAACTATATATAAATTTATACAGTGTAAAAAGTAGTTTAATGCTGCATGTATAGGTAACACCTTTTATATACTTAACTGTATTATATATATATTATAACTCTATTAACCCTGGTACTTATAACAATATTTATTTTCTTACATTGTTTCCATATATTTTACAGCATCATTAAAAAAACAAAAAAAAAGAGTTAGTAAAACTGACGAGGATATGAATAATTTTAAGAAAGATATAATATTAATGGAAAGTCTTTTTGGAGGTGATGTGAGTATTTTTGAAAATTTAGAGAAAAAACTAAAAATAATGAAGTCCATCATCAAACAATTTTCTCCAACTAATACAAAAACGTCTAAGAAGAAAAAAGACAATAGAAAATCTTTACCAGTGCCTAAACCTGTTTCCAAACCGAGAACATCAACTCAATCAAAAGTTGATAAGACATATAAACCAACAACAACTGTTTATAGATGTCAATCACAAGTTGCCTGTAACTTCACAACTAGTCGTCATGTTCACTTAGAACGTCATATTGCCTTAATCCATAATAATAATACAGATGTGGTTATGACCAAGAAATCATCAACTAATACTACCTCAAATAAACGAAAGAATTTAAAGACTGAATCAGAGGTTAAAAAACAAAAACGGCATAAAAAGTTATTGAAAAATTGTGACAACGATGGTGAGAATGAAGATGAAGAACTCAATACAAGCAAGGACAATAAGGTACAATTGTCTAGTAATATTACACAATCTTCAATTAATGAAGAAGTTGTAGAAACAACGAGTGCGGTTAATACTTTAGACCAAATAAACAATTTTGAAAATTCATTGAGTTGCAATTCGAGTAGAATAAACAATTCCGATGCAAATATATTGACTGAAGATAACAATGTTATTGGTGTATCTCAGTCAAGTGAATGTAGATCTCTACTAATAGAAGGTTTGTTGGGGACTGATAGTCTATTTTATAATGACATAGTTACTAATAGCGTTGATATTCCATTAGTTGAAAATATGTCTATTGAAACAGAAGACCGTAAAATTTTTGAGGAGAATACTAATGGAAAAGAGAAAGTTCCAAATGATGTCGAAGTTAATCAGTTAAATGTCACCACAATCGGTGCTATGCCTATCGAGAACTCTTGTTCTGTAGATAGTACATCTAATAATATGGATTGTGAAGATGAAGTTTTAGTAGTACTAGTAGGTACCTAAAATAAACTCTATTCACCCCATCTTAAACTATACACTAGAAAATGTTCTAGTAAGCACCTACAATTTTGAAGCAAAAATAAATAATTAGGTAACAATAATAAGTGAATATTAGCTGTTTTGTTTATATGGATTTGACTATGACAAAGACAATATTTAAAGCAGAATTAATAAATATTTCTGTATTCTGAGTGGTTGCAACTATTTCTATACTGGTAAATAGTGTAAAAAAAAACATGTTCTATTATCAAAAATGATTACCTTCCCTAATATTCCTTTCACCAGTATACGTTTTTGTAATTCAATTAGACCTAAAAACTAGTTTAATAGCTAATGGCTATCACACTTGGGATAACACCATAACTACTATTGTGTGAAATGGGCTATGACTTAAGGTTTAGGTGATAGCAAAGTCCTTCACCAATACACAAATAAATGTATAGTTAATAAACTATTTATTAATGAAGATTGAAATTAAGTTTTATAGCATTTTTATTTATTACAGTTCAGTGCAATCACCATAACTAATAATTAAAAATTTATTGTTAATGGTTAATTTATATTTATGATAGATTCAATAGCTTTTTTTTATAGCTATTTTTGGTAATATGATGAAAGTGAGTTAATTCTGCTATTTGTTTGTATTGTATCCATTATTTTGCATTAGTAAGTTTCAAAGTTTTTATATAATTTGATTAAATGTCGTTAATATGTTTATAAGCTGTAGCCTAAAATTATTTTTAGAATTACTTTAGTTATTAATTAATAACAGACCAATTAAAAACGGTTTATGACAGTAATATTGTAAAATATTTATTTTTTAATTAAACTTTATTTAGTTTTAAATAAATTACAGTAGCTGTAAATTGTTATTG
This sequence comes from Sitobion miscanthi, assembly GCA_008086715.1. Lineage (NCBI taxonomy): Eukaryota > Metazoa > Arthropoda > Insecta > Hemiptera > Aphididae > Sitobion > Sitobion miscanthi. The sequence continues at coordinate 25,959,304 of CM017805.1, read as the reverse complement.
AACTCTAAAAAAATCAATTGTGATACGTATCACACCCTGTTTTTATTGGCCCTTCTCATCAGGCAGTACCCACCACCTAAATATATTTTCTATACTGGACAAAGTCCAGCCACGGTGTATCTTAAAAGAATAGGCTCAGCCCAACATGGAAAATTATCTGTAAAACGATAATAATTATTTTGTATTATATTTTTAGATATTTCAGCAAAAGTATACATATAAAAAAAAAAAAACAAGAAAAAATGTTCTTGTAATTTCAATTATTCAACATTTTTACATTTAAAATCTATAAATTATTTTAGAAAAAAATATTTATTTTTATTTTTATATTACCTATTATTTAATTATATTAAAACATAATATTATAATTAAATTACAGGGATAAGTTCGTTGAAAAATATACTAAAAACTAATCAAAAACAAGTATTACCAAAAGATTGTGTAGATATAGAGAGTTACAAACGTAAGCAATCAAGAATTAATTCATTTTTGAAATTTCCTATGAAAACACTATATTTTATGTTCTTTTTTTAATTAGGGAAATTCTCTTGGAAATTACTAAAAGGATACCACGTACCCTATATCATAAGAGTAATTAATGGTGAACATTTAAAGTTTGTATCCGTAAGGATGGCATCAACTTTGCTACGCAACAATAATTTACATCCAGATATTTATACATGCACATTAGTAAGAAGTCATTTGATCACTGATTATGAAGCTAAGTTATTAAATGAGATAAATCGAAAACATGCTGACTGTGTATACGGGAAAGAAATGTTTTTCGCAGGAAAAGATTATATCATCCATTTAGAAGATGTTTATGAATATTATACCTTCATAGAAATATGTTATAAACTATTACTGCGCAAAACTACTCCAGGACAGAAAAGCAAATGTGGATTTATACTTATTAACGGTGAACGTTATGTGCCATATTGTGTTAAAGATAGCAGAAAATATGTTCCGCTATTCTGCTTTGAAGGCAAAGTCGAAATAGAAAACCTAAAACATGATGTTATAGAAATAAAAAATTGGAACTTGGCCTATCTCAAGTTCTGTTGTAAAGTCCAGGGTATCAAAGATAATTTGTTCGCTAGTGACTCTTGTACAGTGAGCAGTCTTGACAATATCAAAAACTATTTTCCAAGAGAAACAATTTTTGAGGATTATTGGCCAGGCAATAGGCATAATTCACGTCTCCTAGTTAGTCAGAATAACTTTTCTACCCATGCCTGGATCAGAACGCTCACTGAAATAGAACCTGCTGAAAATACTATTCCCCACACTTTAACGGCACCAGCAAATCAGTTGGTATGAATTATGTATTTATTTCTTTTATATTTTTGTACTTTAAAATATTGTTGCTTTTTTTCACAATGTCTTCAAATGTATCATTTATTTTATGGTTATAATTATTATTAGCATTAACTATTAAAATATACTAATAAATACTCGCTAGAGGGGTAAATTTGTTAGATGAAGAATACAATTGTATTAGTTAACTTGACATATTATATGTATAGTAAAAATATTAATAGTAGGTATACAGAATTACATTCAACAGACATACAGTCTCATACTTGCTATTTAATTACTTTACTAACTAACTAAATTCAGTCAACAAATCTCAGGGACTAAGGCAGTGGCAGGAGGCAGTATGCTCCGACAATAACGAATGGCAAATGGTGATAATTTATCATTTTTAGATTTTTCGGTTACAGTTTTAACTACACATGGAACTTTGTCTTACATTTTCAATTCTTAGTTACACATTGAACATCATGTACATTTTTAACTACAAAATAATTAACAAATTTTCAATTTGATAAATGTTGTCAAAATTTCAACTTTAAATGCTTATAAAAAAAGTTATGTATTTTTAATATTTTTAAACAGATTTTGTAACAATGTGTTGGAGCCCTGTATTAAATTTTCTAACTTTTTGGCACCACGAATAAAATTGTATTGACATTTATAGAAAAAAAAAACTAAAACAATTGAAAGTTTCAAATGATTGTAAACAGCTTAAAACGTCTCAAAATATTTCAATGAGTTATGAGTTTGAACATCTTAAAATACACATAACTCGCTTTAAAATAAAAATATATTAAGAAGCCCATGAGGTTGACTAGATAATAATCTTACTTTTAGATTTTATAAGAGGCAATTCGGTTTAATTTTTAAACTAACGGAGCTACGCGTATCCTGCTGAGCGTACAATTTGCTATGTTACGCACTTGTAAGACGGAGACAACACATACGGGTATTACGCCCTCTTAATATATATAGGATAATAATAAAGTGTTTGAACTAAATGTTCGGTTTTATTTTTACTACCATTAATTTTACGTTGTGAACCGAACTTACACCCGTTTGTATTTAATAAATAAATAATATATATATTATTAATTAAATATTCGAATTGGATGGTGACATTCATTTGTTTGACAGTGTGCAGTTGGTCGTGTTGCTGGAAAATGGACGCATCAGGTCGATAGTTCCGGAAGAAACGTTAATGGCCATGCTACATGATATCAAGCACGTTTTGCTAAATTTAAATGAATTGCAATTGTACGGTTTCACTACATCGACAACGAGATTCTAATTCTGAATGCCAATATATTATATTACGCTTGGGTGTTTTGTTCCTATTATTAATATGTACAAACAAAAACAATATTTATCTACACGATTCCGTGACGTGTATCTATTTATTATAATTTACTATTACAATAATATTATATATTTTAAATGTTATGATCATTATAAATTTTCGTCATTTTCCACAATTTCAATTATTACAAGTATTAACTTGTATACTAATTTTAAATAATACACAGAACAGTGTAAAATAGATAATTGATTATCCTATTATCAATATTTAACTTTTGTATTGACCAATAAAAAATTGTGACTTATTATTTTAATTAATGTTGTTTTATTTTGTATAAAAAAAAATTAAAAATAAATCTTCTGGTGTCTTATTACAGATCATACGGTGAACAGTTTGTCTACATAAAATAATATTATAATGTGATGAATTAAAAATAAGCATGTACGTTGTTATTGAAAAAACTTCACCTTAAAATAATATATTAACTGAGGTGGTATAGTTAGCTATTTTAATCACTATATATAAAAATGAATCCCGATTTCCTTGGTCATCGCATCACGCGTGAACGGCTGGACCGATTTTCTAATTCTTTTTTTCTTGTGTTCGTAATTGTCAGAAAAAGGTTCTTATGTAATACAGTTTAGGAAACTTAACCGGAAAAGTAGGAATTATGGATGAAAAAAACAACAATAGTGGGGCAATCTGTCCAAAAAAAATAAACTAAATAATAAAACATTTAGCTTAAAATTATAGATTAAAACTAGGCTGGGCAAATTAATGATTTTTTTAACTCAGTTAAGTTAAGTTAAAAAAAAGTTAATTTTAAACATATTTAATTTTTTTACAAACCCTGAAAACTAATTTTTGGACTATGACTATAGAACAAATGTTTATACTTTATACAATATATTATTGTATTTCATTGAAGTTTTCATTTCTAAAAAAAAGAACAGTACTTACCTATATATAATAAGTAGTAAATACCTAAAAATAATGATTTAATATTATTTAATCAAGCCTTGTAAACAGATACTATTTGTGTGTGTGTGTTTGAAATAGAGTATTACTGTGTTTAATAAATAATCACTAAATATTTTATTAAATATATACCAGGTAGTACATATTTAGTTAAATACTAAAATATAACATATTATAATTTAAACAAAAAGATAATTAATAAGTTGAAATAGTTGGATAATATTTTATTATTTTAACATACACATTTCAGTCATATAGTTAAACTATAAATTTAAACTTAAATAGGTAGCATTAATCTTTATACTAAAAATTATTTTTTTTTATTTTGTTAAATCAAATTAAATTTTTAATTTTGCATAACAATATGTTTATAATTGAAAAAACAATTCATTCAAAATAATAATAAATATATACTAAAATATATAATAATAATTAAAACTGTCATTGAACTTTAAGAGGAGGGTCATTTCAAAATTTGTATCTGCTATGGATGCTCTCCTCTTCTCGAACAACTGTTCCCCAGCACTGAACAAGCGTTCTACATGCGCAGATGATAAAACTGCAGTATTAAACTCTAAATATGGCTTTTTGAGAATTTGTGGTAAATCATTAACATTTTTTATATTATTATTTGTAAAATAATAATTTATGATAGTTTTAATATCATTATCATTATTTGATATTAAAGTTTCATTGAAAATAAAAAAATTATCCTCAGCATTGTCACCGGAAGAAGTATCAATATTTTGAAAAGTTAAACTTAATGTTACATTACTTTCTTGTGGATTTTCAACACTTTGTTCACTAACATATTCATATAATGCTTGCACACCTTTGATGGGGAGGCAATGAGAAATCTAAAGACTTTTCTATGTTTGGTAATTCCTAAACATTGGTTAATTTTATCATTTTAATGTTTGTTGGATCAATATCCGTTTCTAGTGTTTCTGTGGCATCAATGTCATTAACTGTTACACTTATTCAATTTGAGTACCTATAATTAATGATTATTTAACAATTAAATATTTTTATAATTTATGAATACTTAACGTACTTTAATATGTGTTCTTAAATTTGAGTTGGATGTTTGGGAAGTAGAAATCTTTTTATTTTTTGGTTTGCATGAAATGCATTTAAAATATACATTTGGTCCATCATCTTTGCTTGATAATTGTTCAAAGTAATCGTTTAAGAATGGCCATCGTAATGTTATTTCCGTTTCAGTCATGACGAAAATTTTGATGCTGAAATACATTAAATAATAAGATACCTACAATTCAAAATAATTAAATATCTATTTCCACTTCAATATTAGTTGTCACTTACCTTATGCAAATGTTCTTATATTGATTTAAATTGTTGAATATGATGAGTAAGTATTTTTAATTATTATATTTTAATTATAAACGTGCATACCGTTTATGTCGTTCGTGTATAAGCCAAAAGTTCACAACTGAATTCTGATAGAATGTTCGGCCCACATCACACAAAATCAAAATATCGATAATTGGTTTTTGTTTATTTTTAGACTTGTTGGATTTATTTTTTCCCGAAATGACGACTTTGTGATATAGGTATAAGCCATAATGCCATATAGTCATAAAGGGACTATATTTAATATTATTATTGTTACTTGATATAATTATAATTTAATAATATAAAACCTTTTATTATAAAATATTTTCTGATAGAACACTATACAGGGTGTTCCTTTAGAGTACAGAGTGATTGGAAAAATATAAAATTTTTAAAAATTACCTTAACTTATTCCGTAAAATGAAAATCAATTCGTTAATTGCACGTTAATTAAAAAATAAATGTAATAAGTTGATAGTTAAGTTAATGAATATCCAAAAGTAACTAGTTAAGTTAAAAAGTTAAGATAAAATTAACTTTTTAACTTGATTTTAACTTTTTAACTCGTTAATGCCCAGCCTTGATATTTAGTCATATCTAGTGAATCATGATCATATGAATAGTTGCATTTGTTACTAACATTCTTTTATTTAACTAGTTAAGTTAAAAGTTATCAAAAAAAGTAACTTTTAACTTTTTAACTAGTTCCTGCCAATCTTTGGGCAAATGCAATGTTTGATAAAAACTTAAAATTAAAAATAAATAAATTTTAAATAGCTTACTAAATTTAGTAGTCCATTTGAAATTGGAAACATGTAATTTTCCAATATTACAATATTATAATATTATATTGTAATTTAATTTATTCAATTTATACATTTTGGCTACCTACTTACACAAACTTAGTTTACTCAGTTGAAAATACACAAATTTCTCCACTAACAGGTATTTATTAATAAATTAGTTTTATTATTTTTGAAAATAATATTTTATTAAAATATTAAAATTATTTTTGCAAACAGTTGAAAAAGTAATGCTGTAATCTATACTATAGAAAGGTAACTTATTCTTATTCATGTTTCTTTAAGTCATTGGTAAGTTAAGTTACCGGTTTGATATAAATGTAAGATGGTCACTGGGTTTTATACTTACCTTTTAGTGACCTTATTGCTCATATCCTATAGCTCTAATTATTTGAAAACCCAATTATCCAATACAAAACGGTAAAAAAGTATACACATTTGATTATACCATAAATTTTCTAATTTTTTTTTTTTGTTATATTTTTAGGCATGCCATGTTCAATTGCCTTATTCAATGCATTAAAGCGAATAAACGTTCTAGTCCTAATCAAACATTTGACCATTTCATCAGTTAAATGATGTAGGTAATTGTTTTCGGTGTTAAATAGTTGTTCTATTATATTATTGCTTTTATTAATATTGTCACCATGTCGTTTTTAAAATTCATCTTCCATATATTTTGCGGCCAACAGAAGTTCCTTTGATGGGGTTATCAAATGTTGGTTAGGCATTATTTGTATCCAGCTAGTTGAAGCTTCATTGTCATGCAACTTCTTAGTTTTATATCTTAAATTAGAATATTTAGATATAAAATGTTTTGCAACATAGCCAACGACATATTCTTGTGCCTCATCATCTATGTTTTTTTCTGTTATGTTAAACTACAGTGATGGTTAAAATGTATTATCAATATAACATATTTACTATTTAAATAACATTACAATACATATTAATAAATATACAGCTATTGTTATTATATTATTTCTATTAAAATCAAAATTTTAATTAGGTATGTATTAGTTTTGTCAGATTTAAATAGATATTTTATTATTAAAATGAAAAAATAATTCTTTTATTTAGAATTATTATGAATTTTGACATACAAAATACACTTGTTCAAAATTTAAGTCTTTAATCTTATAACTGAAAGCTTTCACTAATAATTAGATGATATATTGTCATAAAGAATATCAGCGTTCCAATTTTTGATTAAAGCTTGCAAATCGTATTTTGCTAATGCTGTATACATAGATAGGTAACAAAACTATTATTCTTAGAAATTCAAAATAATAATTACTTGGGTGATTTCCATTAAATTTTAATATTTTTTTTTTGAACTGTTTTAAAAAATACGATCAACAAAATGGAAATTCTTGGAAATTTAAAAAAATTATTTGCCTAAAAAAATTTGTTGATAATTTTTGAAATTTGGAAAAAGAAAAATTGAATATAATCCTATTCAATCAGAATTTCGATTCTTATTACTGTAAAAAAAATTGCATATTGATTTTCCACAGATATACTAAGGGTAATACGTGGGACTTCTGGGACATACTGTATATGTAATAATGTGTGTAATTTGTAAATAACTGCTTTTCAAAACATTTTAGAAGATCCATTTGTTCTTGGAAAACTTGATTTCTACCTACACTATCAATTGAATTGACCTCGGCTTGTTCTTTACTGTAAATTTTACATTTTTTTAAGACTGAAGACGAAAGACATTCTGTGTCATCTAATCTTTCTCCATTTGTATCCTCTGTGTTCCTTTGTATCTTCTGTAAATACCACATGTGCATGTTTGCCCAAAAGATACCATTTAAGACTGTTGAAAATTAAAATAATAATATAAAAATGAGTTTGAATTTTGATTTAATAATATTAAATATATTTAAACCTAACCTAACCAATGTTTAAAGTCAAGAGGGGTAAAATGTGTATTAGTTCCATTCATTCCTTTTAAGTAGCTAAATAGGTTCCTTAAAAAATCTTGATTAACCCGTCTCGTTTTCAAATAATGTGTATCAGATTAGTCCAATTTTAAGCTTGCTAATAAATTCCTTAACGATTCATTAGTGTACTAAATACCTAAAGTGGAATTAATTAAATTTTTATAAAATAACCGATTTACTTATGCCAAAATTCAATTGAACATGTTATATTAATTGTATGTTGTGTATAGTATTAGATTGTTATACTCTATATGTGAATAAATAAATAAATTTAATAACTTTTTTGAAAAAGTAATATAGTAACAATATAACAATATAACTCTCATATTCATTATAAATTTGTCCATTTTTTTTAAGAGTTGATCTTGAATCTCCAGGTCCATATCATAATTTTTCACAAATTTGTCAATTGGAAATTGGGTATTTAATAAGTCAAACCTATCGTTTATTAATTGAATACCTTCAAATGCTAATCAAAAAAATATTAACAAAACAAAAATAATAACTTATATTATATTTATACCAAGACATAGTGCAATGTTAAATAATTATAAACCTCATTCCAATAAGTATAGTCAATTTCAAAATTTTCACCACAGAACAAAATAGCCTTTGCTATAGTGTTAGATAATAATTGTGCAGCAAATCTGATCCTTTTATCAGAGGATTTAGATCCCAAGTTACTACTGCATATTTAGGCATATTAGGGCGTTGATAGATTTATAAGTACAATAAATAAAACAAAACAGTATAATAATGGTAATAATCAAGATATATTTTATCAAAAAACAACTGAGTACAAGTTTATAACTAAATACTAAAATAATATTTTTTTAACAAAAATGAAATAAAATACAATGTTTATTAAAAAAACATTGAATTAAAATAAGACTGATGATTTATATTATATTATACAGGGTGATTCTTATTATTTCACAAATAATTGTAGATTATTTTTCTGAGGATGTCGATACATAAAAATCTAATTTTGAGCTAGTAGTTTATTAGTTATACTTAGTAGTATTTATAATAAATTATTACTCTATGAAATTTTACTTTTACACTTTGTGTAACAATAACTGTTGTGAGATAAAAAAAATCACTCTGTATACACTTATACAATATACATATAAATCATTATTTATATTATAGAAAAAAATTGGACAATTTATTCTGGGATCCAAAAATAGTCTTATTTTGATAAATTTCAATATTGCCGCCTTTTTTTGATATTAAATATAATTTGAACTGGACCAGAGTCGTATACACGGACTAAGATATAATGGACTGGGAACGAGAAGATCATCAGTGGCCTCGAAAGTATGTACAAGAGGCAAATACGGAGATCGCAATCATCATTGAGAGTTTACAGCGCCATCTGTATAAAACACGGATTGAGATACAAAATGTGACGCTAAATAAAACCACTGGTAGCGCTGAAAACATTCTATTATGTGTGTTGATGATAACAGAGGAACCTTTTGCGGGCTGTCCCCCGTCACCCGCCGACCATGTTGTTTACGGTCCATTATATCTTAGTCCGTGGGAGTACCTTATCTAGTTAGTATAATATAGATAACTGTGTGTTCATTACATTATTGTTCCACCCTATCTGTTTCTCTATCTTTCGATTTCCTCTCGACCAATCGACCAAATCATTAAGTATTATTACTCTATATGGCAAATCACGCGTATACTTTATGCATCGTAACATTTATTGTTGAATTGTCAAGATCAGTTCTCTTTAGACACATTTATTTGTTTTGCGACTATAATCGTGTGTACAGCACCTACCCATGTAAGTATACACACATTCATGACTAGTAAATTTGTCAATTATGCGGTGTTGACACCTCTCGCTAAAGAGGATGTGGGCCACACGTTGGGATCCCTTGTAAGCTGCGTCCCGATAACAACAGGTACCTATGTAATTTGCGGTAGGTATTTCATAGGTACATGTAAGTTGCAGTCCGTGTTTCTATCATGTATGCGTTAATTCCTTGCGACGGAAAATCCGTAAAAATATCATATTATTATAAATGTATATAATGTTTTTATTGACGAAGCAAGTTGTAATAACGACTCGTTACAATAGAATATACATCCCGGTTCTTTATTTTTCTTTATTTTTTTTTTTTTCATTAAAAATTATCATAACTTACAAAAACTTAATTAGAAAAATTATACATTTTGATTATCTATCTCTTTTAAGCTAAAAGCTAGTGTTAGAGATATAGAGTAATATAATTAAAATTAAAATTTATATGCATATATAATAAATTATTGTGTTGGAATTAACAACATAGCAGAGAAACTAAAATTAAACTATTTTTTAAATTATTTGAGAGAACAACCAATTATATAGGTACTCAGTTTTTAGCATTATTTTGAGTAAGCTGAATATTTTTTTTATATAGACATGGAATAATAATCTATAATCTGGTACATTTTACTGTAGTGATGTACAACAAACACACATTAGATAATTAGATCATCAATAACCATTATATATAAGCAAACGAATAAGTTAGTGATTTTTTTCGTTTAAAACGAACGTGATGGATGGTGAGCGAAGCATACAACACAATGAAAAGAGGAAAAAAACATAGTTGATTGGTGGTCAAAAATATGGGTTTCATACGTTTTTAAAAAATAATATTGAACGTTGGTGTTGCACCAAAGAACAATGTTGGCACAGAAAAATTCAACTGTTAGGGTTTAGTACCGATAAAAATATGAAATTCAAATAATTAATATAACATAACATAGGTATAGTTACAAAATGTATTTTCATTATTTTAGTCTATTAGCCAAGCTAATAAGTGTTAATAAAAAAAAAACCAATATTTTAAGCCATACCAATATTATAATTTATAACAGTAATGTTGGCAGTCCTAAGTCTGATAAAATGGGAAGGAAAATATTGATTGTAAATTGGTCACATATATTTTAATATAAAAAATACCTGGGATGCAATTTACATCAAAAAAATACATTAAAGGGACACAACTTACAGTTATCCACCGCAGTTTGAGGTCGTTTTTTAGGTTAAACTTCTGTTGTGGGTGTTCTGAGTTTCCAACCAAGTTTAAAAATTTGTTAGTCTTTGGTTAGATGTATCAGCAGCTTTCAAGTGTTCATCATTTACCGTTATTGGGACTGCTTGCTTAATGTTAATCTATTAGTAATTATGTTGCATTTTCAATGATTTGTTTCAACTATATTATAGAAAATATAATGAAAAGTTATAATTTATTATATTATCTGATACTCATTAGGCAATAGAAAATGTTAAATTCATTCAAGGCCAATGTAATCTTTGTCAGATTATTTTATGTTTCACTATTTGGATTATATTATGGTTGGTACCTACTTTTTACTTTTATTGCAAGTGTTTAAGTTCCATTTTAATTTAGATTGTAGTTACTGCACTTACTTCACTTACTTAGTATTACCATTTTATACTTTTATAGAGAGTATTAATGGCTTATAGAATTATTTTCAAATATTTAAACAATATATTATATTCCTGTTTATACATTTTAGTTTTAAAGTAAAATAACTTTAAAAATATTAACTCATTACATTTTGAATACTAAATGTGAAACTATGGGTTTCAAAATCACTGGAAAATAACTAATAGAAATAAAAATTATTATTTACTTTGATAAACTATCAATATTATATAGTAAATCAATTGAAAAGTTTTAGGTTTTTGACGATTTATAATTTTAAATTTTAATCAAGTTTAAAGCAAATGTTTAAAACAATTAAAATGTATTCTTGTAGTATCAGACCTTGAGTGAAGTTTTGTGTCAGATGATGTGTTAGATATAATAGTTTCAAAACTAATTCATTATAAAATGTATTTTATATTAATTATCTTCTATTTATTTTGTATGGTCAAGTTTAAACAGTTTTTAATTATATTGTACTCTTCTGTGGTTTTTTTTTGTATAAGCAATTCACAAAAAAAATCAAGATTGATTAATATGAATCAAATTATTTCACATCATTGTCATTTTTAACAATATTAGTTAAATTGTTTTTTTTTTTTTTTTTTGATCTGTAAAATAAATTAAAATATAGTATTAGTATATCACTAAATTATATATAAAAAAAAGTTTTACTTAATTGTACCTATACTATTTTTTGATTGAACAATTTTTATTTTACAGATTATTTGTGTGAATGCAATCTTGAAAGAATTATTATCCTTACATGTTGTGTAGTTTTTAATTTATAACTAATTTTAAATTCATTGATTTCAGAATATTTTAAATTATGAATGCTAATAAGTCAAAACATGGACTGCCCAGTGAAGCCAATGACTACTCGGAACCACGCAGCATGGATGTTGGTGGAACTATTGAGTCTGACAGGAAAGAAGTGGATGACAACTTCAATGAGCTGAATTTAAAAAAATAATTAATGCATGGTATTTCCATATATGGTTTGGAAAAACTATCAGCTATTCAACAGCGTGCTATTTTGCCATGCATCAAAGGACAAGATGTTATTGTTCAGGCCCAATCTGGTACTGGCAAGATTGCTACTTTTTCAATTTCAATTCTCCAACAAATTGACACAAGTTTCAATGAGTGTCAAGCTCTCATTTTGGCACCAACACGTGAATTGGCTCAACAAATTCAAAACGTAAACTTATTTAATATTTTTATTTGGTTAGATTTTGTACTATTTAAAATGTAACATTTGTTTTTAGGTGATTATTGCTTTGGGTGACTTCATTAAAGCCGATTGTCATGCTTGCATTGCCAAAACAGACGTTTATGATAACATGCATAACAAGTTGAATACTGTATCCCACGTAGTTGTTGGCACTTCTGACCATGTTTATGACATGATTGTTAGAAAATCACTACTAACTCAATTTATCAAGATATTTGTCTTGGGTGAAGCTGATAAAATATTGTCTCAAGGTTTCAAAGATTAAATAACAAAGGTGTTTAAGTGCCTTGAAGAAAATATTCAGGTCATTCTATGGTCTGCTACAATATCTGAGGATGTTTTGAATGTGAGCACGCACTTCATGCATAATCCAGTACTCATTCATGGGCAGAAAGGTAAGGATAACATCAAAGACAGCTGCAATGTACCAATAGCTGTTACTACAAGCAATGACATGGCAAACCAAAAGAAACTAGCAGAGTTTGTCAGAAAAGTATTACACAGTGACCTGCCTAAAGAGATGATAGAATTACGTTCATTACGTCCATTACGTTCATTGGTAAGAATTTATTTTATGAAAATATATTTTCGGGGAACATTTAATTAATTTATTAATGTATGTTTTTAGATTAAATCCAAACAGTCAGTTGAAAATCCTAAACAAAAGTTTCAAGATATAATCATAGACAAATTTGCTTTAATCAACATCATCAAATCACATTATGCAAGACAAATGGAAAATTTATCAGTTTGTGAACAACATCAATACTTTTGGTTTAGAAAATACAAAAAATTAGTAAACCATATAAATACCACTACGGACAAATTAAAACGTCTGAATAGGGACCCTAAACCTAACCTTGCTGTTAAACATGTTAGAAATGTTGGAATAAACGTGTGTCCAACAACAATACTCAAAGAAACAGCAATACTCAATAAAAAGACAATATTATAGTGTTCACCACCGGTACCACCCTTCCAAAAAAATTTATTTTTATTCATATTGCTCTATGGACTATGAATAAGGTATTTGATTTTCCTATAAACTAAAAATTGTATAACTAAGTCATCGCTTATAAATAAATATTTTTTATACTTTGCTTATAAATTGTTTTTGAATAAAATTATGATAAGTAATAACTGATAATTTACCATCAAGTAGTAAACATTAAAACAGTTTCATTCACAATTTAAAATATAATAATTTTACATAAAATACAAATAATTATTATGTAACAATATTGTTTTGATTTTTAAAAAGCGGTTTAGAATACTTTGGTTTTAACTGGGTGTTGGGTGCTAGTGTATAAGTTAGCATTCAGCCTAACATTGGTGCAAGTGTAAAGGACAACAATCCGCTATGTCATTCATAAAACTATGACTATTTATATTAAATATTAATAAGATGTACAATCTCACCTTCACATCTAAGAAAGGGGTGGCTATCAACTAGCAGGTAACCGAGCGCTCATATTTCATTTAAAGCGCATTATTTAAAACACAATACACATTTAAATTTAACATTTAAGAGGATGTCAGCACACTATTTGTTTTCTCTCTCTGGCTTAGACGCTCATCATAGACAAAACGCATTTGCGCAATCTTAGAATAAAATCACCCATTACAAAAAAGATAGAAGATAACATTTTTCAGGGAATGACATATCGATTTCTCTAAATATTGTTTCAAAACAATTAAACATCATTTAAATTTACAACATTTTTTTGTTTATTTTAAAAGTCGAATACAAAGTCAAATAACAATAAAATATCAAATCGATTTCCCTCTAAAATATTACTCTCTATCTTTTTTGTAATGGGTGATTTTACCCTTATATTACTTAAGTACATAGAAATAATGATTCAATACGTTTTGTCTATGTTGCACGTGGATCAAAGAGAGTAAACAAATAGTGCGCTGACATCTTCTTAACATTTAATAAAAAAACCATATCATATATATAATTATATATTATATATATGTGTACTATATGTCTATATAACATATATATATATATACACAGAGTGATTCTTTTATCAAACAACACTCATTATTGAAAAAAGTATTGACTATTTTCAAAATTGTAGATTTACACTCTTCTTGAATTGTATATATATATTTTATATTTTCACCCTTATATTTATTAGACAAGCTACCAACAACTTGATTTTCAAATGGTAACATACACTTAAAATTTCATAAATTAATAAGGTTATTTTTTTTATGAATTATCACGTTCAAATTTTTATTTTATGTTAATCTTTTGATGAGATATTGTTTCTTAAAGTTGTGTGGTTTGGGTGGTGGTTATTGTGTGTTAATGTGTTACAGGTACCACGTCAGTAGATACCGCAGCTATTCGGGTTTTTAGGCTCCAGGGCTATAGATATAACACTTTCAAATCAATTCCAGTAGATACAGTAAAGTTAAGCTGTGCCCCTAAATGTATTGTATAATACCCATTTGGCTGGGTGTCGCTCACTTCGCCCCACTGAAGGTGATCTTGGCACTGGTCATAAGCATTAAGCATTCATTATGATACTTATCAATTATAAAAGTTATAAGTAATAAATTTGATATTATTCAACCCAAAGGCCGATAATTATCAATTGGTAATCATTATGACATACTGGCATTGTACCAGGTAGGTAACAATACTCCTATGCCTAGTACCTACTATTACGTACAGTTGCAATAACTTACTGTATGATCAATTTATAAAAAAATAATGACAATATTAACATCATAAACATTAAACATAAGTAAGTAGTAGATACCCATTATCAATTACAAATTGTAAATTTTCACATGAACTGTGTATCTATCCAATGGCCCTATTGGGCCTTATCGTCATAGGTACTAATTTACCTTTGTGCCGCGGAAGCAATGGAAAAGTAGACCCGCGCCGCTGTCAGTTCAAAAATGAAAAAAAAAATGTACTCATCTACCTACCTACTATTGAAAATAAATAGTAACTAGGAACTTTTTTTTATAGTTAGGAATTTAATGTTCATACTATTACAAGTGTGACAGATTTCATAATGGATATTTATTATTTAGGTCACAGAATAGATTAAATTACATTTATTCTGTGCCTAGGGAATTTATTGAGCTTATCATAATGGGTTCGTCTATGAACATAGGTAAAATATCATAGAAAAATGAATACCTATAAAACATAAATTATTTTTTTATCATTTGTATTCTGTTGTAGAAGCGTAGAGTAATAAAAATAAATAACAATATTATATTGTATTTCTCTATTTTTAGCAATGGCCTATTAATTCTATAATATCTATGAAATATACATACCTAAATACCTTGAATGATGAAATATTGGTTGGCCAATTTATTTTTTATTTACTTAGTAGTATACTAGTATCACAGAATAGGTAATATTTTGAAGATTTGATATTAATAATTATTTATTTATATCATGATAATATTATGAATTACATATTATAATAGATAGTTAAGTTTATCTATATACAATTTACAATTCTGAATATACTATACCGTCTATAGTATCTATAGTACCATCTATAGACTCTATACTAACATACTTTTGGATAATATTTTTTTAACAGGTTAATATTACATTATAATAAATATATTAGCTCTCAACTAATTAAAAACTAGGCAAACAATTTTAATTTTTAATTTTTACAATTTCTATTTAAAATTAAATTTAAGTATAATATAAATAATCATTTTTTACTAATATTATTATGAGCCATTAAACAATTGTACTTTAATTAGAAACACGGGACTATGAAAAATTAATTTCAAAATAATAATACAGTTTAATTTAATTTGTTTTGGAGCTATGCAAAATGTGAGTAAAGATATAACATTTATTCAAAAAATTAAAACAAACTTTTCAATCATCCCAGACTTAAAATATAGTAAAATTTAAAAATGATGTTAATAATATTATTATAAGTTGAATTTAATACTAGATAATTACTATAACAACACCAATCATTGAGAGAAGAATTTAGTAAACATCATTATACAATGTAATACAATATCATATATTATGTTATAATATATAAAAAAAAAAAGTAAATATATTAATAAAAATATATATATTTTTAAATACTTAACATTGAAAATTTATAATATTATTACTATAAGTAACAATTGAAATATAATTATCAATCACATACCTATTTATTTTTTTTTTAAATTATTTATTTGATTTACACAATCTATGTCATATTATATTGTGTGTATTAAACACAACATACATTATTTTATCTTTTGAATTGTAAAGATTGATGTTGTCACCTCATTTAAATTAATTTTAAAATATCATACAAAGTACAAAACATTAACATTAGCAACATTTTTAGTTTTCAATACACACCATTGGTAATGTGTAATTAGTCCAGCTAGATTTTTTCCACTTTTTTGCAATTATTTTGATTATCTAAAAAATTGAACTCTTAATATAATAATTAAATAATATTACAATTAAAAATATGCATACATACTTAATTTGTTTTTTAATTTGTTGAAATATTTAAATCCAATATGTGAAACATTAATTTTATTTTTCACTGTTACAATTTTCAAATGTTTATGCAAATATTTTGTTATCGTGTGCGGGCGTGCCATTTTACAATATTATTACTTATTACTTATTTATTAGTGATGACGTATTATTTCTATTAGTTGTCATTATTCAGCGCTGTTGATTGTTGAATGTTGATTATATATTTATTTTTATAAACCAGCAATTGAGTTAATTGCTTAGTCTATAAGTTGCAGGTAGCATGACCGTTGGTAGAGGATTTCTTCAGGTAGGTTGATAAAATGAGTAGACTTGGTAGAAAAGTTAAGTTATTTATTTAAATTATTCTTTATAAAATACTTAAGTCCAAATTGACAAAATCGTTATTCTGACTCTCGTGAAGGTGCTTGCATGTACGATGGTGAGACACGTCTGTTTTATAGGCCGTTTCGGGCCTAGTTTTATAGGGTCTCCTGATCTCCTACTTTCCCCCCTTGTATATCGATATCTCCTCGGACTTCACAGGACGTGATTCAAATTATTATCTACATGTTCCCACGCCTGCCTATTCCGAGAACCGCATCCTATTATTATCTTCACTATATATGTTATACGCCATCCGTTAATATTTAGATAATATGACGTTACGAATATAATATATGCAGTTTAGAGTACATTTGGAAATGCGTTTTATCACTTAAGTAATGCGTTTCAATTATTATCCGTATACGCTCGGCCATCTGGTCGTAATCGCCCCCTTTCTTATTGTACATTAACCTGTTCGTATATGACTAGTCCTTGGTTGCTTTCTTAAAGGCGAGTTTATTCATCTCCATTAGAATCTAAGTTCAAGGCTGTCTTGTTTTATCTTTATATCCCTACGGCGTATTATAATAATAATTATGAGTTGATTTAATTTACTTATTGGTATGTTATTTATTATGTCCTAAAGTAACAATAATATAGTATGTATATTATTGGGTTCGTTACATTATTATTATATTTGTTTCATACTTGTATATTATTTTAATTATGGCAATGGTCTGCATTCCTATCTAGACCCTCGAAATCGAAACTTAATTTTATTATTGATATTATTTGTTTCAATAATTATCTGTTAATTTTTTTTTCGAAAATTAGTAGTCACGTGGTCATGACTGATCTGACGATAGAAACGGTCTCTCGCATGCCGCGCTGACATAATAATAATAATAGTTTTGTTTTCAACGTTTCTGTGATTATGTACTTTTAGCGGTTATTAGTTATTACTAAGATATTATATCTTAGTCTTTGCCTCGTGGTGATTACGATCTAGTGAATACAATTTCTAAAAAAAGCCGAATAATTAAATTAAATACCTAATTGCTATATAAGTTCTCTGTTCGGTTGAAAGATTTTTTGTTTTAAATTTTGAACATGACAAATTTTTTTAAAATTTTTAATGTGAAAAATGAACAAACAAAAAATGCAAATAATCCTGAGATAAACCTCGATCACAATGACGAATTAGTTAACTTAAAAAAAGTTAATGACGAAACCAGTGATCTAGGAAACATGTTAAGTGGACCGGTGCGTCCAATTTTGAAGAACATCAAAATCAATAGGTATTCGAATTTAAAAATAATATATGCTTATTGCTTATGCCGACAGTAAAAATTGTATTTTTATGTTATTTCGTTATTTCAGTCATATCCTTTGACTAGATTTGGAACACAAAATCGAAGTTTTAATGCATTAAATTATAATCAGCATGAATGGTTAGAATATAGTGTTTCTAAAGATGCAATTTATTGCTTTGCTTGCCGTAATTATAGTAGTGGCTCTTATGATAATTGTATAGATAGTTTTACTCAGACTCGTTTCAGAAACTGGAAGAAGGCAAGCTATTTTTTAAAAATTTATTTATCTATTATAATATATATTTATGTAATTTATTGTCCATATTTGCTTCATTGCTTCTTGTTCAAGGGGTGCTACAGGAAATAAATAAATTAAGCTAATGATAGTCTTTATTTTATTAACCATTATCATGTAAATACTTAAAATCATACTACTATATTGATTAATAAATGACAATATAACTATTAATATATTATTTTATATTAATTTTTAGTCTCTAATGAATGTATTCAAGGAATGTCTTAATTCAGAAATGACAGTGGCAAAAAATGTTGTAGTTCAAAATATTGGTTCTGTTGTGAATATTGACATAACTGATGTTATAAGAGTTTTGTCAGAAAACCAAACAGTATTCCCTAATTTGCAAAAACTATTTACCATAGTATTAACAATACCTATCAGTTCAGCAACTTGCGAAAGAAGTTTCAGTGCAATGAAAAAAATAAAAACTTGGCTAAGGACATCGATGCTTCAAGATAGATTCAGCAATCTTTCTATACTATATATTGAAAAAGATATGTCCAAAAATATTAATAGCAATGATATTTTAAATATCTTTGCTGATAAAAAAAACAGATATTTGTTATTAAAATAAAATTAATTATTAATTATTTTTAAATATATTATGTTATTTTTTTTTTACTATAACAAACATTTATATTTGCACTAGCTGATCCCGTGCACTTCGTTGCCCGTTAAATGTATCAACTCTATATGACTCAAATTTTGTTCAATTTGTTATTTAATATTCGGTATATGGTGTTCAAAATTTATCTTAACTTTTCCGTTGCCCGGAATAAAAATTCTGATTCGCAGCAGTACATTATCAGGTAGGCAATCTACCTGCGGTAGATCGCGGACCTCGCCGTGCTATTTATACGTAAGTGTATGATTTAACTCTAAAGTGTCAAAGTTATATCAAGTTTGTCGTCTTTACTTAATTCCACCTACGATGGATTAATATAATCAATTTACACAAAATCCTATCCTAACCTAACCGTACTAAAATCCGATGAATAAAAAAAAAACAAATTAAACCCTTTGTAAATTAACCAATCTTCTTCCCAGAGGTCTAATCTACCTACAAACATTAATTTATATATATATATATCTAACTATATAAATACAGAGACTATAACTATACAGACTAAGCTCTAGAACTACTTATCAGATCTTCTTGTATATTATATAGCTGTCCCACCCGGCGTTGCCCGGGCAAAAATTACCTCAGGTGAAATAGTTGGCAATAGCCAATATAACTTATGTGCATAAGTTCAAGAACTGAAAAATGCATTAATTGTATATATATCATAGCTGATCCCGTTCATTGCGTTGCTCGTTAAAATATGTACCAACTCTATAGGATTCAAACTTTATTCAATTTGTTTATTTAAAATTCGGTGTATGATGTTCAAAACTTAAAAATTTTCATCGATCATCTTGTATATATTACCCGAGAGACACTACGCTTGTATGTATTGTATGCGTGAGACACGCTGTATGTTTTTAGGCAGGTAATCCACCTGCGGTGGATTACAGACTCTTTGAAGTGCGTACCGTACGTAATTACGAATGTTTCATCAACACGTTGATATTACGATGTGTATGTGTCGAAAAATTAGTCTTGGGAATACCGTTTTTACTAAGCTACATAGCAACAGGTCTAAAATTATATTCATTATTCAATCATGACCAATAGCAACCTTACAATAAACGAAAATATAATATTATTTAGTTTCTATTCTTACTGGACAGATGGCACTTACATCCAAATTTTCTACTTTTCCGGTGGAGTTAAGAACCTTCTCCTGACAATATTGCGAACACACGAAAAAAAGAATTAGCCAAATCGGTGGCAGCCGTTTACGTGTGATGGAGCGTCCAAGGCAAATTTATATATTATAGAGATAGATAAGTGGATAGATATAGTAATATATAGATAAAAAAATTTTTGACAAAAAAAAAAGGTCAGAGTCCAGGTAGATGGAAACCCTTGGGCCGCCGTGCCGTACCGTATTTCCCGTTATCGGTCGACTGCTATTGTTATTGTTATATGAATATAGATATACAAATTACACGTAAAAATTTATTTTTGCCAATTTCAACCCTTTAAAATGAGAATTTCGAAAAATCCTTTCTTAGTGCGCCTATACATAGTAATAAGTACATATCCTGAAAATTTCAAATAAATCCGTACGGTAGTTTTGGCTGTACGTTGATTATTGGTAAAGTATACTTTCTCTTATATATAGAGATTAGTAATATTATATACTTATGTATAGGAAGAGGGTGCGGGGGAGAAGCCCCTGCGAGTCACTTTACATTTGATTGTTTTAGCCCCCCTAAAAATTTAACCAAATGTCCGCCTATGGAAGACACTCGTATACGAAGCGGCAACCGATGAGCGCAACATTCCCGATCACCCCACGGACGAAGCTAGTGACGTAGCGGCAAAGACACTCGCTATTCAAGGCGGTATCCGGCATTGACGAACACGCGCACAATTACTAACGTTATTAATGCGCTTACGGTCGATCTACCATCGCGACGATCGGTTCTTTTTAGAACCACCAATCTAATCTCCCACCCTCGGTGTGCCTGCTCAGGTATCACTGTGAAATATTATTATCAAATCAAACACGACTTATAAGAGACCGTGAGAGAGTGATTCTAACTTATCCCTTTTTTTTTATATAACTGTTAATAATACTAATTGTAAGTCCCAATATTTGTATTTTTTTTTAATCGCACCTCTGCAGGTCCGATACCATCCATCGCGGCCCGTTTAGTGTACATAATCCACATCATATAATAAACAAACAAGATTGTACCTAAAAACAACCGAGTATATAATTATTCATGATCACGGGACGTCGGGAATCGACGGACCGTATCATAATTTTCTATTCACTTTTTGTATATGAACTAAAAAGTGGATATTTCGATATACCTAACTTTTGTAGAGTAGGTATAGAATTTCATGAAAAATCCAAACAGTGTTCAGCTGAGTATTGTAATGACTAATTTTGAATAATATGGAAATAAAAATATAATGATTGTAAATGTATGGTAAATAGTATGATCGTAAGGATCAACATTCACAGATAAAAAGACAA
Source organism: Sitobion miscanthi (assembly GCA_008086715.1). Classification (NCBI taxonomy): domain Eukaryota; kingdom Metazoa; phylum Arthropoda; class Insecta; order Hemiptera; family Aphididae; genus Sitobion; species Sitobion miscanthi. The sequence continues at coordinate 25,937,378 of CM017805.1, read as the reverse complement.
ATAATTGTTGTTTTGTTTAGTAAATTTTACTAATTTTAGTGTATTAAAATTATTGACCAATCAAGATATTATGCATGGTAAATTTCATTTTAAAGCAAATTCATTATTTTAAAACTTAATTTAATTTTAATAAATGTGTACAATTTTGATGTGTAAGGATTAATATTCTGCCGTCCTAAGAAAAAACGCCGTAATTTACCTCCATGCCATTTTGAGAAAAATTACATTTTATGTTTAGTAGTTTTTGGTAATTTTATGTTCATAAATATAATATTTTTCAAAGTAAAATACATAATTTCTTAGTTAATTTCTTAAATATACCTGATGAATGCAATGGAACTATTCAATTTAATTTTCAATTTTTCTTTCACCGAGAACTGTCTCTCTATTGTCAGTTTGGTTTATCAGATGTGTTTCTTGTGTGTAATTTATTTCAGGATTTTCTTCTTGGTTAGAATTTTTTGTTGTATTTTGTTTTTCATTTGCTTCCAGTATCTTAATTTGGTTTTTGTTTTTTGCATCTGTAGCATGTTAAGGAGTCGTCTGTGAAGAAAATTCTGTGATCGATATTTTCGCGTTTTTAAGAACTGAACCTGGTATTTTGTTGACGTCTTCGGCCTTTGAACAACGTACTGCGTTAGCCATTGTCTCGGAGATATTTGAACAATTAATATTAATAACTGCAAATATCGATGAATCAATATTATGTTATTTTAGTTACAGTTCAAACGTCACAATCGTGAACGGAAATCATTACCTGTGTAATTGCAGCAATAGTGTTTAGGTGAAACCATCCATCGTCGTCGCTACCGAAAATAGAAAAAAGATATGAGGTAGAAGAAGTGAAGAACTCTGCTCCGTCTACGCAAATTGACCGTGACCGTGATAGTGCACTAGGGTGTTATTGCGGGATGTCGGTATACGAACAACAATAACTAAGGAAACAAAATATTGGTACAGTCTGACACGATACGCAGCGGTCACCAGTACAAAGTACAGGTACCGCAGCGACCGGTCTACACTTTCGTCAACCACTACTACGGGCTACAGCGCACGTCTACAGCGCGACAACGCCAACTCTCCCACCGCGCCGTAAAGGCGAAAGGCGGGACGGGAAGGCGGGTCGCGCAAAACGAGTACAGGCCACCGGCGACTACGATCTCATCTATCTTATGTCGACTGTCAAACGGACAACCACCCCGCTCGACCACTACAGTTTATATTCGTTTTACTCACGGCATTCGCCACGCCGTACGAGTACATAAAGTGTTATATGTAAATAAACTTCCCCCTTAGACATCATCACTCCACCCAGACTCATTGTTTTTTTTTCTTTATTATTCGTGAATTAAGTGTCATCCACACCCACGCTGTCATACCTATTCAACGACCGGCTTACCGCGGACACTACATCAGCATCGCCGTAGCCGCGTAAGTCCTACTTGGCTTGTAACGTAAAATGGTTGACGTAGGCGTATACCCAAAGTATGGTGACCACCCAGGTTGAGCCGCAGCGATTGCCGTTTGCGCATCACTATTGTTAATTTAGACTTTTTTTGTAAGACAGTTGCGCATCGTTCGATTTTTGAATCATACATAATTTGAGCATCGACCGTTTTTAAAAGGTTGTGCATTATTTGTGCATCAATATTATTTAACATTAGAACTGAAAGACTGAAAAAAGAACATGTGTACCAAAAATCGTAAGTTTTCTAAATTTCTTGTGGTATCTATCATTTACAACGGGTTCCTGAACGTCAAAAACTATACTATAAGTTAAAAAAAACTTTACTAATAAAAAAATAAAAAAAATTCGAGATTCTGATGAGTTTTGTCAACATTTCAACTTTAAATGCTAATTTAATAAAAACTTATTGTTATGTATCTTTATTATATTTAAACTTAAAAATCTTATATAATTCATTATCTATATGACTATATAATATCTATATAATATACATATATGTGGCTATGTACATTTATGAATTATAACTACAATTCAATTAAATCAATTAAACATTTAGAAGTAATTTGTAGTACTGTACCAAAATATACAAGGTAATATTTTACGATGACGCGCACACATTGTTTTTTTTTTTTCATATTTTTATAAATTTATGATTAATATGACTATAATTATCATAAATTCCAACAACAATAAGTCCAACAACACATTAATAACGTGTTAAACATTTTTAATATTAATTCAACCATATTCTGAACATCAAATGATATACATCTAGTATTATGGTTACTATAAATATATAGTTTATGTATAATATATACATACCTAATTGGTTTTAATGTTTCATACATTACCACTGTTATCGGACAGTTTGAATGTTAAAACTCTTTAAAAATATAAACTATGCATTTCCTGTAAGTTTTATTATATCACTACATGTCTTTTTTGTATTAAGAGTACATGCATTTGGTATCCAACCACCAGTTGAACCCCAAGACGAAAGGTTGATGTCAATCTACAATTAATAAATAATATACTACACTACTACAGTACAAGTATTAGGTAAGATGAACAACGATGAACGAACATTTACAAGTAAAGAGGAAATTAAAATTGTTCACAAGGACTTGGAAACTTCAGTCACTAATTTTGTGATAGATATGAATCTCAATTATGGTTAATATATAATTTATGTCTTCTGTTAAATTATGAAATTGTTTCTGCGCATTTAATGTCGATATAGTCATTTCCAGTTAATCTCTCTTTTATCATTGATCAAAATAATTGACATTGATCATTTCATAGACATAAAATACGATCTATTTGAGTTCTAACCATTGAAGTAGGTACCCAAGCCCGGTTTGATCACCAGGCACAAGCAAGCCATGCATTCATTTAGGACGGCAAAATTAAATAAATATCGGTAAAGAAGGGCAGCATTAAATTGTTCGCTTTAAGATGATGTCAGCGCACTATTTGCTTTCTCTCTCTGGCCCACATGCAACAAGACAAAAAAAAAAAGAAAGAAAACAAATAGTGCAATAACATCCTCTTAAGGTGAAAGTTATCTAACGATGGGCATGTAGGTACCTATATTGTTTATTTGTATTAGGTACTAACATAGTAATACAGTGAAAATTACATAGGTACCTACATAATAAGTTTTTATCGAAATGTCGAAATATTTTTTAGATTCATAACCAAATGAATGTAACTATCTGATCCGGCATGGCATTGACCGTGACAAATTAAACAATGCCCATAGATTTACTGTATGTGAAACGCTGTTAATTTAAACATTACATATTACCTATATGTTTAATATATCAAAGACTAGTATTAAAATTAAAAAAGAGGACTACACTGTCCAAGCCAATGAACAGGTACACCTGGAGGGGGGAACAGGAGGTGCAAATGCACTACCTGAGAATTTTAATAATTTGAATTTTTCATATAAAAATTCCTTATGATTTATAAATTTTGCCGATGATTATGCCCAATATAGTAAATACCTATTCTAAGATACCGTCATCTGTCGAACTTTAGTATTGGGTTTGGGTACAGTGATGAAAAAACGTAATACCACGCGTCTATAAATACATATTTTATTTTGGTCACAAATGATATAATTATTGATTTCGTTAAGGGGCCTCGCTACGGATTTTATTCGAAGGCCAACATTTAGGAAATTTTTAATCAATTACAGTTTACAAAAATATAAGTTTTAATTTTTACAAAGTGTTCCCTACGATCTATAGACAATTTTCTGATGAGTTCGGGGTTTTCAGAATATAAATAGGACAGCGTAAACTAACTTTAATTTTGTTAAAACTTAAGGTATTTTGAGCTAATAATAAAATTGTGTGTGGTACAATATTATGATTAGGTATGTTTGATCCACTCATTATAATATTAATATATTGGTGTATTCTGTATAAAAATAAAATATTATAATTCTTATTGTTTACTTATAAACCGAAAACTATGAATTGTTTATTGTATTGATATACTAGTTAGGATATTCTAGCAGTTTCGCCAAATTCATTGTAACAACTCATAAAAAATATGTCATAAGACACTAAAAATTTGAAAAATCTAAGTAGTGGATGGTTATGCAAACGCGTTATTTATTAAACGTATATTTACAATAAAAATATAATATAAAATATTCACACTGACAAACCGTTTCCACTCAGAATCGTGTTTTGTATACAATGATATTATATAATTCATATATTAATTTTGGAAAGTATAACATCCTGCTAAGCTAATATAATATACATTTTGAGAAAATGAAAGTATTTAAAAATAATAAAATAACGAAATTGATGTTGCCGAAAACTGATCATTATAATTATTAGTTTTTATAGGATAGCATAATATAACAGCTGTGAGCAGAGCTAAACAATATTTGTATACAGTTAAGAAATAACAATACAGTACCCCTATCCCCTACACTATTTTTTACAACAAGTCAATAACATGTATTATTAGTTTGTATTAATTTTATTAAATTGATGTTTCCCATGGTCGTAAAAAATTTGTTTCGGCTACCATGCAACCAACTTCATTTTCCACATTTTTGAAGCGAAGCATGACTTTATATTTTCCATAAAAAAATACTTTGGGGAAATTATTATTTTCAAATTTTGTCAAATCATACCCTGATGTAATATATGTGCCCTGTAAAAATTTAGTGATAAATTATAATTACATAATAATAAGACAACAAATGGCACACATATTAATTTTCTAAAATATTATTTTATTTCTATGATTTAAATATTCCAACAATAACTTAATTACAATATGTTGATTGCTTTTAATTTTAATTCAACTATTTTTAAGTCATCAAAATGTCGTATATCCATTACATTTATTATAAAATGATATCCTTATTTTTAATGTTTTCATAAATTACCACTGGCATTGGACATCGGTCAGTTGGACTGTTAAAAGCATTGACAAATGGAAGCCATGCATTTCCACAAAGATTTCTTACAGTACTGCATGCCTTTTTGCTCAAAAGAGTGTAATAGTTTGGTATCCAACCACCAGTTGAACCCCAAGATGAAAAGTTTAAATCAAACTATGAAAAATAATAATGATATATTAGGGTTGCATATAGGTTGAATTAATAATAACAATTTTCAAGTCAATCGGAGATTAAATGTAAAATGTTACATTCACCAGGAATTTGAAGCTTCAGTCACTTAATTTGTGATAAAACTAATAGTTTGTGCCTCAAACAAGCTATAGTTTTGTCATGTACCGTATTTGTTTTCAATATTCTTACTTATTACTGCTGCCTTATTGTCACCAGGTATCGTTATCTATGTGTATTGTGTGTATTGTCTAACCTTAATTCAAGTTTAATGGTCAATACATCTCATAACATTGCTTTAACACACTTCGACCCAATCAGTTTGTCACCAATCAATTGTTTTCTTTTATTTGTGACTAGTACAGATGGCGCCACAGTTGTATTTTTTACATCCAGATTTCCTACTTTTCAGGTGCATAACAGTAGTACGGTATGGCATAACAAAAAAAAGTACGTTTTTAAAAGAGTTCGTTTTTGTATAGTTAATGATTAGTGCCTATTCTTTTAACATTGCCAACAATAGATACGTTTTAGCGTAAAACTGGAAAAAGTAGGTTTTGAATTTTTGTATTTTGATAAGAATCGTTTTGGATTTACCGGTCATAATGAATTTCAGAGTTGACCTTAAATAGTATGTTTTAATCTTTTCTGATGATGCCAATCGATTTATCCATGTTTTTTCACAAAAATCAAAATTTAATTCCATTTTTTCAATTTAGGCAATAGTACATTTTGGATTTCCATCCTTCAATTACAATTAGCATCGAGCTCGACAACAATAATCACAAATAGAGTATATGCGTTCAAATAGAAAATATAAATGTTTTTACATATTTAATAATTTTGATGTCGATAGTTTTTTCGCTTAATCTGATTAAGATCATTGATCATTGTATCATTCACCAAAATTATCGACATCGCTCATTTCATAGCAATAAATTTGACTTCATATAATTTAGCTAATTTATTGAAACTTCAATATTGTAATGAACTTGCATTTAATGACATTTTTTGTTCATCGAAATATGTGTAAGTGGTAACCAAATAAATAGAACAAATAGATCCAGCTCGGTGTCACACGTGACAAATTAAACAATTCCCGTGGATTTACTCCATCTTAAAGGCTGTTAATTTACTAAATTAACTATAAATAAACTGATTTTAATAATCGTAATTTTTGTGGCTTTTACCAATTATAAAATACAGGCCTGAAAGTTTATCCAACATTCCAATCATAATAACTAGTTTATTTTTTCTGCAACCAATTGAAATCTAATCTGAACAAAAAATTTTCGTTTTTTGAGAGTCAACCAATCCAATAAGGGTGAGACCCCATTTCAAATACTCTTAGTGCTCCTCAATCTAACCTTCTACTTTTATACGTACACAGATTCTATTTAAGAGTATTATCTGTATAAAGAATATTTTTTGTTGTCTTTATGCAATTGTGTGTCTTGTTTTTCAAGCATTATAATATGGGTGTTTATCTCTTTAATAAAAAATATTAAATTAAACATTATAAACTTACTGTAAGATTATCGTCGAGAGGTGTCAAAAATGTTATATTCCCTTTCACTTCAGTTATATTTGATGTCTTTTTACTAGAATAGATATTAAATTGAATTGTATGATTTGTTCTTGATCCACACGGAAATACTTTATTAATAACCAAACGATATTCTCCCTGTAATAAAAATAGTAAATGTATAATATTATTGTGTAGAATTATATTGTATTTATTATGCGTATCAATGTTAATCAAAGAAATAATGTATTAAGTTTAATATATAATGCAAATTATTAATTTACAAAAGGCAAGTTTGGCATAAAAATGTTTTTGGATTGAGACGATGAAAAAAATAAAATAAGTCCGAACGTTTTGATCATCATCTTGCCTAGATTTTCAACAGTTATAGAATGTTTCATACGTTTTCAACAGCAACACTGAATAACAACTATGAGTTATAAAATATATTGATATATTTAGAGGGATTTATATGCTTGAGCTGTAACCTCTAAATATTTGCGGATACATATTGTTTATGATTATATTTGAACAGGAAACCCGTTATTAAGTTTGTTAGTTGTTCCGGAAATTGTACATTTCCAATTTTAAATTGAATGGTACAATAATAGTAGTTAAAGACATTTAAAAAAAATATGTGTAGTATAGAGCTAAATATATACATTTTTATGAAAAATTAAAATATCTCTGACATCATTGATAAGGACGTCAAAATATCGCGGCAATATTGTCGCAGTAAAAATATCGTGGCAATATTATCGCGGTAAAAAAATAGCAAAAGTAAATAAGTCGTTGATACAAAAATATCGCAATATATGTTATAATACAAAATAATAAGTACAGTCATATATAATTAATAATTTTATAATTCATAGCGTTTTGTTTTCATGACAATTTAAGTAAAAAAAATATTATAATACAAAATAACAAGTACAGTCATATATAATTAATAATTTTATAATTCATAGCGTTTTGTTTTCATGACAATTTAAGTAAAAAAATATTAATAATAGCGTTTTATTTTCATTATTAGTTAAGTCATATATATAATTCAAATTTAATTCATATTTGTTGGTATTGTAAATGGTGTGATATACCACGTAAGTAGTCATCAACTGATCTATTTTTATAGTCATCACATAATTTTTTTAGTTTTATTGTGGAATCTTTATATTTTTTTTTTTTTTGGTGGTTCAAAGCCTGCAGTATATTGTTCAATTTTAAAACGGTTTAAACTTTCTTCTTTTTCTAATGTAGTAATGAATGTCCAAATTGATGGATGGTGCGCACTTAGCATAGAATTAAAAGAATTATGCCAACCTTCGACTAAATTGTTTGTACGTGGAATATTATCGTCTATCATAGAATAACAATTCCAAATTTTAATTGAAAACAAAGGGGCTCTTCTAGTTCTACGATTAGGTCCACCGATCCATGTATCTTCAAAATAATCAATTAAATTTGATAACATTTCTTGTTGGTAAAATTGAGATTCGACTAAAGTTTCAAAGGCGGACACTACATCATTTTCTGGAATATAAGCAAGTGCAGCTAGTTTTCTCAAATTAAGAGCAAAATTGGAATCGTTTGAATATTTGGACTGTAATCCGTTGGACTGAATATGTCGCCAAATACTTTGACATAAATGAAAAAAACAGCCCTTTATATCGACTGAAGGAAATACACATTTTGCAGCATTCATTGCACCTTTTTCGAAATCGAACATAATAGATTTTGGACTGAATTGTGGGTGTAAGGTTTTTAATGCAAGGAACATGCGTTTAAAAGGTTCTTCTTTCTTATTTGGTAGTAAAATATGCAGTTGGTACGACATTTGAATAACTAACTCTGTGTATCGTGTAAACTTGATGAAAAATATGAGATGAACATGAAAAAGTGCCATCCGCTAACCAATGTTCACATATTTGCATTAACTTTAAATTTGTTTCAATTGTAAAAATTAAAAACCTATCATGGTAACCGTCATAATTAACACTATCATATTGTAAAAAAGTCTCACCACTTGTTGTTTTCCTGTACTCGTCTGGTATTTTAAGATCATTTAGCGATTTTGGAATAGGTGGAGCACATGTTTCGATTTTTCGAATTCGTTGAACGGTACGCTTTAATTGATTTAAACTCGGTAGTTGTCCCCCTGCGCTTTGTGTAATCCATAATATTATGTAAATTATTGTCTAATAAAATAAAAATATAATATTATGATTATAAAAATGTGTAATAAAATTTACTCAGATGTTATAGTCGCCACAACACAGTGAGTTGTTAGTTGCGTATTTTTTGCAGTTTCTTTTAATTTTTGGATGGCCTTTTTTGCTTCAATTTTGCCCATATCGGGAACGTGATTATTATGATCGGTTGTATGAAGAACAACTTCACCTAATGAATGTAAACGTCCATAGCATTTTTTTGTGGTATATTCCAAACACCCCCAAATGATTTTACCTGTTGTTTCACTTTCACGTTATTTTTGGTACAAAAAAGATTTATATTTTAGTATTATTCCACCTTTTTGGTTGGTAATATATTCCATGGTGTTGGCTGTGTGCTGTGGTATATTACCAAACGAATACTGTCGTGTACGGTCGTTCATACACGAAACAAACAAAAAATTATTGTTATCTTGTAAATAATAAATTCTGCGATAATAATGACGCGCGAGATTATTGATTTGTAATGAAATGAACCGCGACGTTCTTTCCGCGATATTATTACCACGACAATATTGTCGCGATAATTTGACGGGACACCACCCAAGCCCGGTTTGGTCCCTAGGCATAAGCAAGCCATTGAAGATGGAAAAATTAAATAAATATCGATAAACAAAAGCAGCATTACATTTTTGATTTTTCGCTTTAGGGCGGAAGATATTTAACGACGGGCATGTAAGTAGGTACTAATATTATATATTAGATATTAATATAGTAATACAGTGAAAATAACATAGGTACCTACATAATAATTTTTTATTCGAAACTTTTTTGTTTATTGAAATATTTTTTTAGAATCATAATCAAATAATTAATGTCACTATCTGATCCGGCACGTCGTTGACCGTGACAAATTAAAAAAAGCCCGTAGATTTACTGTGTGTTAAACTCTGTTAATTTAAACATAACATAATAATTATGTTTAACACATCGAAGACTGGCACTGTCTAAATTTAAAATAGTGGACTACAATATTATATCAAATCATAAAATATATTTTATTTTCAGGAACTATAATGTCCACAATATAATATTACAATAAATCTATATATGGCTATAATCGGCCGGTTCCCCCAATCGATTTCGTGTGTGTAGCTCGAGGCCTAGGTGGGAGTAAATGACGAGTGTCAGCGGTCGGCGGGTCACCATGCATTCATTTCGTTTTCGTTATCTTGTGTTGTTTCACGTTTGTGATTTATGTTTCGTGTTTCGGTGTAAAATACACGTGGTTGCGGTCGTAATTGTTTGAAATAATTGTTTGTTCTGTTCGCACATCGCGTATTCGCATTTGACATACACTGAGCTATTATAAAAATAGTTGTATAATAATAGTTATTTCATTATAAATATGCCAACTAAATTGCAAAAAAAAGGGCTGAAAAAAAATTTATGTATTAACTAAAAAAAAAAAAAATTGACATTATTAATGAAACTATTGTTAAAAAAATAAGTACAATAAAAAAATTGGTATCTCGACAATCCTCTAAACAAATCAAGGTAAAGTCACTGTTTCCCTATCGTGGACATATTGAAAAATGAACTAATCGACTTATTAGTACTGTTAAAATGCCTTTAGGTATTGCTAGAATGAAATCTGACGATATTCTTAAATGTGTTATGATGGTTAGGAAAAACAACGTACAAAAATACGTTACTTCTTTCTCATACTTACAAAAAGTTATAAAAAAAATATTAAACATAATGTTGTTATTCCTAGAAACGAAGAAATAGATTTCAATTTATTGTGTTTAATACTAGGACCATTGCAACATACGAAATCTACAGAACCATTCTTTTCTGACCCCGTTTATAATCCGTTGCCGAATAAGTATAAACAATTTTTAGAAATAAACAAAGTTGAACAAATCATGAACCATTTTGAGCCAATAAATAACGAAACTTCTGATATTTTATGGAAGTGTAATGTTGATTTATGTAATTTAAATTTTAGTTATATTATTCATAGAGTATTAAAAATAATAAGTGATCTTTTATGCTCAAATGTGAACATTAAAAAAAATATTTCAAATATCAATCAGTGTATAAGTGAAACGCATAATGGTTTTAAACGAGGTCATAATTTAGCATGTCATTACAACTATACATATAAATCAAATCTGTTATTTCTAAAAAGTTTAGACACCCATTTTCCGAGTATAAGAAGTATAACTAACATATTGTATAGGCTGCAGAGAGCTCAAACCTAGTTACACAAATCGATAATGCTATATACGCTTCAGATTACAATAACTTGATAGAGATCAGGGATCAGTTGAAATTGACAGGGATGGTTTACAATGTAGGCACTTTTAATTATGCTACTGAAACTAGTATAATTTCTACTCATTCTCAGGCTTTTATTAAGTTTAATACCAGAGTTTCAGATACACCATTAAATGTGTGCGTTTCATGTCATAAATTGTGCTTTAGAAGAGACATAGTAGAAGTTAAGAATCTAAGAAAACCTATTGTCAATAGTCAATGGGATGTTTTAGTCAATTTTGTAGATTACAATAATTTACCTTGTGAATTTATCTGTAATATGTGCTTGGAAAAATTTCGCTCCAATGCACCCGTCTCAACTTGCATTTTAAATGATTTTTTTGTTCCTAAAATACCAGAAGTGCTTGCTTCTCTTAATGAATTTGAGAGACAGTTTATTTAAAGAGCTAAAGCTTTTCAAGTCGTTGTGCGGATGGGGACAGTATCAGGTCGAAAACAACCGAACAATTCGATGTTAACTAAAGCCATCGGTAGGGTTTTCCATTTACCTCTTCCATTAGAACAGACTCTAAAAAAATTGCCCAACCCATATCATTGACGCCCATTGTAGTTAAAATGGTAAGTTCAGAATTTTTTAAACTAAAATACTTATGTTATTAAAATTAATTTGTTATAAGATTCAAGTGATTTATTTAATTCAATTTTACATTATTATGTTTTCATTTTGTATAACCTAAAAAAATTATAATACGTTATTTTTACTTATATATTGATCCATAGTAAAAACTATAGACTGTAATTTAAAAAAAAAACTAATATATATTAGATAAAAATATACCTAAAGAAATATTAAATGTCTTGGTTAAAATATCTATACTAAAAACGGAGCTAAAAGGATCTCCCCTTCTAATGAATATGAAGGATTTTAACTTATAAATATTGCTAATATCACACTGCTATAAAGTCATATAGGTACCTTTGTACTAATCACATTTTGTTACATTGGCCGAAGTAACTGGCATATTATGGTATTAGATAAAAGTTAAAAGTATGTTAATAATCTGTTTGCGCATTACCTTTATCTCGATATTTTATATAATATTGAACTTAACTGGTTACTGCGGCTAGAGTAAAAAAGTTCTATATCAAAATGTCTAATTTTTTAGGAGAACATATTTTTAAGGTAATTTTAAAAGTATTTTAATTTAGCGTTACAATTGTAAATGGTGTTTTTACGTAAACTCTTTAGTACTCTGATGAACCCAAGTGGATACCAAATTTCAAAATTTTTTATATTATTTTTAATCCGCGAGGGCATTATATAACTTCTTGTATACAAGAAAAATATAAAACATACTATTATCAAAACTGAAAATGTTAGTAAGATGAAAAAAACTTTTATGCAAATATGAATTAATATTGAGATTCAAAATAATTAGTGTCATATTTAAAATATTGGTAACATCAAAAGCATTTATTGCATATTTTTCATACTTTTTTAACAATAAAAAATATTAATTGATTTAAAACGTGCTATCCCTATAAATATAACGTTTTAAATTTACTCCAATGTAATAGAACGTTTTGAATAATATAAGTGCATGTCGTATGGTAGCGATCGGCAAGAGTGTTTGCACCGTGATAAATTATACGTATAAATATATAATTATATAATAATGATAAATATATATAATATATATAATTTATCATGGTTTGCATAGTGTCGTTGTCGTGATCGGTCGAGGAACAGGACTAGAGACGAGGTATCTAGAAGGGTTGTCAAAGCGTCGGCGTGTAGCGTCGCCAGAGAGCACAAGTATGCTTCTGCCCGGCATGGCAAGACATCGCATGGCCAGCTTGGACGCCGCTGCCGCTTCGTGCCTGGCGGTAATGCCAATCGATGACTCGGGAGTCAACGAGAGCATAGAACAATGAGAGGAAATACTGTGGTGATTATACAGGCTTTTATATGAACTTAAAAACAATAAATTGATTTTTCTTGTTAAACTACAACCATAGTCTCAAGTGATATCAAAATATAAACAGCTGTAATCTACTAGGTAACCATTGGGTTAAAAATAATATACTAGCATGATAGTACTGTACAATATTATAAAACAGCATTACGACAATGAACATATGTAATAGAACGTTTTTAAGTAGGTACATTATGTCAATAGCAAACTTCGGATTGTGAGAATAAGAGGCAATAGTACATTATGACTTAAGTTCAATTTTTGCCATACAATTTTGAATTAGAGATATAATATGTAAAACATCGAAATCTTTCAGTCTATTCCAGCAAATCTACACGTATACCTCGATTTCTAAGAAAATGGTAAGAGCACTTTAGGAATGCCCCCTTTCAGTTAGTTATTGCTTTTGTTTTTTGATTATTTATTAAAAAATCTATCCTAACGGCTTAAAGTAGATATAATTTAATTTAAATTTTGAGGTACACAACTGTCAGACCAAGTTATAACTTGTTCTACACTATCTTTTTCTTCAAGACAAAAATGACAGTCCTGGTCATGTAGACAGTGAAATCATCAATCTCGTTATTCAGGTATTTGGAGATAGATGTTGTAAGATATATTTCTACGTAATTTTGAAGTTTCTAAGTTTAATAACATTAAAATGTTTTCATGTACATTTCACTAATTCCCCCGCCCCCAAATTTACAAAATCATTGTTTTTTCTTCAACATTAATTAGTGTGGAATTTGTATTAAGAAAAAACCAGCTGAATAAAAATTTATATTTAATAAAAAATACAAAATAAAAATAAAAAATCTATATTTAATAAGTAGTATTTTTGATAAAAAAAATATATAATTATTAAAAATATGTGTAAAAAATCGATATAATATATATTAAATAAATGTAAATAATAAAATCATTGTTTGATTTAAAATTCATATTTTACAAAATCTATATTTAATAAAATATTCATAATACAGAAAAATACAATTTAAGAGGTACTTTATCACAATAGTAGTATTCAAACACACGCAGTATGGTGCTTACTGTGTACGAATTTTAAATCACAAAATAACACATAATAATTAAATGTTTGAAGGGAAAAACAATTTTAATTTTCAAACCATTTCACCAGAAAATCTCTTATTTTTTTTTGATCTGACGTGTGCTATATTTGTGAAATCCAACAAGTGTCAAAACATTTTATGTTTGCGTCAAAATAACGTATAATATTCACAAAAAAATTGTAATTACCAAAATTCATACTTATAAAGAATTATTTTGTTAGAAAAAGGGTGACTCTCAAACTCTCTCAATGGATTTGAATTCCGGACGTATTTCACCAGCCAAACTATATAACTTTAATGTGTTGAGTTAAACAAAACAACAGTTCAAAGATGCAACATTGGGAATTACAGAAAGGTGTCCTATACAATCATTGATGGAACTCAAACATAATTCCGATCATGCTACATCGATTCATAATTTAAGTATTGACCCTTTCTTTGTATATTATTGGTCTAATCATCAATTCATTATACATAAATATGTATGTAAGACTTACTGTCAGTTATCTATTGACGTGACTGGAGGTTTGGTGAAAAAAATGAAGAAATCTAGCCTTAATATTGTATCAAACAATATTTTTTTACATGAAATTGTTATTAGCACTACATATGGACAAATTCCTATAACGCAGATGTTATCAGAAAGTCACGATACTCTAAGTATATTTTGATGGTTAAGTCAGTGGAATAAATCGACTGCAAAATCTTCTAATGAAGTGGTGTGCGACTTCTCACGAGCATTACTTGGAGCATTAACACGCACATTTTGGGAAGAATCAAGTCTGAGATAATATGTAGAAAAATGCTTTCTATTTTTACACAATCATACCACAGAACTAGCATCATGTTTCATCAGAATTGATGTCACACACTTAATTAAAATTGTTTGTCGAATTAAATGTTTGGTCGGGCAACATATAAAACATTTAAAAGAATTTTACGTCAAATGTTTAAGGTTATTAATAGAATCCGTGACTTTTGAAAAATTTAAAACTATTTTAATTAATTTGTTAACTGTGGCATTAAGTGAAACCGATGGGTGGATAGATACTGACAACGCAAACAAAACTCATTCGGAAAAAGGGAGAAAATTTCTTATTCAACTAATGAAAGACTCGAGAAAGAATGATTCAAATGGAGAATTCAATTGATCAAACGAAACCGAAGACGAAAATGAAAAAAAATGAAGAGGTAGAAGAAACAGAACAAAGTAACAATCAATTGGAAATATTTTTGGAAGATATACTGGACAAATCTAAAGTAAACTCAAAGCAATTCGGAAATAGAATATCTGCTTACTATCTTCCTGAGCCTGCGAATGATATTATGCGTCTGTGCAAAGATTTTCGACTGTGGACATCAGTTATGAAAACTCACTTTAATTCACCATACAATATTCCTACTTCTGCTTCGGTTGAGAGAGATTTTAAAGAACCAAAATGTACAATTCTTCGTCACGAATGAAAACCTATGACTGCAGATAGGTTCGTTATTCATCATTTAAATAGTATTGATAGTAATACTAAGCTTTTTCGTAGTTCACAGTTGAGAAATTATGCCATTAATAACAAAAATTCACATTTAACCAGATCACAGTTTAATATATCAAATAATATCAGTGATATATCTGATTGTCAATCATCTGAAACATCTAGAATACTCTTAAACGATAATATTAATAACAATATGATGACGTATCTGAAAAATCATTATTATCACCCATTCACCGTTCATCATCATCAATACCAGATATTTTACATGCATCTGACGACGACGTTAATGAACTGAATGTTTCTTTAGATTCAAATCATCACTTACCCTCATCATCAACACCTGATATTTTAAATGTGTCCAACGACGATAGTGAACTAAATTTCTCCTTCTACTCAAAACATAATTTACCCTTATCATCAACTCCTGATATTTTAAATATATCCAACGATGATAATGAACTAAACGCATCTTCCGATTCACTTAATGCTACTAAAAACTGGAGAAGGCTAGGTAAAGAGTCTCTTTTAATTGATAGTACTAACAAATCAAAAAGAACAAGATCCACGAAATACATGCAGGCAAATAAGGAAATAGAAAAATTATTATTCAAACGATGTACAAGATCAAACTTGAATTGTGTATTAAAAAATGGTAATGATCCTTTAGTTATAATTGATAAAAAACAAAAATACCTCGTAAATAATACTTGTGCTTTTGACTCTGTAGCTGTTATAAATTCTAAAGCACATTTAGACAATCCTAAATATAAAACATTCATTGAAGATAATAAGTACCAATTTTAAATTTTTGTAAGACCTTGGCTATTTATGGACCATCAAAATTGCTGTATAAAGATTGTTTAAAAATTCTTCAGACTATATTTGAAGAAAATTGTGGTGTGTCTGGTATCAAATTAATTAACACTGAGTGTAATGTTACATTTATAGTGTCAGAACTATTAAAAGATTTGCCATCAGCTTATGTACATTTTGCATGTACAAATACAAAGTGCAAAGGTATTAAAGACCAAAAACTTCGTACAATTATATTACAACAACAAGATCTTATTAATATTAGCAATCTGGAAAAAGCAATACTACATTACGTAGAAAAAAAAACTTCCCATGTCCAAAACCTTCTTGTTTTGGACAAGCTTCCATAAAAAGGAATTTACATGATAATTTATTCATAGAAGCTGACCAAGTAGACGACATATGCAATTTCAGAATGGCTGATTTTCGCACAACATTAAACATAAACGATGACCGGTAAACTTTTAAATATGAAATTGTAGTAAAATTATTAGACAACACGTGCTTATGATATATTTTATTTAATTTTTATAGATTTATATTTCACGGAGTTGTAGCAAACGGTAACGGTCACTACATATGTCACATACAGCGTAATGATATGACTAAAAAAGTACAAACTTTCAAGGTTCCTAGTAAAAAAAAAGTTACACCCCATTTGATTATTTATACAAAAGCATAAATCGTATCTTTATCGTAATTTATTTTATTTGTATTAATTTTTTAACTAACCAACAATTTACTTTTTATTACACTTTTTTGTGATTGTCAGTTTTTATATATTTTGTTTGTTCAAGTATAAAATTGTAATTTATTTATTATTATTTTTATAATTTCAGACGAGGAATATCAGTAATTTCCTTTTTATTTAATATTTTTTTGATCAACAGTTTTTAAGTAATTATATTTCTTTTACTACGTTGTTGTATTTGTTTTTTTTTTTCAAATATCAACAATTAATTTTTTATTTTATTTTTTTGTGATTGTCTAAGTTTTTATTCATTTTATTTTATTTAATCTGTTTTATATGTGGGGATGATAAACTTGGCTCCCTCATTTTGTTTTTTAATTTTTGCGTTTGTAGGTGATTTACAAATTCTGGCGTGTAAAATATTTTGCAAAGTTTTTAACCAATGTTGCAATTAATTTGCAAAAAGATGGTACTAGTTTTGGTGATAAAGTCGGGGTGACAAATCACGCTCGTACCAATACGCATTGTCAATATATAAATGTTTTCATTTAAAAATTGATCAACAATAATGTTATAAAGTAATTTTCCAAGTAATTTAGGAAAAATGAACATCCCAAACATTTTAATTGCCTAAAATACGTAATAATTTAGAAATTTTAAAATCTAAATGTATAATTATTTATTATTTGTAATGGACCAAATCAAATAGTCCAAGTCAGTCTTGACGCGGTCCCACGTAATAGCAATTTGAACTGAAACAGCCTTTACGCGGAAAGCCGCGCCGTGCTTCTCAAACAAACCGCCAATCGATGACGGACGACGCCGGCACGTGATAACCGCGCTAGGATCGTCGGCCGGCCGTTCGATGAACCGGATCAAGTCCAGAAAAACATGACTAGTTTTTCTCGCACGGCACGGACAACACACGTCCCTGCGACTATCAAGACCACACGGAGTCTTATTAACAAAGTGTAATCTTTAAACGAATAAAACGACTACCTAAATTGAACATACCGTGTTTGTCTCTTTCTTTTTTGTTTTGTTTGTTTTTACTCTCCGTAATATCGTCTTTTTTTTTTGGTATCATCCAACCTCACCCTCGCGACGCCCCACAGGTCCGCGACAGTCTATCTATTCTATTTTTTCTTTACTACCTTGTTGTATTTGGTTTTTTGTTTTTTAAATATCAAAGATTGATTTTTTATTTTATTTTTTGCGATTATCTAAGTTTTTATTCATTTTATTTAATTTAATCTGTTTTATATGTGGGGATGGTTAACTTGCCCCCCCCCCCCGTTTTGTTTTTTGATTTCTTCGTTTTCAGGTGGTTTAAAATTCAGCAAATGAATTTACAATTATTTACAATGGATTTACAATTGTTTACAATTTGTCCGGAGTCAATAGGTGAATGTAGGGGGGCCAACTTCATGTACGTCTCAAATTTATATGTATATAATATAAATATTATTATATATATATATTATGAACAGGATGCCCAACAATGAGATATCCAAAGTTTAAACGAATATATAACTTTCGTTTATACTTTGCTTTCAAATTTTCAAATATTTGGTTAATGTTTGCTCATTACTGGATGCCTTGCGCATATTTTTGGTAGGTCTGACATAAACGTGTTGAATTTAGGATTATGTTTGTAGATCGATCTGGACAAAAATGACTACACTGTCTTTAATAATAAGTAACATTTACTAAATGCATGACGTACACATAAGTAATATTAAAATGTAGTGCCTACTGTATGCTAAAAGTCAGCCTTATATACAAGTGAACAATATCCGATTCGCTAGTAATTATATCACATGATATGGCGTGATTTTGCACATTATTAATACCAACGATGATGTTGTTGCACAATATGATGATACATTGATACGTAATACAATATTAAATTATATTCAACAATACGTGGTTCTACATATTGTAAATGCAGGCGCTCTATAACTATATAATATATGCACTTAGTCCTGCAGTCGAATGTGCCGTGTGTACAAATTGATGCGTGGAAAACGAAAGTCCGAATTGCTTCCAGTATAACATTTTTGAACGACAATGTGTTACACATTATCCTTATATTTTGTAATTTTTTTTTTTAAATTTCATTTCAATAAATTTCAGTGGAGGTCCGGAGCGTCAGCCCGTCTAACAGATCTTGTTGCCGGATGCGTGCCGAGTGTTGGAAGACCTTCGGGCTTCCGATGAATGATTTAATCACTCCGATGTTTCAATTTACATACGAGTAAATCTTTGGTTTGTTTTTTTTTTGTTTTCGGTACTACGTATACGATTGTTGTCATTATCGGACTTTATGAAAAACTCGCTGCAGAGTTCGAATTGGAAGAACGGATAAAGCAATGAAAAATGTATACATTAATCATTATAGTTTCGAGTGCGTACTAAATTTCAGCAGTGTGATCAAATTATCAAAAACTTACCAAACTACCTATATTAAGTTGATGGAATTAAACAAAATATTATTACTAAATAAATGCTTGTTTAATGTTTTCATAGCTGTTATAGTGTTATGTAAGTATACCAATAGGGTGAAATGGTAAATTCCAAATGGTAATAATTTTATAAATTAAAAGTAATCATAAACTTGAAGTCATATGTAAACTCTCAACGTCTCAGTAGTCAGTATAGCAGTAGTGCTATTAGCTATCTCAAAAAGTATTAACGAAATATATTGCATCTAAAGTGCATCTAAAATTATGTTGAAAATAAAAAATTTTAAGAATGATAACAAAAGGTTATTCTTATCATAACGATATTATCAAAAGACTTTATTACGTTCAAATGTGTAAAATAAAATTTTAGAGATAACTTTTCTAAAAAAAAATGTCTTTTAATCTCAATTAAGGTAAAAATATTTATAATATATTTCTACTTTAACATTTACATATAAAACAAAATATGGAGATTATGATTATGCATTCAAATCATGTAATAGAGTATTAGGCCGGTCTCACACTAGATCCGACTACGTGCAACTATCGATTATGTACGATAACGGACGACTAGTCCGGTCTCAGTCCGGTCTCATACTCGAAACGACTACACACGTCCGCCGACTTTGTACAAGCAGTACATCTCACATTTGTCGGAGACATTGACTGTGGTTGTTATATTTTATTTTATATTTTAAATAGGTACCCATTTCACATTTTCATATTTTCTAAACGAAAATTTCAATAAGATGAATGAGTTTTTTTATCTCGTCGAAAGCAGTCGTAGTTTATTAATGAGGCGAAGAAGAAGACTTCAAGGAGAACAGAATGGGTTAACCATATATTTCAGAAAAGAGAAGAGCATGGTGAGTTTCACATTTATGGACGATTTAAAAAGTGATCCCGAGAAATTCTTTGATTACTTTCGTATGAGTTTGAAAACGTTTACCTATATTTTGGAAAGTATAAAACCTGAACTTACGAAGTACAGTAATTTTCGTCGTGTCATATCACCTGAAGAGCGTTTGACTGTTACACTAAGGTAAGTATTCATTAAAAATATTTATAGAAATGCATTTTTTTTTAACTTTTAATTTATTTAAAGATAACAAACATAATATTAAATTTCTTACTTACAACAAAAAATAAAAATCGAACTTTCTTTTATCTAATATTTAGAAATTAACGTGTTTATTCATGTTTTTAAAAATCTAAAATATCTAAATCTGTTAAAAACTCTTGTTGTCTGGGTAGTGTAGACATTTGAGAAGAGCTTCGTATGACTGTGTTGGTGGCACCAGACTGTGAAGTTGAACATTCACTTCGCCAATCATCACTCGATGACTGGTATGATTGACTTGGACTCGGTAAATATTGTGAAGTAGTGGCTTCGTTCATCAAAAATTGCATAATATTTGCTCGTACTGCCAACTGACGAGAGAAGGTATTTGTTTCAAGAAAGGATGTAGACTCATCAAAAACTGCATTTCACTATCTTGTGTGTTTTGTTTAAATAATTTTAGTTTTTCCTCCTCAATTCTGAGTAATTTGTCGTCAAAGTCAGACATATCTTTTGGCCGCTTGATTTTTTTCTTTGTCGGTGACTTAAAAACACGCCGAGGAGTTGACTGTTGAGTTTGAGGAGACATGGTTTCAATTGCATTTTCGGTTGTACTTTCTGTTGCATTTTCATATGCATGGTCAAGTTCTGAATCATCAGCACCACCTTCGTCAACAATAAACGGTACACTACCTTTCAAGTCCCTTGAAGTCGTTGTATCTTTTAAAAAAAACAACATTTTGTAATACGGCCATTTAGGAATGTACTCTTCTCCCGAGTCTCCAGACCTATGGGTAATAGCTTTTTTATACTCTCTTCTGAATATATCTCGTATACCTCTCCATTTTTTTTTAATTTCATCGACTAAAATAAAATATAAAATAATATTTAATTCAATTTTTTTTCAATTCCGATATTTACAATATATACAATTTCGGTTAAATTTATTTTTATTATTTAAATTTATATTTTTATATACCTATTAGTTAAATATATATTTTTTTTAAATTCTAATAAAAAACCTAATTACAGGTATTTGGCAACGGGCTCATCTTTCAAAACTCTTGGATATTCTTTTCGAATAGCTAACAATACAATTGGTGGTATTGTACATGAAACATGCAAAGTGATATGGGATAAACTGGCGGAAATACATATGAAATTTCCATCAAACGAAGACACCAATAGTATTACTGAAGGGTTTTGGAAGCGATGGAAATTTCCAAATTGTGTAGGCTCCATTGATGGAAAACATATTCGCATAAAAGCCCCTTCACACTCAGGCAGTTTGCATTATAATTATAAGCAATTTTTTTCTATTGTTCTGCAAGGTGTTGTTGGTCCAGACTACAGGTTTATAGCAATAGAAGTAGGAGCGTATGGTAAAGAGAGCGATGGTGGAATATTTTCAAATTCAAATTTGTCAAGAATGTTACAAAACGGTTCTCTTAATGTCACTTCTGAGCAACAGTTACCAGGTACTCAACTTTTTTTACCTCATGTACTAGTTGAAGATGAAGCATACCCTTTAAAAACATTTTTGATGCGTCCCTACCCTCGAAAGCGTGCAGGAAGTCATGAAGATATTTACAATGAACGTTTATCATTGGCAAGACACGTTGTTGAGTGTGCATTCGGTATAATGACCAGCAAGTGGAGACTGTTTACAAAAGCCATAGAAGTTGAGCCCGATCGAGCTGATTCTATTATTAAATGTATATGTCTACTTCATAACCTTGTTATTGACAAAGATGGTGAACCTTTGAATTTAGGATCTACAACCAGCGATATTCAACAGAATTTGGTTACTCGTCGAGCAAGCACTGTGGGGGAAAACCGAGCTGCTCGAAGAGCTTATGATATAAGAGATAAATTTAAAACTTTTTTTGTAAGCAATCCATTGTGAGTATCATCAGAATATTATATTAAATAATAATAGCACAAAGAGTATATTATAAATTATTATTTGTATTAATAAATGAAATGGTATTATAAATGTTTCTAGTATAAAAATCTATATGAGATTATCTATTAATAGGAAGTTTTACGAACATGTAGAATAACTATTATTATTTTGTTTCAAACGTATGTCACGTGAACCAATTGCGTCTCATCTTGAATGAGTGTTAATACCTAATTATTTACTATTGTAATTTGTAGTACGTACCTTTAATCTTCAATTCTTCGGCTACTTCATTCCAAGTACGCCGTTGAACATCTCTTGAATGATAATGCTCGTTTTTTTGGTTCCATAAACATTCTCTCTCTTGAATTGCAAGAATTAATTTTTCGGAATCTTGAATTACATCCTTGTTCATGATTGTTATATTTTTAATGGTTACAATAATGTCAAAATTACAAAATGTTACTGCGCAAAGTCGTACGGACTGCGGACAAAAATCCAAGACAGTTGGGACCAAGTCGCAGGTCGGAGCTAAACGCACGTGATCGCACGACAAAATCGGGTTTAATGTGAGAGCGCTAATTATATTATCAAGGTCGGGAAAGTCCGTGCGTAGTCGTCCGACTACGTACGACCAAAAGTCGCATATAGTCGGTTCTAGTGTGAGACCGGCCTTATGGTTTATCAACGAAAAAATATTTTCTAATTATTTGTCAAAAGGGAAATACCAGTCAGTATATATAATATAATATCATGTGTGCTGATAAATAATGCTTTAACTCAGTATTATCTATTGGTATTTTAGTATCCATCTAATATCTATGAAGAAACTCTTATTTTAAACCATTACTTCAAAAAATAATGATTTTTAAAAAAAATATTTTGCATGTGTTTTA
Organism: Sitobion miscanthi; assembly: GCA_008086715.1. Taxonomy (NCBI): domain Eukaryota; kingdom Metazoa; phylum Arthropoda; class Insecta; order Hemiptera; family Aphididae; genus Sitobion; species Sitobion miscanthi. The sequence goes on along the minus strand of CM017805.1, from coordinate 25,913,966 downwards.
TAATATGTTCTTATATGTGTTTCCCCCTACCCTGGAGAAAAACCGGTCAATTGCTTTAAAAAAAAAAAAAAATACATTTAACTTTAAAAAGGTGGGCAAGTGGGTGTTGCTCTGCTGTATAATAAATAGGTTACAAATGGGTCACTGTAATAGATGGAAAATGGAGCGAATACGGTCAGTCAGCCTATGATTTTACTAAGTATATTTGAAAATTGATGATATTATTGTGAATAAAATAATTTATATATAACTTATAAGTGGAGCCTTGTTTTCAATTTTCAATCCTTAGTTATAAAGTTGAACATTTTATAAACTTTTAACTTCAAAATAATAATTAAATTTTAAATATGATAAATTTGAACTTTAAATGCTTATAAATAAAAATTGTGACTAATGATTTTTTTTATTTTATTCAAACGTCATTGTAAAAATATAGTAGCAACCTTGTATTAAATTATCAAGTTTTTTTACTCAAGAAATAAAGTTTTATTGGTATTCATAGAAAAAAAGACTAATAAAATTGTAAACCAGAAAATGTTTCTAAACAGTTCAAAATAAATAAAAATATTTTGTAAATTTTATCTTATATAATGTATTTTGTCAAAAACCGATTTTGCGTATAAATTCCTGTTTTTCCGGGCGTTTTTGAAAACTATTGGGAATTTTAACCTCCCAAAAGTACCAACAAGATTCACTTTCCCATCAAACAAGATACTGTAGTTGAAAATCGAAGTATTATTTCGACTACTTATCGTGTACACACTACACGGACACAAAAATAATAAGTAATAATAATACGGTCAATGGTGAGTGGGGCTTTAGCCCGTTAGCCCCCCCCCCTCACCCTGCGGACGCCATGCCTACTTACTACGTCGGTTATCAGGTTATTAATTAAGTTATTAAATGTATAATACCGGATCCACACTGGACGAGAAAACAAAACATAGGTAAGTCATAAATTAATCTTTTCCCAACGCAGTCGGGGGTCGGTTTAAACTATAAATAATAGTATGCGTGAAAAATTAATGATAATTATACGATATGTAAGTAGAAAGGTTTTTTGATAATGTAAAAATATTTTTACATTTTATTTCCTAACGTTAATAATTGAAATTATAAATATACAATAAATTAATAAATAATAATAAATTCTGAAATTTACACGTACCTAGCAAATTAGAATATGAAATATTACATTTAAGGATAATAATATAATAATTAATAAAATTGAGGATTCTGTTTCTTTTAAAGAATAGAAAATAAATATTTTTTTGTTGAATATCCGTTTGGATATGACGAGAAAATTATATTATAATGAGTGATTAATAAGCAATTATTTTAGATGACGTTTTACTGATTGATAATGAATACTTTTATACAAATCGATAACTATAAGAGCCTAACGGTCAACATAACAATTTGTATATACATATCACTCCATAATATAGCGTGGGTACTATAATAGATAATATAATAAGTAGATATTATCTGACGCAATTGGTTCATCCGAAGTCTGAACCTAAAACAGTTGTATTATAGAATCATAGAACATTTAATGATTACTTATAAATATATATAGAAATACATTGTCAATTTAAACAATAATACGTCATTTTATGATTGTCGTATTACAATTACTACTTAGTTTACATAGTCTTGATTCCGTTGCAATTCGCGATTGAATGCATCATGTGTGGGCTCCCAAAATGAGTAGCTGAGAGAATGGTCAAACGACGAATGTTGGCCACGTCTCCTTCAGTACTCCTCTGATCGTAACTTCGACTGATTGAAACGAATTAGATCGAGACGCTCCATAAATATTCAAATTAAAAAATAATAATAATAAATAAAACTATTCTTAACACTTATAACCCATAACAACCATTAATAAACGAAAATTTCTATCGTAAATCTCAAAATTCCTGTTTGAGCACCTACTGGGGTTGATTAATTCCCTTTTTAAACTAGCCTATGACACTCACAAAGAATGTGGCTTTCTATTGGTGAAAGAATATTCGAAATCTGTTCTGTAGTTCTAGAGATTACCCTCAACAACGGTAACTAACAACTCCTCTTTATATAATAGTATAGATATAAAAGATAAAATGAAACACGTATTCCGTCTCCACAATTATTTATCGAAAGGGGAAATACCAGTCAGTATATATGTATAATATAATAAAATGTGTGTTGATAAACAATGATATAACTCAGTATTATCTATTGATATTCTAATATCCATCTAATATCGATTAAGAAACTTTTATTTTAAACCATTATTTCAAAAAATAATGATTTTTAAAAAAAATATTTTGCATGTGTTTTATAATATGTTCTTATATGTGTTTCCCCCTACCCCGGAGAAATAACGATCATTTGCGTTTTTCAAAAAAATAAAAAAATAAAAATTACATTTAACTTTAAAAAAGTGGGTAAGTGGGTGTCACTCTGCTGTACAATAGGTTATAAGTGGGTCATTGTAATAAATGGAAAATGGAGCGAAAACGGTCAGTCAGCCTATTACCAAGTATATTTGATGATATTATTGTAAATAAAGTAATTTATATATAACCTATTTACGTAGAGTCTTGTTTTAAATTTATAATCCTTAGTTATAAAAGTTAAACATTTTATAAACTTTAACCTACAAAATAATAATTAGATTTTAAATGTGATAATTGTTGTCAAAATTTGAAATAAAATGCTTATAAAAAAAATTTGTGCCTATGTATTTTTAATATTTTTCAACTGCTATTGTAACAGTATATCAGAAGCCTTGCATTAAATTTTCAAGCTTTTTTACACAACAAATAAAATTTTATTGATATTTATAGAAAATAAAACTAAAAAAATTGAAAAATGACGATGTCCGTAAACAGTTAAAAGAGTCAAATTATTTCAAAATTTTTATCGTATATAGAAAATGCATATAAACATTCAGTGAAATTTTCAAGTATCTACTGTCATACGTTTTTAATTACAACAAAATAAGGAAATCGTTACACGAGAAATCGAGTGAATATCAAATGTTGTAAAAAATATGAATTTTAAACGCACAAAAAAATTAAATTTAACTTTCTTGTAGACATTTCTTTTTAAGATAAAGGTAGACAAACTTATAGATAATCTAAGATTTAAAAAGAAAAATTTTTATGAATTCTCAACTCAAAATAATTTGCTAATTTTAGTGCGATATTTCAGTATTTTGTCAAGATTTGAACTTTAAATGCTTATAAATGAAAACTGATAATTTTTTTAAAACCTATGGTAATTTGTTTTAGAGATTTACCAAAAACCAAAATCGATTTTGTCGAAAACAGATCTTGCGTAAAAATCCCCGTTTTTCATTAATTTTTCATTTTTTCTTCACGTCGATTTTGAAATCTACTGGGAAATGTTTACTTTTGATTGCCTAAAGCACCAACTAGATTCACTTTCCTATCAGAAAAGTTACTGTTGAACTTGTTGAAGAAAATCCAAACATTTTTACTCTCCTAAAAGGTGATGTCAACAAACCCGCATTATTATTCCGTGTGCCGGTCGTCGTTTGAAAATCATATTATATTATTTTTCAAGTTCACCTAATCTAACCATATTTGTATCATTTGTCAAAGGAACGAATCGTCATATGATATTATTATTATATAGGTTTTTGTGTCAATTTATTCATACAGGCACAGGTATTAAGCTGGTCAGCCGTGCACCGACATACTTGTGAGTATTTATTTTATACATAAAACTATTATTATAGTTTATACCAGATTACTGCTCTAATAATTGTAGCTATACCTAGTATACCTATATTTAATTATGTTGCCTGTTGGGCCAGGAGGGCCTCATATTATTATACTACACTCAGTGTTGAGTTTATCTAGATAAATATTCTTTTATCTTTTATCTTATCTAGATAAATAAAGATTATTAATTTACACAGTTATTTAAGATAAAAATCAACGTTATCTAGATGAATTTATCCAGATCATTAAATTTTTTAAACAGCTTTTATTTGTTATAATTTATAGGTAGAAAATTAAGTAATTTATTAAATAAGTAGTATTTACTAATAAATATCGACATTTTCGATAACCTACTATTCAGTTATTCTATATTCCTATAAGCTTACGAAGAGTACCGTAAATCAATATGAAAAAAATTATCGATAATATATCTAGATAAAAAAATTTTTTTTTCATCTTTATCTTTATCTTCATCTTTTATAATAAATCCATAATGTATCTTTATACAATACACATTTCTTCTGTCCGTGTGTGTCACTGACCTCCATCTAAACGGATGGATCTATTTTTATGAAATATTATATGTGTGTTTGGATGGATCGTTGAATGCTTTACACTTACAATTAGACACGGTAGGTCAAACTCAGAGTAATTCCCAAACAGGAATTTTGGCGCAGATAGTCAGAATTTTCCCCTAATGAACATATTTTTTTAAAGACTTTAATCGTAACCTCGTGCTGTTTTGGTTAGGTATACCCCTGTAAGGTTATCGTCGAAAGGTGTCAACAATGTTATATTCCCTTTCATTTCAGTTGTATTTGATGTCTTTTTACTAGAATAGATATTATATTGAATTGTATGGTTTGTTCTTAATCCACAAGAATATACTTTATCAATAACCAAACGATATTCTCCCTGCAATAAAAATCATAAATGTATAATATTATTGTGTAGAATTATATTGTATTTATTATGCGCATCAATGTTAATCAAAGAAATAATGTATTATGTTTAATATATAATGCAAATTATTAATTTACAAAAGGCAAGTTTGGCATAAAAATGTTTTTGGATTGAGATGATGAAAAAAATAAAATAAGTCCGAACGTTTTGATCATCATCTTGTCAAGGTTTTCAACAATTATAGAATGTTTCATACGTTTTCAACAGCAACACTAAATAACAACTATGAGTTATAAAATATATTGATATATTTAGAAGGATTTATATGCTTGAGCTGTAACCTCTAAATATTTGCGGGTACATATTGTTTACCATTATATTTGAACAGGAAACTCGTTATTAAGTTGATTAGTTGGTCCGGAAATTGTAAATTACCAGTTTTAAATTGAATGGTACAAAAGGAGTTAATGATCTTATAAAAAAATATAAATGTGATCGGCAAGTAAATATAAAAACGGTTATTGAAATATTTCTAGCGGTATTTATGGTAAATTAATTTTATAGCACTACATAACCCGTAAAAAAAACGAAAATCTTAAAAAAAATTATGATTGTTCAACTACTTTTGCGTGTAACATGCTGCAGCTTGCAGTAAGTGCAACTCAGCCACCTAGGTAGGCAATCCGACTATGTCGGATCACGGTAAAGGGTAACACTTTCACCAATCACCTTGGTAGGAAATTTTTGTATTATATATTACTGTTGACTGTAACCAAAGGGGAACTATTAATAAATAAAAATTTAATTTCCAATGTAAATTTCAATGTCCCCATTTGAGCACCTCTTAAAAATATGAATTTTGACAAATTCTTTTTTAATGCACAGTGGAAACATGAGAAGAACCTCTATTCCCAATTACAAGTTCATTCGTTGCGTAGTTATTGAGTTACAGCGATCAGTGGCTAAGTGGTATTTTGATTTTATATGTATAGATAGAGCTATAATATATGTATACATTTTTATGATAAATTAAAATATCTAAAGTTATTTATTCTTTAAAAAGGGGTTGATGGTGGTGTGTTCATCAGCCTCCTGGCCGTAACATTCTTCTTAAAGACATCATGCTGGTGTGTTACAATAATATGATAATCCAAAATAAGTCTTTCTGAATAATCCGAATGGTCTTAGTGGTGTACAAAGTCCAAACTTCTTACATGTAATATTCTGTATCAGATTAAAATATTTATTAATTTGTATAATATTTTGTTTTAATTGGTTAATAGTTGGTCCGGAAATTATAAATTTATAAATTTAAATCTGATGGTACAATAGAAGTTAAAATTGACAGATTAAAATAACCATTATAATTAGCTAATTTAAATTTAGAAATAAATAATATAATAATCCGTTTTCGACAAATCGAATATTTTACAATATTTCAAAATTTCAGCTCTACAGTTGATCAACCTACTAACGACTATAATATATAAAAAATAGTTATAGGTTCTGTACATAATAAAATATATTACATGTAAGAAGATAAAAATAACTTAAACATTTAGTGAATAATATAATAATATAAAAAAATACCTAACACAGCTAGGGCAATTTGTTTTAATTTTTCCTACCTACTGTAATTAAAGTAGTTTTGCAGTTTGTTATAATAATATCTTCATTTATAAAAGTTTAGTGTTATGTTTACAACGAACAATTATTTCAAACTTGAATTCAATGATAGAATATCATTGTATAAGAAAAACGATTCTGAGCGGAGACGGTTTGTCAGTTTGGATATTTTATATTGTCATTATTTATTATTGACTGTAAGTTGAATTTATATCATTTTAATATTATAATTTTTTAATTCGATTCTATGGTGATAAACAAAGCGTTAGAAATTAAAAATAATAATCATTTGATTAAATGTGTAATAATATAAACTTGAATTCAATATTTCAATGATATAATATCATTGGACAGTTTAAACGTCCCAAACGTCCCGTATCACCCTTAGTATCTCTGCGAAAAATCAATATATTAAAATGTAATTCTTTTTGCAGTAAGAAGTATGGAAATTCTGATTGAATGACATAATATTCGATTCTTTTTTTAAAAATTCAAAAATAACCAAATATTTGTTTTAGGAAAATAAGTTTTTTAAATTTCCAAGACAGCCGTTTATATTCGTAATATATTATTTTATTTTGTTTCGCAAGGCGCCGAACACCATTTTTTTATCATTTGTTAAAGGCGTGAATTGTGAGGCGCTAATAGCCACATTATTTTTACCTATACTGTGAAAGTCGTAATTCCCCATATATTATTATTATATTAGTTTTTATGTCAATTTATTTATATAGGCAGAGGTAGCAAGCTGGTCAGTCGTGCACCGATATACTTGTGAGTATTTATATTTTATACAAATTATTATTATTTTAGTTTATAGTTTATATTAGCTTACTGCTCTAATAAATGTAGCTATACCTATAGTAGACCTATATTTTATTCTGTTGTCTGTTGGGCCAGGAAGGCCATATATTATTATACTAACACTGCACTGTCTGGCTAAATGCCGTGTTGTATTATTATTATATTTTATATTGTCGTTTTACTGTTCATTATATATATATATCTATTGTCATTTTAACAGTAAAACAGCAATTTAATTATTATTATAATTTAGTTAGGTACCATTTTTTATATTACCTTGCTGTCATTATTTTAAAGCGCGCGCATACACACACACACACACATAAACACATTTACACACTATCATTGCTTAAATATTTTTTAACGTTTTAAAATTCGAGTGACCACTTATTTCAATTGTTTTCATTGCATTCATTGTTGTCATTGCAAGGGTGAGGTTTAGTCATCCTTCACAGCAAAAAGATCATTCACTTGAAGATTACATTGAGGTTTACGCCATTTGAAGCGTTGTTGCATGATGTGGAGGTAGTCCGACGACCATTGCCGCCAGAACTGCTGTTGCTTCTGCTGGAGTAATTTCTAACGGTGGAGACGATTACAGGGTGTGTTGGCATAATCCGAACTGGGCACAGCAAGCAATGATTCTCCAATGAGGAAGTGTCCGGGGGTCAGTGCAGAGTAGTCAATGGAATCCATGAACATGGCACACAAAGGTCTTGAATTCATTATGGCTTCTATCTGGCAAAATAGTGTCTCGAGTTCTTCGTGGGTATAGACTTGATGGTTAGTGATACGCTTCTGGATAGACTTGCAGGACTTGAAATTAGCTTCCCATAAGCCTCCAAAATGTGGCGCAGCTGGAGGTATGAACTGCCAGGTCATCTCTCGTTGTAGACAGTACCCACGTACCTTGTCTTGTACAGGTGTGGACTGAAGGAATGAACGCAGTTCACGTAATGTATTGTAGGCACCGACAAAGTTGGTCCCGTTGTCACTCATGATAGTGGAGGGGTACCCACATCGAGAAACAAATCGGCGTAATGCTGCTATAAAAGCGTCTGTGCTTAAGTCACTAACCACTTCAAGATGAAGGGCCTTAGTAAGAAGGCAGATGAAGAGTCCTAAGTGACTCTTGGTGTGGACACGCGTACGGCCTCGTGGCAAGCGTGTAGTAAACGGCCCCGCATAGTCCACTCCACACTGTTTGAAGGGCTTGGAAATAGTGGTTCGTGAGGGTGGTAGATCAGCCATCATCTGTTCGCTTTTGAGTGGCCGAAAACGATAACATTGCACGTATTGGTGGATTATTTGTTTGATCGTACTACGTCCATGTATGATCCAATAACGTCCACGTAGTACATCCATGATTACGTTTAAACCAGAGTGTAGGTTAAGGACATGCTCGCGCCGTACAATTGACCGTGTCAGATGATGCCCCTTTGGAAGTATGATAGGGGGTTTGTGGTGATATGTTAGATCAAACCAACCCAAGCAACCACCAACTTGAAGTAGACCGGCTGAATCTAGAAATGGATTAAGGCTTTTTAAGGTACTGGCAGATTTTAGCGCGGTATTCTGACGTATATCATTCAATTCAGTTGAGAATTCCTGTTCTTGTGCGGACCTGATCCAATGATGTAATGCCTGCATCGTCTCACACACACTTATAAAGCCGAAGACCCGGTTCTCAGCGCTCGTTCTGCAGTTTTTCGTGAAGCGAAAAAGATATGAGGTGATGCGTAACAAACGATCAAAGTCGGAATACCCGGTTATAATATCAAAGGTAACAACAGTTGGTAAGGTAGTCGTCGACACTGAACGTTACTCTGGCACGGTTGATGTAGTCAACAGAGATATAATGTTGGGCCAACTATCTTGATCAGGCAGCCAGGTTGGTCCTTGCCACCACAGGTCACATAAGATCAGTTGGTCACCTGTCAATCCTCGTGATGCGACGTCTGCAGGGTTGTCACCAGAGCGAACGTGCTTCCACGTGACATCTGGTACCAGCTGCTGTATCTGTGACGCAATTAGCCACAAAGGTGGTCCATCGATAGGGTTCACTAGGGCACACAATCCAATGGAGAGCTATGGTAGAATCACTCCACAAGTACATATATGTTAACGGAACGTTCAGTGTTGGCACCAACTCGTGGATAAGTTGGGCGAGTAGGAGTGCACCACACAGTTCGAGTCTAGGAACCGATATTTTTTTTTAGTGGAGGTACTCGTGTTTTTGACGCCAACAGAGTAGTAAAGCAGACATCAGCCGTGGCACTGATGTAGACAACGGCGGCATAAGCAAACTCGGAGCTGTCACAAAACCCGTGCAAAGTGTACGAGATGACCGGCAGCGATGAGCGGTTGATGTAGCGTGGTATATCGAATGTGTCTAAGTGGGTGTATGAAAGACGGTGTGCATTCCACATGGATGTCAAGTTTCCCGAAACTTTTTCATTCCACGCAACCTTTTCTTTCCACATTCTTTGTAGCATCAGTTTAGACACGACCACCAAGGGAGCTAACCATCCACATGGGTTATAAAAACGCGCTACCTCACCTAGGAGTTGTCTTTTCGTAAGCTGTTTTACTGTCTCGGTCGCATGTGTTTGAATGGAAAACGTATCCTTAGTCGCATTGTATGACACACCCAAGAGCTTAATGTCCATCTCCAGGTGTTCTTGCAACGGCAAACGCGTGACACAATGTTCAACTGGAATTCCATGTAACACTAAAGTACAATTACTAGCCCACTTTCGTAATGAGAGTCCACCTTTTTTTAATAGACTTATGAGTTCTTGCTGTAGCTCGACCAACTCGTCGGCAGAATCACGTCCAGTCATGACCTCGTTCACATAAAAGTCTTGACAAAGAACTTGTGATGCTGTCTGATATGACACCACCACATCATAAGCTAACTGACGTAGTGTCCGGATAGCTTGATAGCGTGATATCACGAGGCCATAGGTGACAGTGTTGAGTCGGTATTGTTGAATAGGATCCGATGGATCAGCACGCCATAAAATACATTAAAATTTCCTGTCAACCGGGTGCACTAGAATTTGTCGGATCATCTGTTTGATATCGACGCTGAAGACGAATCGTGATAATCGGAAGTTGATTATGACACTCACAATGTTGCGCTATAACTTCTGATCTTTGTGTAGATGGTTGTTAAGTGACTGACCTGTGTTCATAACGCTAGATCCATCAAAGAAAACTTGTACCTTGGTCGTGGTGCTGGACGAGTGGCTGCTGTTCATCCTGAGTCCTCACCTTTTCCATATGATTGGACTGTTCATAGTCCTGCATGAATTCATGGTACTGGCCAGCAACATCTGGGTGTGTTGACAGAAAGCGTTCAACCTTTTTTAGACGCTGATAGGCAAGCCAGTAAGAATTGTTGGTGGCCACTTCACTTTTGATTGGCAAACGCAGTATGTAACGACCTTCTGCATTTTTAGTATGTGTACTTACATAATGATCCCCACATGCTTGTTCAGCAGGTGACACGACAGTAAGTCGTGGAACTTCTTCAAATTCCCAAAAGCTTTTTATTGTATTTTCCAATGATGCGATTGAATGGTAGAACACAACAGAACGGTTGGCATAACTGATTGTCTTTGTTGATTGCCAGGTGGGTTTTGAAAAATTACCACCAAACACAATCAAACCTAGGGTAAAATTTTGCAATGTGGGACTGCTTTCGATCGGTCCACGTATCTTACCATCTTGTCTGAGTCCAACAGCGCACGATACAGTTCATTTCGTCCATTAGGTCCATTTACACGCACCAACGCAGTAGACAGAAGTACTGATGACAGTGAACGTGACGTACCATGGGCTGCTATGGTTTCAACGATTGTAGATGATGGTGCCGGAGATGTATTCACGTTACTATTGTCTACCGTGGATTCAGGTAAATGCAAAAACGTATAGTGCTTGGCTTGACACACCTTACACATTTTATCCATAATACATTGTTTTTTCTGATAGCCTGCACGCAGACAGATCCAACGCAGTGATAACTTCAGAGCTAACGTTCGTCGTTCTTCGACACTAGCTTTCATGAACATGGAACATTTGTATATGTTATGTGGAAATGAACATACTTGACAAAATGGCTTACTGTCCTTTTGTCTTACCATAGTAGCATGTGAAACAGTTTTTGTTGTTGTCTTTGGCTTACTAGGACCATGCCTAAACTGCATGACCTCAAGAGCATGAACTCGATTGTCTATGAACTCACTCATATTGTGCCATGTGGGAAAGTTAACATATCTGGTCGACACAATTTCCCAAGTCTTCCTCATCTCAGGTGGCAGCTTTGTAGACACCAGATGAACGAGTATGTCATCCCAATACTTGGTAGGACGTCCTAATGCTTGTAATGCCCTCACATGTTTGTAGGTGCAATCAATTAGGTTTTTTAATGCAATTGCAGACTCCTTGTTTACGCCGATACCGATCCTACGAAATGCGGTTGTCGGCAACGACTTGCGTCAAGGATTGAAGGCTGTGGCGGGTACAGGTTATTCAATTTTTTACAATATTCAAATTTAGTATATTGCAATTAATTATATAAATATAAATAGCGGGCGCCCAAAATCGTAATATTACCTTAACGCTACAGTACCACAGCTGGTAAACAATAATAATAAAAAAACAGCCCACTGACACGTGGGACTGACACAAACAATTAATAAACCTGACGGCGACTCCGGATACTGCGTGGCTCGGCGATCCTATATGCCGACCAATATCGGTCCTTCGCCGGAACGGCGACGGCGGACAATCTTCGGCTCGTCGATCGAGCTGATGGCCCGTGGTTCTACGCGAGTAGCGCGAGCACGGAATTAATAATAATAATGGTTACGAATTTTCAGTAACACACTCGCGATCACGCGGACATTTTATTTTTTATAAATAAGTAGGTACTTCAAACTAGGTATTAGATACCGACAGCGTTCAGACGCACGGAACCTCGTGTTCACACTAGGTTTTTCTTGAACAAAAAAACGGGAACGATAGCGCGGACGGTGCGCTACGTTTAGCCGTTGAGAAAGAAAAAAAAGAAAAATAGTTCGCGACGGCCGATGTCAAGCTCGTCGGCCGTTGACGGCGGCGCGGTAACTGCGGACGGGGAACGCGTCGCGCGGAGCTTCGACATCTCGCGCGACTTGGAACGTCCATGATTTTGGCGGCGAACCCGATCCACGTTCGAACATCCTCCCCGCCGTGAGAGCCATCTCACATAAGTCCTGAGAACCGGAACTGGACGCCGGTGATGTCCTCTGAAGCCGTGCCGATCATAAGCTATCACGTTAAGACCCATAGGCCGAGTCAGTGGTTCACAAAAATTTTTTTTTTTTTTTTAATATACCAGCTATAAATACCATTCTAACTCCATGTTGAGGTAGAATTAAATATATACAAAAAATAAATGAACATAAGGTTCGTAATAATAGAACATAACATAAGGATTAATAAATAACACATAAAATTAATAAATGTAGTACAAAAAATAATAATTCGAGGACCATATTGTGCAACCCCAACCACCGCCAGCCTACGACACGCAAACAGAAACATAAATAGCGAGATAGTGGTGCGGTGTGTCGAAAGCCCCAAGGCGCGATAGGGAGACCCGGTGGGGGCACAGTGCTTAAATGTACTATGATAGAACATTGGTCGGTAACTTGACCAATTTGACCACAGGTCGCGTCATTACACCAGCGCGCGTGAGAACTCGAGCTACCCGGACGTGACCGTCGGAACCCGGCAACAACTCGGTCACCCGGCCGAGGCGCCACAACAACGGTGGACTCTGATTGTCGATCACGACGACCATATCGTTGATACTAAGGTTGGGAACCCCCTCGGTCCACTTTGGTCTGCTCTGCAAAGTGGTTAGGTACTCGGATGACCAACGACGCCAAAACGCGCGGTGACATTGGTCTATTAATTTCCACCGATCGGAAAGGTTACGGGCGGGCTCAGGGCCCGATCTCGGCGGGACGGCGAGTAACGGTTGCCCAATTAAAAAATGCCCGGGAGTCAAACACTCCAAGTCATGTGGATCGGTCGAGGTGGGTGTCAACGGGCGCGAATTTAACACCGCTTCTATGCGGCTCAACACAGTGGTGAACTCCTCATAGGTGAACACATGCGTTCCTATCACCCGAACTAATAACCGCTTAGTAGATCGAACGGCCGCCTCCCACAAACCCCCAAAGTGAGGTGCGCTCGGGGGGTTAAAATGCCATGTACACATCGAGCGAAAATTTGCAACAGCGGTCTGGCCATCTGTACTGTGTATTAATGCGCGCAACTGCTTATCTGCGCCGACGAAATTGGTGCCGCAGTCGGAATACACGTCGGCAGGTAAACCACGGCGCGCGACGAATCGATCGAACGCGGCCAAGAACGCGTCAGTGGACAACTCTGTTACTACTTCAAGGTGGACAGCTTTGGTCGTAAAACACACGAACACGGCGATATAAATTTTAAATATACGAGATTTGCGCAGTCGCATCTCTTTCAGTTGTAAAGGACCTGCATAATCGACCCCTACCTGCTCAAACGGTCGACCCGGCCTTACGCGCGGACCCGGTAAATCTGCCATAAATGGACACGATGGTTTTGCATCTAGCCTAACACACACCGTACAATTGACTAAAATATTGTGCAGCACGGAACGGAGCGAGATCACCCTATACTGGCGTGCAATTAACGCAGTCAAAACCCGTGGACCTGCGTGACCCGATAGTAAATGCCATCGGCGGCACAGCGACATTGCGAAATGCGACCGTTTTGCTAATAGAACCGGGTGTTTACAATCATAATTCAATAGTGAATGCCGTAGACGGCCGCCTACGCGGATTATACCTGCAGTGTCGATAAATGGAGCTAATCGCGATATCGGTTTCGAGGAAATGCGTACCCCCGCGGACAACTCCTGCCGCAGCAGGGCAAAGTGTACACGTTGCGACTCCGCAGACAACACACGCGCGGCACTGTTCAACTCATTTTTACGTAGAAAGGCGGGGCCGGTCACTTCCGAACCCGGCGTTGCTAACGATCTCGTCACCCCACTCCGCCGGAGCGCGACATTTCGATGACAAGCCGCTACAAAACGTCGCATATACGCGACTACACGCAACATACGATCAAAACTCCTTCTCCTCGTCGTTGATACGCGCGGCACACGATACTACGCGCCGTTCAGGCAGCTCACACAGAGGTAGCGGCGGGCGGGACTCGTCCCATTCCGATGGCTCGCCGTACGCTATCTGTGGACCACGCCAATACAAATCCAGCCGCGCTAAAGCTGTCGGCATGACGCCCCGCGACGCGCAGTCAGCGGGATTATCGGCCGACACGATATGTTGCCAATAACAATCAGGTAATAAAGAACGAATTTGGTGTACTCGATTGGACACGTAAACTTTAAATGCTTCATGGGGCGCCGTCAACCACGACAGCACGATTGTTGAATCCGACCAAGCCCGTAACCCGACAACATAGAGTTGCGGCGATAATATTTTTTTAATGCGACCTAACCAGCGGGCTAACAATACCGCAGCATTCAATTCTAATCTCGGGACCGTTAACGCTGTCGTCGGAGCTAGCTTGGTCTTAGTACCAATTAAAAATACAGACTTTTCCACCTCATCATTTATCATCCGCACGTATACTACAGCGGCATACCCGATCTGGGACGCATCGCAAAATCCTAATAAATAACAGGGAGTGCCTTGGCGACCGTTAATATGTCGCGGTACACGGACATCTAACAACGACGGCAACTCAGAAACAAATGCGGACCAGTCCGCGTGAATATCGTCCGGCAGCGGTTCGTCACATGTGACACCGTGTCGCCACGTTCGTTGCATAATAGATTTCGCCAGGAACACTACGGGACCAAAAATACCTAACGGGTCAAAAATGCGAGCTACAAGCGATAAAATACCGCGCTTCGTGAAGACCGGCGACGATTCTAGATTTAGCGCACAACAAAAATAATTTTGGTCAGGATGCCACACCAGACCCAACACCATAGTGCCGTATCCGTCGTCATCACCAAACGGCATCGGCGCGCACGCGCGATCGGCGGCCGGAACAGCTTGCAGCACTGCCGGTGTATTCGATGCCCATTTTTTTAACTCGAGTCCTGACTTACTCAAAACCGAAACCAAATCAGACTGGAGTTTTAACACGTCGGGAATCGTGTCAGCCCCGTCACAAATGTCGTCGACATACGTTTGGTACTCGAGCGCGTTACGTACAGAATCGAACCCGTCACAATCGGTCGACGCGATAGCCTGCAGAACGCGTAATGCGAGATACGGGGCACAATTCACACCGTACGTTACGGTGTGCAATTCGTATTCTCGTAATTCATCGTGCGGCGACGCGCGCCACAACACATGTTGGAATTGTCGAAATTTCGGCAAAATTAAAATTTGACGGTACATCTTACAGATGTCCGTCGTAAAGGTATATTTGTGAATGCGGAACCGAGTCAAGACATCCACAATGTCCTGTTGTAATTTTGGGCCGGGCCACAAACACTCATTTAACGACGGTCCGCGAAAACACCGCGCGGACGCGTCGAATACTACTCGAATTTTATTCGGGTCGACTTCCGGACGATAAACCGCATGGTGGGGAATTATATATCGCCCCGGCGAAGTCGCCACTGACATGTGTCCTAATGCGATATATTCTGACATAAAATTAATATATAATGATTTTAATACGGGATTCGCAGACAGTTTACGCTCGATAGCGTCAAAACGCCGTGTAGCTACCTCACGAGACCCAGCGAACGTTTCTCTGCCGGCGCGCGGAATGGTAATGGAACCGCGAAACGACCGGATGTCAAACGAGTGGCTTCATCACGAAATATCTTTTCGCAACACCCCTCGCCGGTAAACGTAGCGGGCGCGTCCGCGGGCTCTTCGGCGTGCCAAAAACGCTCCATTATTCCCTCTATCGACGCGGTCATTGACACCGGCAACGACTGATAGTAACAATTTGCGCGATCGGGGACCGGCCGATAAGGATCCAGCCGAACACCGAACTAAAAGCCGTAGGTAATGTACTGTCGATCGACACCTTACGCCCGTCCATGATAGAACCGTACACGTCCCCTCCTAACAACAGGTCTATCGGCGACGTCAAATGAAAAGACGGATCCGCGAGCGCGAGATTAGAATATCGATTCTTAATATCTATTGATAATGACTTCTGCGGTAAATCGGTTGTAATGATTGGTAATACCCATGCCTGCACCGGCAGAATTGGATCGGACGCGAAACGCGGCTGCACAATGCACTCAACCTGACCTTGAACTTCAGCGACTGTTGTCCCCGACAACCCGCTTATCGGTGCTATCCACCGCGACATTTTTAGACCCAAACGTTTTACACATGCGGCGGTCACGGCGCTAATCTGCGACGCGCTGTCTACTAACGCACGCATTGTTGTCACCGAGCCGGTGTTATCTCGCACGTGCACGAGCGCGGTGCCTAGAACAACAGCGGACGATCGGTGGAGGGACGGTGGATTCACAACAGACGCACACACCGCCGTGTCGACCGATGATGGTTCCTCCCCGCCCTGCATCTCGTCGGGCGACAAGTGGAGAAGCGTGTGGTGCTTACGCGAACATTCCTTACAATTAGTTTTCGACTTACATTTCTGGATCCAATGACCGACATTTAAACAATTAAAACACACACGATTCTCACGGGCCCATTTGGTACGACCTTTTGCCGACCAGGATTTAAAACGCATACATACGCCGAGCGTGTGTGATTCGGCACAACACGGACAACTCGCGTCCCCCTTCGCCGTTACGAACGACATCGGCCGGGAACCGTACGACTTACCGCCGTAATCTGCCGTCTTGCGCGCTGTACCTGACGACTTGCCCGCCTTATACGCAGGCGCGGCAGCGGTACTAACCTTCTGCGGGTCACGAGTATCCGGGTTTTTCGGCTTGCGCCTACCACCGTCCGTCCGTGCCTTAGCGCTGAGCGCTACTAACGGGCGGAGGGGGAACTAGTGCGGCGGTAGCTAGGCCACCTATGCCCTAGGGTCTTCTATGGAACACCAGCACCGGGCCTAGGGCCCGTACCTTACTTGAGGACCGGGACGACTCAATTAAGAGCCGCCTGGGTACCAGCCTCCCACTAGGTACAGTGGTTTGATGCTCTACTATCTTGCGCCTGTCCCACAACCACCACGTTTCAGCCGAGGTAGGCTCCTCAACCTTGAAGGGCGTCGCCACCAGAACGGCAAGCCGGTCCGGCGGGCAACGGGGCTCCCCTCTCCCGTGGTACCGACTAGGTTTATAGTTGACGTCGGTGGGTCAACGCGGTCTAAGACCTCCCACTATTTTGGCTCCCCAGCCGGCTAGTGGTGGGCCTTGCAGTGGAGATTTGGACCGACGCCTGAACGCCTGCCCCGGGTCCCCACCAACCCTCTCGCCGCCTATGGCGAGACCTACCTAACCTATCTTAAGCCTAACCTGTCCGACGCTCTCTTGGCCTCGATGGCCTCCCTAGCAAAGCGGCGCAGAGCACAGTAGTTCGACCTCGTGTCCAGAAACACCTTGGTCTCACACGGCCATGCGTCCTCGCCTATGAGCCTGATAACCCGATCTCTCTCAGCAGAGAGCAACAGGCATCTGTAGAGCACATGGTCTACCGTCTCATCCCCGGTCTCACATCTGCACGAGCCCGTTCCCCTCAGAGCAAAGGACTCTAACTTAGAGTTAAAGTCACCGTGCCCCGTAAGGAACTGGCTCACATAGTGATCCACCTCGAGGGGCAGATCCAGTCTCCTCCTGATGTCGGGAATCATAGCGTGGGTCCAGCGACCCTTCCCACTACTATCCCACCTATCCTGCCAGATGTCCAGAATCCTATCCCACTGATCTTGCATCTCCTCCTCCGAGATCAGACCAGTTTTTCTTTCCTTCCTAACCACAAACCAACGAATTTCCAAATCAAGAGGCAGCTGCCCAGCTACCACCTGCAACGCATCCGTCGAGGTGGTACTGTATGCCCCTGTGAGAGAGAGGAGGGCCCTCCTCTGCTTGCTGCCGAGGAGTTTTATCGCCTTCTTAGTGAGAACCCCCTTGGACCAGACCTCCGCAGCGTAAGTGATACGGGGCAGAAAGACTGCCCTATATATTACGGCGGAGGTGGCCTGTCGGAGGCCCCAGTCAGCAGACGAGGCCGCTCTGAGCCTACTGTACAACGAGTCGGACTTTCCGGCCACGATGCTCACGTGCGCCCAGAAATTTCTCCTACTGTCCAGTTCAACACCCAGATACCTAACTGATCCCACGGCCACGATATTCTCAGCCCCAAAAGGGACAGTGAAACCTGGCCGCAGACCGCCTTTCAGAGGGATAGCTTGAGACTTACTCGCCGAGAAGGTTAATCCTCTCAGCTCCGCCCAGGCGCGCAAGGCACCGAGCGTTGCTCTCGCCGTCTCCTGAATGTCCAAGAGGTCGGAGCCCGCGATAAGAACCGCCAGGTCATCCGCATACGCGACAAGCTTAACCCTATCATCATTGTTGGTGACCAACGCCCTATCCATCGACAAATTCCAAAGACTTGGCCCTAACTGTGAGCCCTGCGGGCAGCCTCTGGTGAGATCCGCGATAGTTGTCGCTCCCTCAACCGAGAGCATCGCCTTTCTGCCCGTCAAATAACTTTGTATGATAGACCTGGTCGCATCAGATGGCCCCAGATCCATCATGTCCCTGATCAGAATGTTCCATCTCAGGTTGTCAAAGGCACCCGAGATGTCCAAGAAAATACCTACCACTGTTTCCTCTCGTTCGTCCACCCAATCCAGGCACGACCTAATCGCGCTGATTGTGGACTTGCCGACCCTGAAACCATGTTGCTCTTCAGAAAGAGCTCCCCCCGTTTCCTCCTCAAGTCTGTCCACCACCAGCCGCTCCAGCACCTTTGACGGCGCCGAAAGCAGGCTAACTGGTCTATATGACTTAGGAAGACTCGGGTTCCTGTCCTCTCCCTTTTTGATGACGACGATCTCAGCTGTCTTCCAGCAATCTGGAAAGACCGACCTCCTGAGGCACTCTCTCAGGACGTTGGTTAGTGGTGTACCTATAACACCCCAAGCCTTCCTGAGCATCCCGGCGGTGATACCGTCCAGTCCCGGAGCCTTGTTAGGGGCCATCCTCCAGACAGCCCTTCTAACCTCGGCCTCCGTGACCTCCGGCCTCTCATAACCCACTCTCTCTCGCTCAAAGACGGGAGCAACTCCATCCCGAGGGATGAGGCTCTCCAGCAGACATTCAGCCGTCTCCAAGGCCGTTACCGTGAAGGTTCCGTCACCTCGGAGCACGGAGTTAGGAGTCCTACTCTTCGAAGATCCGTTCCTAGCCCAACGATAGACCGGGCCCCAGATGTCTGAGTTGATGGAGGTAGCGAACTTCCTCCACGACTCCGTCTTGGCCTTCCTAATCTTTTTCAGGTGCTCGTTCCTGAGCACTCTGTATTGGTCCCTATCCAAGACTTTGTAGTCCCTAGTGCGCCTGAAGTTATTGAGACGCCTCTTGGAATCCTCCAATCCGGCGTCCCACCAGGGTGGTTTTGTCCTTCCGGACTTACGGGAGCGCAGTATCGAGGCCTCCATCGCCTGCCCAAGGGCACGCGTCAGAGAACCCGCGACCACCTCGCACCCACCCACCATGGTCTCAGGGTCACCAAGAACCTTCTGGGCCAGAACCCACCTAAACCTATCCCAATCCGCTTTCTTCGTATTAAAACGACATTTCCCTGCCGTGGGTCCATCCGACCCTGATCCGACGCGGATCTTGAATCTGATGGTCCTGTGATCGCTATCGGTGATATCGAGCACTTCCCATTCAGAGACCGAGTTCGTCAAGGAACCCCCTCTCGTCAGAGTCACATCTATATTCGATGACCCCATCCCATGCCTCTCGTACGTGTCGAGGTGGCCGGGCTGGTTGTGCACCGTCAAGTGTTTCTCCGCGATCAGGGTTTCGACGTGGGTCCCTCGGGCTGAACCCGAGTTGTTACCCGGCCGACTGAACCATTGCGGCGAGTGCGCGTTCACATCGGCCCCTATCACGACGTCTTGATCTATCCTATCCAAAATATCACCTAACCTAGCGGTAAAGATCTGTGTCTGGATGCTGTACTTGAAGTAAGCTGACACAAAGACGACCGCCTGACCACGCCTCTTCCTCAGGCTGGCCACGGCGAAGTTCCTATCGCTGAGCCCCTGCAAGGCAACCACCTCGATGTCCTGATTTAGAACAACTATGGCTGCCCTTGCTCTATCCTCCCTACTGCTGAGAACCGTTTTCACGGCGCTGTAGTCAAATCCTAGCAATCTGTTACCCGAGGTCGGTACTTCCTGAAGCAGAAGCACCTCCACCCCGTTAGCCCTGCAGTAGTCCATCAGCTGATCTGCAACGAGAAAGCTCCCGTTCATGTTCAGCTGGACTACGCAGTAAGTCGAGGAGTTCATTTCGAGCCGAAATCTGTGCTACAGGTGACCCTGATGGTCGCCTTTTGCAGAGCCGAACAATCCTTATGGCCTGACTGAGCAGCCAGACCACAGTTGGCGCACTTGACCGACACGCTCTTGCAGTCCTTGGCCCTGTAGCCCTTAGACGCGCAGCGCCCGCAAGTGTCCTCCATCGCAGTGCAGCGTTTGGCCATGTGGCCAAAACCCTGGCACTTGAAGCACCTGTTCACGTCCATGTACTCGATAACCCTACACCTAGAAAGCCCGATGAAAAGGCTTTTACCTACCAGAACCTTGTGGGCGCTTTGTCTGACTGAACAGACCCACCACACAAGATCACCCGTCTTGGGCCCCTTCTTGAAGAGGGGGACCACGTCCTCCTTGACCAAACCTAATTCCGGGTTCTGATCCACGATCTGACCCGGAAGCCTCGCACTGTCGAAATCCCTGTCCACATCGTAGATGAGGACAGTCGGCCACCTGGCGCTCTCCTCCCTCACACCACAACCACTCGCCTCCATCTTCTTCAGAACCTGCTTCTGCGGGTCAGTAACAAGCTCCAATATAGATACGCGCGAGCGGACAAATTTTAATAAATCGACAATTGACGGAAACTCCACCTTACTTTCCGACTCGAATAACTTGCGCGTAGAGACAGGCAAACGTCGAAACGCGACCGTAAATAAAATAAAGGAACCCATATTCGGTATATTGAGCGCTTCGAGTAGTGAAATATTTTCGTTAAACGTACTTACAAAATTATTTAGATCCGATAGCGATTCCTGCGACATGGCCTGAGAATTTAACAATTTATCTACTAATGACGTAGCAACTAATCGCGGTCGATCAAACCACTCGGATAACACGGACCATGCGAGCACATAATTATCTGTGGAAACCGGAATACCACGTAATGCGTCCGCCGCGTCGCCCTTGAGACATCCTCTTAAATAATACATTTTATCGACGTTTGAGATATCACGTGAATCAACTTGTTCCCTAAATCTATCGCGAAATGTTGGCCATAATCGGAAATCCCCGTTAAACTCCGGGAGCGGAATTTCCGGTAACTGTGCCGCCGGTTTTGTGCACGCGAGCACGGGGTTCTGCGCTGATTGACCAGTTGGCCTTAGCTTTTCATTAAGGTACGACAAATCGATAACCTCAACTCCCTTTGGGGCTACCTTCGCCGCCGCGACCTTACACTCACTCACACATGTCCGCACCTCGGCCAACAGCCCGGCATCATACTCGGAGAACTTATCGAGCTCAGACAGGCCGTCCAATACGGCATCATCCTCAGCCCTGAGTTGTATCCACAGCGCATCTAGATCACCAGCTAGACTTATCACAGTCGGACCTAGCCCGGGCTCCGCATCAAGCCGCAGTGCAAGACTATGTACAGCTTTAATTTGGTTAATCACACTCGACCGCCTAATCCTAGCGCGCTCCACCGCGCGTGCTTTGCGCTGGGACTCAGCGTCATCTCTAGCCGCCATGACGCAATAAATGGTAACCTGCTACCTTATGCACAACTGTCACCGCGCGTTTCAATCACGGCTTCACGCTACGAAACGTGTATTAAATTGAATATTAATATATTTTTTCCTACCTAAGCACTGTGCGCCCCGGCACTCAACCCAAAACGCTGCTGACCCTCCCTAAGAGGACGCAACCACGCTCTGCTACCAAATGTTTACGCCGATACCGATCCTACGAAATGCGGTTGTCGGCAACGACTTGCGTCAAGGATTGAAGGCTGTGGCGGGTACAGGTTATTCAATTTTTACAATATTCAAATTTAGTATATTGCAATTAATTATATAAATATAAATAGCGGGCGCCCAAAATCGTAATATTACCTTAACGCTACAGTACCACAGCTGGTAAACAATAATAATAAAAAAACAGCCCACTGACACGTGGGACTGACACAAACAATTAATAAACCTGACGGCGACTCCGGATACTGCGTGGCTCGGCGATCCTATATGCCGACCAATATCGGTCCTTCGCCGGAACGGCGACGGCGGACAATCTTCGGCTCGTCGATCGAGCTGATGGCCCGTGGTTCTACGCGAGTAGCGCGAGCACGGAATTAATAATAATAATGGTTACGAATTTTCAGTAACACACTCGCGATCACGCGGACATTTTATTTTTTATAAATAAGTAGGTACTTCAAACTAGGTATTAGATACCGACAGCGTTCAGACGCACGGAACCTCGTGTTCACACTAGGTTTTTCTTGAACAAAAAAACGGGAACGATAGCGCGGACGGTGCGCTACGTTTAGCCGTTGGGAAAGAAAAAAAAGAAAAATAGTTCGCGACGGCCGATGTCAAGCTCGTCGGCCGTTGACGGCGGCGCGGTAACTGCGGACGGGGAACGCGTCGCGCGGAGCTTCGACATCTCGCGCGACTTGGAACGTCCATGATTTTGGCGGCGAACCCGATCCGCGTTCCAACACTCCTGCTGAGCAGCTGGTTGTGAGAACAAATGATGCATGTGTATTTGAAACACCAAGTACTTGTTATCATATCTACTAACAACAGACTTCCAGGCTTCTTTGTAATTAGTTGCATCCGACGACAGTGATGATATGAATGTAGGAGCTTGTCATACTAAACTTGTTTTCAAATAGTACATTTTTTCGGCGTTGTTTATGTCTTTGTTTTTATGTACCATTGTTTCAAATTGATCCTTGACTGAATACTATTCGTCTAAATTACCTCCAATTTGTGGTAAGTTGATTGGTGGTAGCCGAATGTTCTGTTGAACAATTTGCCTATTGTCACCGATCGTTAGATTAGACAATGATTCCAAAAATCGGCTTTCAGTGTAACATATGTGTTAAACACTTCCATCAGCTTGTCTATGTGCTGATCATCTTCATCTAGATCGGCCTACTGCTCATGTATACCCATGTATGATGTAAACGCATCTTCGAGCAGAGCTAATTGGGTTTTTATTGTAAATTCATGTAATGTTTCGATCAGATCTTTAGTATGTACACTACGTTTCTTCTCGATTAACTTCCTCTTGTTGAGGAGCTTTTTATTATTAATTCCATATTGCGTACTATGACGATTTCATAGCGGATACGACGAGAAGCATTACGACGATTACACCACAAATACCGACGCGACGCACAACGTAACACGACGCACTATCTTAATGAGTATATTATGATATTGTGATCCGAACCCGTTTGGACCAAAAATGTTTTCAATTATCTAAAAAATAATAACGCATTATTATTGTGAAAAATTTACTTTTGCACCGGCATCAGTGGACTGTATATTGTGTAATAATGACAGGCGAAAAAACGTACTTGTACAAAGAGAAAAATGTGTACATAACCTGAAAAACAACAGATACAATAAATTACATTTCGGAGGCGTATCACAGTACAACAGCAACACTAAATAACCGGTGCGAGTCGTTTGGTCGAAGGCCATTTGGTCGAAGGTTTTGTTATCGTAAAGAAGTGATCGAAAGGTCATGTGATCGAATCGTCATGCGGTCGAAAAACAGATGGTCGAATATTTTATTAATATAGTCGAAATATTTTGTGGTCGAATGGGTTTTTTGATCGAAGTAAAGATAATGATTAGCTTTTCGATTACTTTATCTAATATTTGTATATGGATGTACCTAGCCCGTATGTAGATATATCGTAGTAGGTACTTATTGTGTAACGATTGTTCAGTATACGTGCGTACCAATAGTGTTTATCATCTGTTCAGTGTTCAATATACCTACGTTAGCATTTTATACATATTTTTGTAACAGTTCATTTTTTTTATATTTTAATATGAATATTGATATTGTACCTAGCATACATGGAGGAATTTTATTAAATATAAATAATTTCATATACAAAAAAAACAAAGATTTATTACGAAAAACTGATGGCAAACACTTATTTTATTGGATTTGTGTTGATAAATGTGGTGCAAAAGTTCAAACTGTGGAGACAAATGAAAAAAAACATGAACTAGATAAAAATTCAACGTTTTGTTCCGGATCAACACTGTCATGCTCCCTATCCTATAGGCTTGGAAGTAAGAAAAATAATAGAAAAAATTAAAATGAATGCATAAAGTTCAATCGAAGATGAACCATTACAGATTTATCAGAAATCTATTAACGATTGTTCGACAATTGTTGCTTCACACGTGAGTAAGAATTCAGTTCAAGAATTAGTAAAACGTCAAAGACGCAATGTAGAAAACTATAAAGAACCAAAATCTATTGATGAAATATGTCTAGCCCCAACAATGTGTCAAACACTAAAAGGTGAATTATTTTTAATTAAAAAAAATGAAAATTTGCTATTTTTTACGACGAATGATAACTGTAAATATTTAAGCGAATCTATCCGCCGGTTAGCAGATGGAACATTCAAGGCTTGCCCGAAAATTTTTGAACAAATGTATGTTATTCACGGATCAATTAAACGCGGAATCGACGAAATTTTCGTACCGTTAGTATTTGTTCTGATGAATGGTAAAAGTGAAGAGCTATATACTCAAGTATTTTGTTAGTAGCTGAAAGGTTATCATCAGGATTGCCCAGGACGACAAATATGGGAGAATCCTGGCATAGAAAATAAAATAGATTATTATCGCCACATCCTGGTTTGTCTGAAATGGATATTATTATTTATCATTATTTAAATTATTAATTTTATTATTGTATACCGTAGGACTACATAAATTAATAAAAACCTTTCAATCTACTCAGTACGAAACTAAAGCAGTAATTGAGATACTACTTTATGGGCGCAGTAATAAAAAAATGAAAATAACCTAACCCTAAATTCAAGTCCAATCCCACAATATACGTTTAAAAGAAGTGAAACAAAGATTCTTAGCTGATCCAGGTTATAATTTACTAGAGTATTTAAGAGGAATAGCACAAAATTTTAAATTTTAATTACTCACTATATTTTATTATTTATACTAAACTAATACTTATAAGTTATACTAGTATATATACCTACCAATTATCTTAATATTTGAGAAGCGGCCACCCCTGAATTGGAAAGGGTTTTAATTAAGGGTTCTAATTTTTAAATTAGTCATATTATGTCCACAATTTAAAAGGAATAGGCTGCAGGGATAAGGATCCAAAAAGCTATTAAGTATCCATCAAGTACACCGTACTTAATATTGATGAAAAAAATTTCAGCTCAACATTTTAATGACAATTAATAATATATAAATAATAATTATAGGTACTTTAAATAATAAACTATATAATAATGTAAGTAAATAACTAACAAAGCTAGGGCAATTTCTTTTAATTTTTTCTACCTACTTTAATTATAGTAATTTTTTAGTTTGTTATATCTTCATTTATAAAAATAAAGTCTTATGTTTACAACAATTATTTAAACTTCTTAATTAAACATATGTATGTGTGGGATATGTAAGTAGAAACCGTATAGAGCATGAATTAAACTTGAAATATAAAAATTATGTGAGTGGATGTGGGTCTGATGTACAGTATATATTAATAGTGGGTCAATGTATGATGGACTGTATTAAACTTGAATTCAATGATAGAATATCATTGTATAAGAAAAACGATTCTGGGCGCAGACGGTTTGTCACTTGTCAGTTTGGATATTTTATATTGTCATTATTTATTAAAGCCTGTAAGTTGAATTAATATTATTATAAAATTATAATTTTTTATTCGTTTCTATGGTGATAAACAAATCGTTAGAAATTTAAATCCTATTTTTAGCAGTTTTTTGTATTTAGTCAGTGTTTTCCACGTGGTATTAAATAATTATCGAAAAATGACTCTTTTAAAGTACCATCTTGGTCCAAATTGCTAAAAGGTATGAAACCATATGTTGAAATCGAAGCACATATTCTGGTAGAAATTTTGTATACAGGATAAAAGAAAAAATAAAATAATAAACACCATGGTAAAACCCCTAGCTTCCTCGCTCCGCTAAGAATCCAAAAATAGGAATTTTAAGTAACAGCTTGAACAACATCAAATCAATCACGCGATTTGCTCATGTAATAATGGACTCGACATAAATGTTGTGATGCAACATATTTATTCTCTATGCCAATATATAAGAAATTTAAAAAAATAACAAATATTATTAATATGTAAAACATTTCAAAAGTTATTGATGGATTATAGGTTTAGGCATGTTTTGGAGCACATTATGTTTAAATGCAAAAATGTTATTTCTTATCATATTTTAAAGTATTTTTTATTTTTTTTATTTAACTTAATAGTAACTTATATCTTACTTATTTTATATTGGTAATTCATGTAACATAAGAAACATAAGCTAATGAATATTTAAAATTATAATTAAAAAATTTGCATTTTTACTTCTATGTTTACTAGATATAATATTATTATTTTAAATGTTGAGCTATTTATGGTAGAGGCATGAAATTTTTAAATTTATGTCGATAAAAAAAATGTTTACTATGTCAAAAAACTTGAAAATTAATTATTTAAAATTATTCAAAAATTAATTATTTTATATCCAAGGTTTGAACATTTAATACAAGATTCCTCATAAGTTTGTGTCTTTGTTGGTTTAAAAAAATTCCTCACAGAAAGTCAAATTACATTTTAGGTTCAAATTTTTATAACATTGAATATTCACTAGATAGTCAAACAACGATTATCTTATTTTGATGTAATTCAAAAACGAATAACCTTGGATACTTAAAATTTTCATAAACTCATAGTATGTTTCTTTTATCATTTTCTTTACTTTAAGAAATTTTCAAAATATTTTTTTTTCTCGTTTTGAGCTGTTTACGGAACTTTTAAAATTTTAATTTTTTTAGTTTTGTTTTCTATAAATATCAATAAAAGTTAACTCGTTGGATCAAAGAGCTTGAAAATGTGATACGAGCTGTCTTCTTACACATTATTTTCGTGTACCATATTTGTATCATTAATTGTCAAAGGAGCGAATCGTCATATTTTATTATTATTATATTAGAATGGTTTTTTGTGTCAATTTACTTATACAGGCACAGGTATCAAGCTGGTCAGCCATGCACCGACATACTTGTGAGTATTTATTTTATACATAAAACTATTATTATAGTTTATACCAGATTACTGCTCTAATAACTGTAGCTATACCTAGTATACCTATATTTAATTATGTTGCCTGTTGGCCAGGAGGGCATCATATTATTATACTACACTCAGTGTTGAGTTTATCTAGATAAATATTCTTTTATCTTTTATCTTAACTAGATAAATAGATATTATTAATGTACACAGTTATCTAGAATAAAAATCACCGTTATCTAGATGAACTTATCCAGATAATTCAATTTTTTAAACAGCTTTTATTAATTATAATTTATAGGTAGACAATTAAGTAATTTATTAAGTAAGTAGTATTTACTAATAAATATCGACATTTTCGATAACCTACTATTCAGTTATTCTATATTCCTACAAGCTTACAGAGAGTGCCATAAACCAATACGAAAAAAATTATCCGATAATTTATCTAGATAAAAAAAATAAATAATTTAGTTATCTTTATCTTTATCTTGATAAAATTATATTTATCTCGGCTCAACACTTCTTACATTGTACTGTTTGGCTTAAGCGCCGTGCTGAATTATTAATATACTTCATATTATCGTGTTACTCTTATATAATATATATATATATATTGTTATCTTAACAGTAATACAGCAATTCAATTACTATTATAATTTAGTTGGGCACCATTTTTTATAATACTTTTCTGTCATTATTGTGAAGCACACACACACAAACTCACATAACCACCACACACTATATATCATTCGATAGTCTTGCTCGGCGAACACGTGCACTACTATTGAATTGCTAATACCTATATAATATTATACAAATTTCACAGGTCGGTCAGTGTGTACAGTGCGTGCGAAGTATTCCGATGACCACGCATCACGGCCCATTATTAATTAGAATATTTGCATGACTCATGTGAAAGGTTAGATTAGAATTTTGAATTTTGTTTTATTTCGTTATTTAAAATTTTCAATACATCTATAGATCAGTATTTAATACAATCAATTTTGATTAATTGGTGAGTTTTGAAATATTGTAAAAATGTACTTTAATTAAAATTATTCAAAAACTGTGGGCTTATACCAAATTTTTCAATCACTCCGTTTAAGGTAATTCTCATTATTAGTTTACATCACAAACAACTTTTTTACATAATACAGTTGACATGACTGTAAACCTACAAGTAAATGTATTATATGTTACTACTAAAGCTGATGGTGAATGGACAATGAAATCAGAAACAATGAAGTAGTCTTGTTTTAAATATTCAGTTTGTGAGTTGTATACCAACATTTTAAAATTATTTCAATGGATTATACAATTTTTAAATGATTAAAAAAAGATTATTTTACATTTTCTCTAATTAGTTTATTATAGTATTCATATTGATTGTATTTATTAATTGAACATTTTGCCCATTAAATGAATGAATAAATCCCGGAAATAAAATTAAATCAAAACAAAATTATTCTTTAATTAACTGAAAGTTAAATGAAAATAGCTTAGGAAAAAATATATTATTGACTGTAGATGGAATAAATACGTAAATTATACATTTTTACTAAATGGTTTGTAAAATATTTAAAATAATTGTTTATGATTAAAAAAATTTAAATTTGTACATAATTTCTTGTAGATTTAAAGTATATACCTAGTATTCTCTTGTTTACTTATCACGTTTATAATACACTAATTTCCCTTCCCAGTAACAGGCTTAGGACTGTCAATGATACTATTATAAGCATGGTTAAAAATGATTGTTATATACATAATACATACCATTTGCCATTATGTTAATACAATATGATGTACACATACAAATATAACATATATTAAATCATCAAATATTATAATTGTCATTATTATAACTTTTTTTTTTTAAAACTAATTTTGCTAATTTCCGTATAAAACATTATATATAATACTTTTTTTCTTTTTTTGATTCGTCAAATATTATGATAATAATAAATGTAAACATCCATACTTACCTGGAATATTAACTCCTTTTTTTGAACGAATGCAATTCTACCATTTCTCTTTAGATAATAAGTGCAATTTGACTATCCCGCTATTAACCCACCATAATAAGTCCCAACATTTTACATGTAATATTCTGTATCAGATTAAAATATTTATTAATTTGTATAATATTTTATCTCAATCGTCCATTGAACAGAGTTAAACTTCCCAATAGTATACTAGTATGTATTACACTTATGATTTCAGTTATTTTTTGAAATTGTATAACATATTAATAATTCAACTTGGTGGTTACCGTATTAATAGTAAGTAATATCAATATAAATATAATTTAAAATATTCACACTGACAAACCGTCTCCACTCAGAATCGTTTTACGTATACAATGATATTATATCATTTAAATATTGATTTTGGATTCTATAACGTCTTGGTAAGCTAATGTAATATACATTTTAAGAAAATGAAAGTATTTAAAACAATAACGTTTTTTACAATCGTACTTAAAAAAAAAAAAATAACCAAATATGTATAAAACTGGTTATCATTATATTTTTTAGTTTCTATAGGTAATAACAGCTGTGATCAGAGCTTAACAATATTTGTATACGGTAAAGAAATTATAATATAGTACCCCTATCCTTTATTCTTTGCAAAAATCAATAACAAGTATTATTAGCTTGTATTAATTGTATTAAATTGTTGTTTCCCATGGTCGCATAAAATTTATTTCCGCAGCAAAGCAACCAACTACTTTATTTTCCACATTTTTATAGCGGACCATCATTTTATATTTTCCATAAAAAAATACTTTGGGGAAATTAATATCTTCAAATTTTGTCAAATCATACCCCGATGTAATATATGTGCCCTGTAAAAATTTAGTGATAAATTATAATTACATAATAATAAGACAACAAATGGCACACATATTAATTTTGTAAAATATTATTTTATTTCTATGATTAAAATAGTCCAACAATAAATTGATTACAATATGTTGATTACTTTTTATTTTAATTCAACTATTTTTAAGTCATCAAGATGTCGTATATCCATTACATTTATTATAAAATGATATCCTTATTTTTAATGTTTTCATAAATTACCACTGGTATTAGACATCGGTCAGTTGGAAAGTTATAAGGATTAACAAATGTAAGCCATGCATTTCCACCAAGATATCTTATACTACTGCATGCCTTTTTTCTCAAAAGAGTGTAATAGTTTGGTATCCAACCACCAGTTGAACCCCAAGATGACAAGTTTAAATCAAGCTATGAAAAATAATAATAATATATTACTGTTGCATTTAAGTTGAATAAATAATGAAAATTTTCAATTCAATTGGAGATTTAAAAGTTTTAAACTCATTGGCCATAAGTAAAATGTTACATTCGCCAGGAATTGAAAACTTCAGTCACTTATTTTGTGATAAAACTAATGGTTTGTGCTTCAAACAGGCTATAGTTTTGTCATGTACCATATTTGTTTTCAATAATCTTACCTATTACTGCTGCCTTATTGTCACCAGCAATCGTTATCTATGTTTATTGTGTGTATTGTCTAACCTTAATTCAAGTTTAATGGTCAATATATCTCATAGCATTGCTTTAACACACTTCGACTCAATCAGTTTGTCACCAATCAATTGTTTTCTTTTATTTGTGACTGGTACAGATGTGCCACAGTTGTATTTTTTACATCCAGATTTCCTACTTTTCCGGTGGATAACAGTAGTATTGTATGTTATAACATATATTAAAGTACGTTTTGAAAATAGTTCGTTTTTGTATAGTTAATGATTAGTGCCTATTCTTTTAAAAATGCCAACAATAGGTACGTTTTAACGTAAAACTGGAAAAAGTAGGTTTTAAATTTTTATATTTTGATAAGAATCGTTTTGGATTTACCGGTCATAATGAATTTCAGAATTAACCTGATACAGTACGTTTTGATCTTTTCTGACGCTTCCAAATCGATTTATCCATGTTATTTCCACAAAAATCAATATATAATTCCATTTTGTCAATTTCAGCAAAAATATATTTTGGATTTCCTTCCCTTCAATTAAATTTAACACCGAGCACGAGAAAAATAATCAAAAATAGAATATATGCGTTCAATTAGAAAATATGAAAGTTTTTACACATTTAATGATATTGATGTCGATGGTTTTTCCGCTTAATCATCCGTGTATCATTCACCAAAATTATCGACATCGCTCGTTTAATAGCAATAAATTTAACTTCGTATAATTTAGCTAATTTATTGAAAATTTCAATATTGTAATGAACTTGCATTTAATGACATTTTTTGTTCATCGAAATATGTGTAAGACGTGTAAGTGGTAACAAATAAATGTAACAAATGGAGCACGGTGTCACCTGTGACAAATTAAACAATTCCCGTGAATTTACTCCATCTTAAAAGCTGTTTAATTTACTAATTTAATTATAAGTAAAAGGATTTTAATAACAATAATTCTTGTGGCTTTTACCAATTATAAAATACAGACCTTAAATCCAACATTCCAATCATAATAACTAGTTTATTTTTTCTGCAACCAATGTAAACTAATTTGAACAAAAAATTTTAACCAATTCAAAAAGGGTGAGACCCTATTTAAAATTCTCTAAATGCTCCTTAATCGAACCTTCTACTTTTATACACACACAGATTCTATTTAAGAACATTTTCTGTATGAAGAATATTTTTGTTGTCTTTGTGCAATTGTGTGTCTTGTCTTTCAGGCATTATAATATGGGTGTTTAACTGTATAATAACAAATATTAAATTAAACATTATAAACTTACAGAAAGATTATCGTCGAAAGGTGTCAACAATGTTATATTCCCTTTCACTTCAGTTATATTTGATGTCTTTTTACTAGAATAGATATTAAATTGAATTGTATGGTTTTTTCTTGATCCACACGGATATACTTTATCAATAACCAAACGATATTCTCCCTGTAATAAAAATAATAAATGTATAATATTATTGTGTAGAAATATATTGTATTTATTATGCGCATCAATGTTAATCAAAGAAATAATATATTATGTTTAATATATAAGGCAAATCATTAATTTACAAAAGGCAAGTTTGGCATAAAATTGTTATTGGATTGAGACGATGAAAAAAATAAAATAAGTCCGAATGTTATGATCATCATCTTGCCTAGGTTTTCAACAACTATAGAATGTTTCATAAGTTTTCAACAGCAACACTAAATAACAACTATGAGTTATAAAATATATTGATATATTTAGAGGGATTTATATGCTTGAGCTGTAACCTCTAAATATTTGCGGATATATTATTTTACGATTATATTTTAAGAGGAAATCCATTATTAAGTTGGTTAGTTGGTCCGGAAATTGTAAATTACCAGTTTTAAATTGAATGGTACAAAAGGAGATAATGATCTTAATAATATTATACATATTAAACCTCGGTCATTTTACGTTTTATACATATGTTATAAACCAGCAATCAACTTGACTGCTTAGTTTATAAGGTTGCAGGTAGCAAGACCGTTGATAGAGGATTTTCTTCAGGAAGGTTGATAAATAAGAGTAGACTTGATAAAGGTTAAGTTGTTTATTTAAATATTATTCGAGAAAATATTCTAAGTCCCAAATTGACAATGTTTAGTTATGACTATCGTGAAGGTGCTCGCTTGTACGATGGAGAAACACGTCTGATTTACAGGCCGTTTCGGCCGGGTTTTATAGGGTCTCCTGATCTCCTACTTCCCCCCTTGTCTATCAATATCTGCGGACTCTTCACAGGACGTGATTCAAACTTATCATCTACGCATTCCCACGTCTGCTTATTCCGAAACCCACATCCTGTTTATTATCTTTGCCATATATGGTATATGCCATCCGTTAACATTTAGATAAATTTGGCGTTTAGGATTAGAGCTCAAGGTGTATTCGGCAATGCGTATATATAAATATA
The DNA here is from genome assembly GCA_008086715.1 of Sitobion miscanthi. NCBI lineage: Eukaryota > Metazoa > Arthropoda > Insecta > Hemiptera > Aphididae > Sitobion > Sitobion miscanthi. The sequence goes on along the minus strand of CM017805.1, from coordinate 25,880,328 downwards.
TATATGCGTAAAAATTGCGTATATTATGCGTATACGCTCGGCCGTCTAATCGTAGTCGCCCACTATCCTATTATTCGTATATGACTAGCCCTTGGTTGCTTTCTTAAAGGTGAGTTCGTTTATCCCCATAGATTCAAGGCTGTCTTGTTTTCTCTTAACGTCCTACGAAGTATTATAATAATATTTTGGGTTGGTTTAATTAGCCTAGCGTTATGCTATTTGTCCTACGCGAAACGATCACAATAATATAATATAATAATATAGAATGTATATTATTGGGTTCGTTACACATATTATACATACCTATATTATATGTAGTCATATTTGTTTTGGTATAGGGCTAAGAATAAGAATTATGATTTGGAAAACATAGCAGAACAAATTGTATATCTAGAAGCGACCACCGCACAATTGAAGAGGGTTTTTTAAATCGGTCATAATATGTCCGCAATTTATTAAGAAATAGACTGGAGGGACAAGGATCCAAAAACCTATTAAGTATATTATATATTAGGTATGCACTTAATATTGATGAAAAAAATTTCAGCTCAACAGTTGATCAACCTACTAACGACTATAATATATAATAATAATTATAGGTACTTTACATAATAAAATATATTACATGTAAGAAGATAAAAATAATTAAAAATTTAGTGAATAATATAATAATATAAAAAAAATACGTAACACAGCTAGGGCAATTTGTTTTAATTTTTTCTACCCACTGTGATTTAAGTAGTTTTGCAGTTTGTTATAATAATATCTTCATTTATAAAAATTAAGTGTTATGTTTACAACGAACAATTATTTCAGTTTCTTAATGAAACACATGTATTTGTGGGTCACGGAAGGAGAAACCGTATGGAACATGAATTCAACTTTAAATATAAAAATCGGGTAAGTAGATGTCGCTCTGCCGTACAGTTTATTAGAAGTAGGTCAATATATGATGGATTGTATTAAACTTGAATTCAATGATAGAATATCATTGTATAAGAAAAACGATTCTGAGCGCAGACGGTTTGTCACTTGTCAGTTTGGATATTTTATATTGTCATTATTTATTATTGACTGTAAGTTGAATTGATATCATTATAATATTATAATTTTTTTATTCGATTCTATGGTGATTAACAAAGCGTTAGAAATTAAAAATATTAATTATTTAATTAAATGTAGAATATAAACTTGAATTCAATATTTCAATGATATAATATCATTGTACATTTTAAAAGTCCAAAACGTCCCATATCACTCTTAGTATCTCCATGAACAATCAATAAATTAAAATGCAATTTTTTTTGCATTTATAAGTATGAAAATTCTGATTGAATGACATAATATTTGATTTATTTTAATTTGAGTTTTTTAAATTTCCAAGATAGCCGTTTTGTTGATCGTATTTTTTAAAACAGTCCAAAAAATAAAAAAATTGTAAATGGAATGAAAATTGCCCAAGTTACAGATAATTATTATTTTGAATTTCTAAGAATAATAATTAATATGTTACCTATGCATACGTCATTAGCGAAATACAATTCACATGCTTTATTCAGAAATGGAATGCTGATTTTTCGGCTGAAATTCAAAATAATAATTTAATTTATAATACCTTTTACTTTTATACATACACAGATTCTATTTAAGAGAATTATCTGTATAAAGAATATTTTTTGTTGTCTTTGTGCAATTGTGTTTCTTGTCTTTCAGGCGTTATAATATGGACGTTTAACTGTATAATAGAAAATATTAAATTAAACATTATAAATTTACTGTAATATTATCGTCGAAAAGTGTCAAAAATGTTAGATTCCTTTCATTTCAGTTGTATTTGATGTCTTTTTACTAGAATAGATATTAAATTGAATTGTATGGTTTGTTCTTGATTCACATGGATATACTTTATCCATATTATTATTACGATATTCTATATGAAATGTAATTTATCATCAATTGTAGACTATTAGGTAAGTATTTTGTTTTAAATCATTAACATAAATCAGTGTTGGGACGTATATAATACTCAAATATATAATTGATAAATTATATAGAACATAATACGTATTAAACCACGGTGAATTTATGTTTTATACATATTATACGTACCTATATATGTAGTCATATTTGTTTTGGTATAGGGCTAAGAGTAAGAATTATGATTTAGAAAACATAGAAGAACAAATTGTGTATCGAGATGCGGCCACCGCTGAATTGGATAGGGTTTTTTTTTTAATTGGTCATAATAAGTCCACAATTTAAAAGAAATAGGCTGGAAGGACAAGGATCCAAAAAACTATTAAGTATGACAATAATGACAATAATATATAAATAATAATTATAGGTACTTTACATAATAAACTATATTACACATAAAAAGATAGTAATAATTTAAAAATGTATTCAACAATATAATAATGTAAGTAAATAACTAACAAAGCTAGGGCAATTTGTTTTAATTTTTTCTACCTACTTTAACTATAGTAATTTTTCAGTTTGTTATATCTTTATTTATAAAAATTAAGTCTTATGTTTACAACAATAATTTCAACTTCTTATTTCCATGTATCTGTGAGACACGAAAGGAGAAAACATATTGTAATGATATGCTCACACACCATTATAAAAAAAAACTAAAATCTTATAGAATAATAAATAACGGCCAGACTGTCGTTTGTAGAAATCGGTCACATCCAATAAAACTATTATAAATGACAAAAAGAGACGATCTGTATGATATGTCTACGGATTATGAAATCGGCACGCACTTATATTAGTAAAATGTAGGGTGTGTGACTTTATTATATGTCGCCAGACTGCCAGAGAGAAGGAAAGGCAAAAAGGGTTTTTGCCGCCAAAAAATAATCTAGTTCCGAGGCTCACGATAACTTTTTGAAAAAGCCGCTTACCACTCTTTGGTCAGCATATCTTTGTCGTCCCTAAAACCAGTGCATGAGCACCAACTACCAGAGTAACAACCTCTCAAGTCTCAAAAACCGATTTCAACGAACGACAATCTGGACTTTTTATGATAAGCCATAATTAGTGCGTTCGTTATTTTTCAATTTGTGTATTTGAAGTATTACTTTTGTGGTAGAATATAAAGAGTCAATTACGATGGGGAAAAGGGAATAAACGAATACGGGGGATGTGTTGAGCGTATGTGGTGTCTAGGTTGGATGTTGACCTGTTATGTTGTTGGGGTAAGAAATATTGTTGGAGTATATGTGTAAATGATCTTTTGTATTCTACTAAAATGTATTATTATAGTTCATAATGGGAGATGGAGTGTTGTTTTCTATCTAAGTGCTAATAAATGCAAAGTCACTTACCTTTATCGTCGCTGTAGTATGTTTGTCGATCTGGGTGGTCTTGACGTCGTTGCTTCTTTTCGTGGTTCGATGCACGTTATTATCACAATATAAGAGTTACTTCTACAGTCACACGTTTGATCTTTGGTTTGTGATTCTTTTAATGTATAGTGATGTGATTTATTTTTTTTATATTTCGATTTTTAATTTAGTTTTGTAGGATTACTAAACACCTTAGTGTTTGTTTCTAATAATGACCTGATATACACAATATTTTAATGTTTACGTAAAAAATTTAATTTTTAGGAGGCTTGTTAGTTATATGGATTTATGTGGCAAATGACTTTAATATTCAGGATTTGGTGAGTGATTCTGTTAATGGATAAGTAGTTATTTTTATACTATAATTAAAATGCAAATACTTCAAAGAATGTGTCCAATCAATTATTCTTTCAAATATCGCCGAACCCTTATACTCTATTAGTATTGTATTTTGACTATACTATAAGCTTAACACTTAAGATATGTGGAATATTAAATTTGTTAGCTTTTGAGAATGAAAATGTAAACGAATATTGTGTATATTAATAAAGAGATTTAGTGTGGTTGAGATATAAAAGAAAGAAGATAATTTGTTTTTTTGTTTGAATAATTATAAATGATTTTGAACCAATAAGATCATACCTGGCGTATTTGAATTTAATATGATGTTTTTAAAATTTGATTTAAATGTTTAAGTATTTGAACTATAGAGAATTTATTTATACTTTTGTGAAAAAAAGAGTAGAGCGAAGAATACGTCTTTGATTTTGAATGTCTGGAAGGCGGTCTCGCGTACTCGTCCGGTTCTGAAAATGCTCTGGTGTGTCTAGGGCGTTGCCTTGTTTTTATATGTAACCGATTCTGTCCCCTCTTAGATTGCTGCTGCGCGGCGTTTAGTGTGCTGGCTGCCTGGCGCTGTGATTGGTGCACTGGTATGCGTTTTTCGTTGCCATAATGAAATTTGTGTAATGAAAGAATAAATGTTAAAGCACATTATTGTTGATGTAGGCACATATTATTTGTGCTTGCTATTTGTTTGATAAATGCATAGGTAATTTTATTGTTTTCGAGTTTTTGCTTCTGCTGATTCATGAGTTGACATGGGTCCGTTCGAATGGTGCTTGTAATAAAACGTGTGTTCTTGTATACAATGGATATGGTATATTATGAAGTATTTATAAGTCATTATGTTATTAATTTGACTTCCTTCATTCTTTACACCTGGTCCGCATGCTTGTTTTTCTTATTTATGCGTGTTCGTTTCGTGATTCAATGGTTGACATGATATTGTTTGAGCAGTGATTTAATTAGGGTAGGTATGCATTTTGTACGGCGAGAGGTGTGATGTGTAGGGTAGTTGTGAATGAACAAGTTCGTATTTTAGCATTTTGACTCATGAGTTGTTTGCTTGTTTTTACTGTTGGTATCCGTGTATTAATTTTATTACGTTTTGTGTAGAATGCCGGACGCTGTCTAGATGTTTTTTAGTTTGAGATGTGTAGTTGTTTTAATGGTCTTGTTGTTGTAGACGATTTCGTTTTGTGGTGTGTCCATATTATTTCTTTGATATTGGCGGTGAGGTGGTGTAGATAGTGTAGTTAGTTTTTATTACTCTGTTATTGAAAATATGGCTTATGGTTTCATCATTTGGTGTTTCACCGGATGCCCGGTATCATAATTGTTGTTTTTGTCGGCTTTAATAATTCTCTTAGTCTTATAGTATTTCTGGTAATCTGTATCCGCACGTGTTTGTTATTTTTGGTTGTTATCTTTTGAGGTGGCTGTGAGATGCCGCGGTGTGATGCAATCGTATTTCTTCTGGGTGGTCCGAATTTATATTAATTTATTTAAATAATTTATTTTGTATTATTGAATTGCGTTTATAAGTTTTATTTTTACACTGAGATATGATCGTTATTGGTTCCAAATCATTTTATGTATTTATTAATATAATAAGTAGAAACATAATATATTACACTTTGTTTCATCCAAAACCTAAAACTTCTATAATATCATATATAAACAACTGCGAATCAGGTAAGGCATTTAATATAAAATTGTATATTGATTGCAGTTAATACATTATAATATGTCCTTTTTACATAAAACAATATATTGTACGGTGTATTTGACCTAATTCTCGAATACACGATCTCGAGATTCCTCCGAACACCTGGAGGAAGGTAATAGCGTATATTTGATATTCTAACATACGATTTTAATATAATTATCGACAGGAGTCGCTCTTATTTTATCTCATTTCTACGTTATTACAGTATGGAGCATGAATTCAACTTTAAATATAAAAATCAGTTGAGTGGATGTCGCTCTGCTGTACAGTATATTAGAAGTGGGTCAATTTATGATGGGTTGTATTAAACTTGAATTCAATTATAGAATATCATTGTATAAAAAAAGGTTGGCAAGTGGGTGTCGCTCTGCTTTACAGAAATTTACAAATGGGTCACTGTAATGGATGGTGTTAAATTTGAATTCAATGATATAATATTATAAAATACATTATATCACTGTATATGAAAAAAAATTCTGAGGGAAGACGATCAGTCAGCTTATGATATTAGTAGAGATGTTCGTAAATTTTTATTAAAATTCAATTTGTTGTGTACCTGTTGAATTTTTTCACAATATTATGTTAAGGAGGCAAGATAGATATAAAATAAAGTATTAGTATTTAATCCCTTTATAAAAATAACGATTATGTAGTGAGATAAAAATAATAGAGCAGTGGGTGCCATTTTGTAGTGAGATAAAAATAATAGAGCGGTGGGCAGTCGGGGAAGTGCAGAGTAAAGCGGCTAATTACAAAGGGTATGGACAATTAAGATGGTCATATATCGGCACTTGTACTACATTATTTTTATTTCTACTACAGAATATTATTAGTTGAGTATGGAATTGGTAATTCATCATAGTGTGTAAATACATGTGTTCACTTACCTTGTATAATAGCTGTGAAAGGGTACTCGTTGATCCTTGTTAGAATGGATCTATCTCTTATTGGCGTGGATCGATGCACGTTACTATTATTTTACGACTCATATTACAATATCTTATACCAGTTATAAATTCATATTTTGCTCATGCACTGTCGACTCTTTATATTTGCGATATATTATAAGACAGAAAGGATTTGATAGCATGTAAAGATTAAGGGTGCTCTGAATTACAATATTGATTAGTACTTTTATGTATGTGTTATTTAGGAACTGTATTTTCGTGACACATATGTGTCTTTATAATTTTATAATTATTTGTTTGCTAACATCATGGATTTGTATGTTATAACAATTTATTATGGTGTTTATCCGACTATTCAAACAGGACTTGGAATGGATTTTATTACTTGTTTTTAATTGATATTTATACAACACACTCTTCAGTACTTATATATTTGAGGTCTAATCGCTTTAAGAGAAAAGCAACTATCAGCGCAGCACATAAGCCTGCCAGGTCCTTTGCTCGGGATCTAGACTGCAAATTTATTTTGTCAACCCAACGTCTAGGAGAGACAATGAATTGACAAACAGTAGTTGAAGTGGAGTTTATTATTTGGGTAACACGCATTTCAATTACTTATATATTTGAGGTCTAGTCGCCAGGGTTAGGTTAGAGTTAACCTAACCAGGGCTGGGGATTGGTTAGGCGAACTGCCGAGGAAATCTCGGTGGGTCGCTTAAAGTTTGGGCCGGTCGTGTGACTGCGTGAGTGAAAACAAATTCATGTTTAAAATACGATTGGCCACCTATATAATGCCTATAATTGGCTCGTAATAATATTATAAACGTAATTTTGAGCCTCTGAATATGTAAATGGGCCGCTTAGAAGTGAAAATCTCGATGGGCCGATACATACCAATCCGGCCCTGCCTGCGACCCATTAGTTCCTGATATTAGCGCGTTCAAAAAAACAAACTCTTCTGTCTTCAGCTTTATAATATTAGTATGGATTATAAATAATAATAAATAATGTTTATATTATAAACGATAATATAAGAACTCAGAATGGCACAAACAAATAATAAACGATTTCATTGACGGAAGAGGCTGATTTATTTTGGAATGCCAATACACATTATTATAATTAAAAACAAATCATAAAATTATGTACTGTTTAGGTTATGACTTAGGTATGGCATTTTTTAGTTTGAGGTTGATGTGAACATGGATTAATAGTTCTGGAACAAAACAAAAAATAGTCGATTATTACAATATACTAAAGTATAGAAGTATATAATCTTGGTAGAATCAAATAATACATTCTTTTATTCTAAAAAGGTTGCGAAATTCATTATATACTTTACAGTTGTAATATAAATTATGAATGAACACAACGCTGGTTTTTGGTTATTCATAAAATAATATTATCTTTATTGAAATAGACACATGAAATAATTTATTAGATCACAATGTTTTCTTTTATGTAATTATATCACTCAACGGTGATTTGACAATTATAAAAAAACGTACAACAGGGAAGTGTATTTGATATATATAATAGTTTTGACTCACGAGATTCCGTTATTCTACCTTTGGTGGCTGGTTCGTGATTGAATTGATGAATATCCCAGTGATCGCGAATATCAACGTCGGTGTCGGCGTACGGTGTTCACTAGACTGATCGTTATGATATTGTTGTGTGTGTTATTAAATACGGGCAGTCAATCGGCGGCGTATATAAATAACGATTGACAAAATTAAGACGGGTTTTATAATAATACCATGTGTGTGTGTGTGTGTGTGTGTGTGCGTATTCGCAAGATAATTGTTATCGGCGGTATATATATACGGGTCGGACGGCGGATGTGGCTCGTTCTCGAGGTATTATTACTAACGGCGATTACAATATACGGGTCGGACGGCGGCTGTGGCTCGTTCTCGAGGTATTCTTACTAACGGCGATTCAAATGTGCGTAACATCCAACGACGGGTGCGTGACGTTCGCGGTACAACTTACGGGTTCGGACGACGGCGGCGTGTCGGCACGTCGTTCACGATTTGCAGGGAGCGGGTAGATATTATGAAATTATATCGAATGACGGCTATGCTCGTTCATTCACGATATGATAATTTACATATCTATGAGGACAAGTTAATAATGTCTATCGACTCGTTTGATCTGGATTTTACTATATCCGAGTACGATAGACCTTAAACGCAGCGGCGGTGCAAAACAACGGCGGCGGCGCAGTGGGACGGGACAATACGTAGTGACTATTATAGTTTGACCTGGCCCTGTGGACCATATCCAAGTACACTACGTGTTGTAAGAGCGCGGCGGCGGCAATATCGGACAGCGGTAGCGGCGGCTTCAGTCTCACCGGCTCGTTTGATCTGGTCTTGCGACCATATCGGAGATCGGCAGAGGAAACGGACGGCGGAGAGAACTCTACGATACGGCGGCGGCGGCGACAATATTTAACTCTGGGTAGCTTGATATGGATTTACCATGTCCAACCACAGAGGTAAATATCGTATACTAAGTTACTGATATAACGGAAGAAGCGAAGACGATGATATTGATTGATACGATTGATACTTGGCTGCCGGCTCTGGCCTGTACTTATGAGTATATTCGGTGAGCGGCGTGGTTCTGACTGATAGTAACTGTTGTACATATTGATGTAATTTGGAGGTGTTTGATTGATGGTAGAAAGGCGTAATGGTGATAATTATCCGTAGGGATGGTGCGCTTCATTATTTCATATTGGTCAGTGCATATTAATTAGTATACAGTACTTAATTAATATGCACTGATGACGGTTTTAAATGCGGCTCTTACTGCACGCTATCTGTTATCAGTGTTTGGCGGCGGCGTTGACAGTCTTGGTTTTATAGTATCGCTTTTTTCTGCTAGCGGCGCGCCGATCTATAGCTACAGTGCTGTGATTTCATATATTGTACACTACGGGGCGCGTGTGTGCTTCGATTGCGTAGGTACTCGTTTTCTGTCTCGTTACACAGTGTTGTAAAAAATATATTTAAATACAGATAAGAATACATCGATGCAGAAAGTATTTCAAATACATTCCAATTACTTTTAACTTTTAAGAAACAGTTTTTAAAAATTATTCGTTCTAATAATACTTGGCATATAATTTTAATTTAATTTATTTAATTTTGTAAGTAGGAAAATTAATTAAGTTATAAAAAATATAAAGATGTGATGTCAAATTCAAGTATCATTAACACTTTATAGTTTATACTACCAACGTAGGTACTTCATTTTATACCATAAATTGAAAGTAAACAAAAATTTGTTATAATTTAACTCTAAAATAATTTATTATCAATTGAACAATAGTACAATACAAAGTTGTTAATAAAATATGAAATTATAAAATATTTAATAATTTGATTTTAATTCATTATAAATAAAATAATATGATACCTAATTATCAAAAAACAATCTGAACTGTGACTAATGATTCTTTTGAATTTTTAAAAGTATTCACATCAAATTATTTGATTTTAATATATCATCATGACCAATACTGTATTTAAATACTTCCAAATTCTTTATTTAAAAAAATATTAAGAAATACTATAAAAGTAATGAAATACATTTACCAAAATACTTTACAATGATTATAGCTTATTATCTATATTGTGTGCAAAAATATTTGACATTTTTTTTTAGTCAATATTAGTACTATATAATAATAGGTAGAGAAAATAGATTTTCAAGACTTTTATCAAAGAATTAAAATTTGTGTTTAGCAAGTTATGATTACAAATTATATAAAATGGATTATTTATATAACGACAATCGTAATTAAATTTGAAGAATAATTAAACAAGAACATATTCAACAAACTCATATTAGTGCTTATCAAAAAATTGTATATATTTTAATGATTTACGCGATATAAAAATCAATTGTTATACTGATTTAATTTATTATAATTAATTACACCTTGTCAAAACTCAAATAAACATACCATGCAGTGTATACGCATGTACACAAAAATAAAATAACATTGAAACACGGTATGAATTGGAAAAAAAAAACACGATCCACTATTATTTAAAATTTTAAAAAAAAATCACAGAACTGTAAACTCACCATAAATTGGCTGGTTGCTGGGGTGGCTTTGGCGACCGATTTGACGGCCTTGGCTGATTGGATTTGTCCGACGACGACGATGTTCATTGTTACTTTTTCAGCGCCCATTTTTGGTTTTGGTTGGTTTTTCGAGGAGTTGAGTGAAAACTGCAAGTAGTAAAAAAAATAAAAATAAAAATAGAAAACACGAATGATTTAAAATAATGAAAAGATCAAAGAAATTTTATTTCTCGTCAGCTATATACTCACAGAAGATTATATTTGAACAAAAATTGCGTTATGTCGGAACGAAGCATCAGTACGTCCTTTTATACAGTGGCTGCTTTCGTTTAGAGTGTGGAGCAATAGCTATGGCGTGGTGGCGTGACCAATGACTATATCTCTTGAAGGTGATTCGTGTAACTGATATCGTATTTTGGACGATGTCAAATCTTGTATTTTACTATTACACTTTGAAAACATATCCTTCGGGCATTGTGTAAATGGATCATAAACAGTTGCGTAAATAAATTCGTCTCTATGCAAAAAAAAGAAATATACTTTTTATCGTCAATTTAATTTTTTTGATAATTAATACTCTAAATTTGAATTGTCGTCATCTCAGTAAAAAAATTGTATGTTCATAATACTATTATATATTAGGTATAGGTACCTATTATTTATTATTGATATTTTCGTTAGGGGCCCAACTTAGTGCTCAAATATAGTTACCTACATTTCATTGTTATCTTGTGTTGGCGACTCGTCTACAGTAAAATAGTGGAAAAATGACTAATGAGTTAATTTATGACTTATAAGTTATTTTTAAGTAGAGTAAGCTACTCAGTCAGAGCTATATACCACGTATTTAATTGTGTTTTCCTAGTTCCGATGTGTGTTGTACCTAGAATACGGGTCAACTGTGACAACCAACTGCAATGGGCTTGGTTTTTAATTAGGTTTGGGTACGATTGATATTTTAAGTAATCAAAGCTATAATATAAATCTTAATATAATTATTATTTATCAGTAATAAACTAATAACTAATGAGTAAAAACATTATATTTGTAACAGTGTATATCGTTTACCCGAAATTCTGCACATTTGAAATGGTGTTTTGCTGTAAATGTTTGAATAAATAATATTATAAATTAATTTTATAATGTATATTGATCTTTGTTGTATCGTTAATGTTATAAATATTATATTTATAAATAATTCATATTACCTGTTACCTGTGTATAAGTTATATTATCATTATGATATAATTATCACGTAAAATAAAATGTTCTCTTATTTATATTGTATAGTATATACAAATGCAATGTACATAGTATACATGATATATACATATGTGTAACTGATATCGTACTTCGAACGATGTCAAATCTTGTATTTTACTGTTACACTTTAAAAACATATCGTTCGAGCATTATGTAAATAGATCAAATATAATTTAATCTTTTTCTAAAATTTGTCACTAAATTGTTGACAAACATTGAGCATTGTGTTTTCATATATTTCCTATTTTGGTTAACGTCTACAAAATAGGTGGTCCTAGGATTTTACTTCAGGTGCAGCATATAGATGGCTAATTTTTAAATGTTACGGGTATCGGAACGTGTACGAAATTAGATTTACTGAGTATTAATGAACCATAATTTTTATTAGACTATTATATATATAACTAGCTGATCCCGCTGGCACTTCGTTGCCCGTTAAATGTACCAATTCTATATGACTAAAACTTTGTTCAATTCGTTATTTTATATTCAGTGTATGGTGTATGGTGTTCAAAATTTGTCTGTTGCCCGGAACAAAATTTCTGATTCTCAGCAGTATATTATTAGGTAGGCAATCTACCTGCGATATAGATCGCGGACCCCGTGCTGTTTGTACGTGTATGATTTAACTCTAAAGTATCAAAATTGTACCAAGTTTGCCATTTTTACTTAATTCCACCTACGAAGGATTAATATAATCAATTAATACAAAAGCCTACGCAACCGTACTAAAATCCGAAAAATAAAATAAAAACAAATTTAACACCTTTTTAAATTAGCCTATCTTCTTCCCAGAGGTCTACTCTACACACAAACATTCATTTTTATCTATACTAATACATAAAATGATAGCATTTGTTTGTATGTCCGAATAAAGTCCGAAACTACTGAACCGATTTCGAAAATTCTTTCACCAATACAAAGCTACATTTTTTATGAGTGTCATAGGCTAATTTAAAAAGGGAAGTTATCACCCCCGGTAGGTGCACAAACAGGAATTTTGAGATTTACGATTGAAATTTTTGTTTTTTAATGGTTGCTATGGGTTATAAATATAGATAAGTGTATAGACGTTGTTGTTGTTTTTGGCCATGTTGCCAAGTGTGCACTTAAGAGGCCATAACTCCGGAACCACTTATTGCACAGCGTACAAACTTCACAGATACTATCTACATATCAATTTTAATATGCCCTGAAATTTTTTATTGAAATCGGTTTGGTGGATCTTGAGTTATAAAATGTATTCAAAATGTACACTTATTTATATATATATATAGATATAATCGTTGAAACTAGTAAACTAGTAATTTCCTTTCCTCCGAACTTGGCTTTTTTTCTTATGATAATTATAGATGTAATCGTGACTATATAAATACCGAGTTAGGTTAGGTTAGGTAACCTAACTTAACCGAGTTATCCCAGGGTCTTCCTCCCCTTAATCCTAGCTTGATCATCTGCAGAACTGCGAGCTAACAACTATCCAGTATTGGGTAAATTACTTTCGATAAGAAACTCAATTACGTTACTTATTACATTAAATATTTTTATTTAAATTACATTCGCGTTACTCGAAATTATTTTTTATCACGTTATGTTACATTTTCATTCAAAAAGTAATGCGTAACGAATAGTTACTTTTTCGAAATTTATCAAAAAATTCAGTCCATAACGAATATAGTAAGTAGGTAAACTATTAATTATTATATGTAGGTATAAATTGTATTGTAGTATATGTAAGACATTGATTATGTAGGTACACTATATTGATAATGGATGAATGTAATACGCATGAATAAAATACGTAAAATTCCTACATCTTTTATAATGTTTATCATTATTACTATCTAAAACTTTCAGAATAGTAAATACATTTTATAGATTTTTAATTTTTTTCGAATATCTTAGTTTATGTAATGCACTCAACATTCATAACTTATTTTAATAACGTGGAAAATAACACACTACTCCATAGAAATTACTTTTAAAAGTAATTTCGTTACAATTGCGTTAATTTAAATAAAATATAACGAAATTTCTACAGCGTAACGCTGGCTACTGCAATAGTTATTTGGTTACAGTAATTTGTAATTTTCGTTACGTTACTACCCAACACTGCAACAAACAACTAAGTCCATGTCTTCATGATCAGAACAATAGATCGTGAAATTACAAAGATGTATAAATTATAAAATATCTACCTTATGAGTTATGAATAATTATATAATTTCAACCAATAAAATAAAGTGGTGGTTGAAATGTCAGGTGCAACACAGGCTGCAGAGCCTGCACCCGTAAGCCCGGGCCTATGGTCTACAACATACACGTGAAGTTAACCTAAATCATAAAAATATTTATTAAACTCTAACAATATAGATTCATTTAGAAGAAAGCCCACCAAAAATAATTACTTTATATGTTCCAGTGCTTGAAATAAATTTCAAAAACCGATTTGAAATATCAATATCTAAACATCGTTAAAAATCAATTACATCGAAAAAAACTATCGTGGTAAGTTCAATATTTTTAAGTGTTATCTACTATTTATTAAAACCTACTCGTTTATACCTAGTTATTTTTATTCATTACTAATCTAAATTATTTATCTTCAAGTTCATACGTGTTATAACTTATAACAAGCATACATTTAGTGTGGTAGCATTGGTTCTCAGTGGCATCTCCAGGATTTTTTATTAACCAGGTGGGGGATGGGGGGGGCTGATAAACTTTTACACATTAAATACGTACTAGCACAGATAGATAGCTGAAAAGTGTTAATTACTTATAGTACATATTTTTTAAATATTTTAAATACAATTTAAGACTTATTGTTGTTATACTATTAAAATTACGTTTTGGTAATATACGTAATAACTATTAATACTTAACGTTCATATAATTATTGATTTTCTTTTAATTTAATCATATATGACCTATACTTAAATCGCTGGTTAAATTTGTATTACAAGTCAAACCATTAAATACTTACTTGTCAAATAAATCTATTATATTATTCTTTTATGTATAGAAAATACTTTTTCATAATATAGGGGTTTTGACATAAAACTATATGAGCCGTAAAATATAATGAGCCAATACTTCATATCTATGCTTATTCGTCTTATTCTATGTAAAAAAATATTAAACAATTTACAAATTATAATTTTATTCAACAAAAACAAAACAAAATCAATTATCATAACAAAAACGGAACAGAGTCAATTCATAACAAAAAACAAATCATGACAAAAACACGCATTAGATATATATAGCTAATCGTCTTTTTGAAAAACAAATAAATACACTTTTTGTAGAGTGTATACTGAATCGTTGTGGTGAAATCCGTAACTGTCAACTCTGATTGTCTCCACTATATAGTTACGGCCCGTGTGAGTTGGGGCGATAGGAGCCCATTTCGAAGCCTGAAGTTCCGATCTACCGCCACACCGTTAATCGAGCCAGTTTTCCACGACACCCGTCCCGAAGCCTACCGCAACGTTACCGGTGCCAAAGGCGTAAGACGGAAGACACGGACTCGATCAACGGTGTGGCGACAATGCGGTGGGTAGATCAGGACAGGCTTGGGGCGCCATCAACTTTTGAGATTGGCTGCTACAGCCCTATACAGCTCACACGCAACGATTCAGTACTCTCCACAAAAAGTGTGTTCATTTATATTTCCAAAAGATGATTGTCTAACTATATGTATGTCTATTGCGTGTTTTCGTACAGGCGTCGGGCTCTCTACGCTGCTTGGGCGACAAGTGGCGTTGGTTCCGGCTGTTTCCACCACGTCGACGACTTGGCGAGCGTCCGTCTCCAATAATATGGTTTGCGCTCAACGATCGGCGCAGGCGTCGGTTCCGGCTGTTTCCACCACGTCGACGACTTGGCGAGCGTCCGTCTCCAATAATATGGTTTGCGCTCAACGATCGGCGCGGGCGTAGGTTCCGGCTGTTTCCACCACGTCGACGATTTGGCGAGGGTGTGCCTCCAATATGGTTTCACGACCATCGGTGATTCTCCGTCCATATTATTATACTGATATTTTGTTGCGAAAATAACGAGCGAGGTATATATTTTGTGAATTGCGAAGACAATAATACGCTCGACGAAGGTTGACAAAATATTATATCGGTCCACAGTGTTAATGCCTATATTTTATAATAGTAAACGCCGTTGTTCGGTTAAAACCATTAGCGACGGATTCTATGTTTTTATAGCAAGCCAGCCGGATATTTGAAATTGTTATTCCGTTCCGGTTGAAAATTGTATAATATTATATAATAATAATAATCAAGGCTGGGCAAGTCAACAATTTTTTTTAAATCGTTAAGTTAAGTTATTTTGAAATAATTAAGTTAAAAGTTATTTGTATTTTTTTTCGTTAACTCGTTAAGTTAAAAGTTATCTTTGAAAAAAAGCAACTTAACTTAGTTTAAAGTTAAAATTTGCTTATTTGCAAAAGTAAAAAATTCCAGACATAATAATATGGTTTATTAGATAGTTTTTCTTTACGCTCAAGAAAATTACTGAAGAAATCTTAAATGATGCATCAAAGTAAAAACATTCGAAAATTTGCATTATTCGTCGGACGAAAATTAACTTAATTGAGATATTTTTGAAATAAAATCAACTTGAAGTTAACATGTTAATTTTGTAAAAAGTAACTTATTAAGTTAAAAGTTAATTTGGAAAAATAAGTAACGTTTTAACTTAATTTTAACTTTTAACTCGTTAATGCCCATCCTTGATAATAATAATGTGCGTAGTTGGCCAACAAATATATTGTTTTGATATAATATATCAGTGTCTAGCAAATGTCAATTGTTTTAGAATTTAATAATTGTGTTTTTATCAATTTCGTACGACGACAAGACTTAGTGTAGATTTTCACTTTATTATTCTGTTGCCAGTTGACCTCATTAATTTACAATTTGAATAGTATAATATATATTATTATAATTTGAATGTAACTAATTTATACATGAAATCTTATCAATTATTGTACTGCAATATGAAATCGTATCGTGGGTATGATAATATTATGATTTAATGAACTGTGTCTAACACTCAAGGATTCGTTTGTCTTAATCTTTGGTTTATATAACCGTTCTACTACGTAATACCATAAATGGTAAAAACATTTTTTCGATACATTAGAACTTAAATTAACTCTGATATTATCTTTAAATTTGTATATAATTACTCGTTACCATTTATTGTATCTACAACAAACAGTACATCATACAAATGTAATATTTCAAGTATAGAAACACAATATGGTTTTTTATATCAAGCTCACACTTTACAATTTGTGTGTTGGTGAGTTGATAATATAATCAAAAATAAGACTTTTTAGGTACTGTCTATAGTTCTAAATGCTGGTGGTACAATTAATATAAATTATATATTATGCACCATTCTATACATTTTTTTATAAATATTCTCTAGTCTTAACTAGAACGATGTCGGTAGTCAAAAGGTTACATTTTTAGAGTAAGTGAAAAACAAACAAATTGAGCGACAGAAAATTAGATTTATTTTGCGATGTCAACACACAATAAATAATATATTATCATTATATGTGCTGTTTGGAGTTTTGGACTATGGCATTTTTGAATTTGAGATTTATGGAGACTTGACGAACATTATTAACAGGTCTGAAACAATACAAAACATAATAAATTAATACAATAATATAATATTATGATAAATGACATTGTGTGCATGATCGTAGAATAACGTTTGCAGACAAACGGTTAATTCAATAATTTACATAAGAACTAAATTATATTTAATTATTAAAAATTAATTTTTATTATACGAACAAAAACATTGTTTATCGCGTTTTGTTACATCCACTGTACGTGGCTTATAAAAATATTTTAAGTACAATATTTCATTATTTACGTATACATAATTAATTTTATTTGATCTCACGCGCTTATAGATATAATAAGTAGGTACGTTATCGACATTGAAGTCACTTTTATTTTTATGTTTGATTTAGTTTTGTTAAACGCATACCTATGAAACTGTAACGGCATGGCTATAACGTTCATAAAAAAATTAAATCGAAAAATAGAATTTATGAATTTAATTAGATTAATAAAATACTGAATTTATTGAAATATCTAAAAATTATAAACTTACACAGTCATAAAACAATAAATCAAATACGTTATACCATTGATTATGAATACTAATAGTATAATTATATAGTATGCATAATAAATGGTTATATGTACATATTACATTTAATATATAAACCGACGGTATAAAAAAAAATACTTACCGAAATGGTAAATAAAATGTGTACTTATATAATATTAGTTTAAATAAATATTAAGAAATATTAATTGTTATCATAACAATTTGAAAAGCAATAGAATTATCTAACTATATTGGAAAATCAATGGAAAAAATTACAGAATTGTTAACTCACCATCAATTGGCTGGTGGCTGGGGTGGCTTTGGCGACCGATTTGATGGCCTTGGCAGACTGGACTTGTCCGACGACGACGATGTTCATGGTTACTTTTTCAGCGCCCATTTTTGGTTTTTGGTTGGTTTTTTGAGGAGTAAAGGTGAAAACTGCAAGTAGACAAAAAAAAAATTAAATTAAAAATATAGAAAACACGAATGATTTAAAATAATATAAAGATCAAAGAAATTTCGTTTCTCGTCAGCTGAATACTCACAGAATATTATAATTGCACAAAAATTGCGTTATGCCGGAACGAAGCATCAATTCGTACTTTTATACATCAGCGGCCATCACGGCGTGGTGGCGTGACCTAATAGCTCTTAAAGGTGATTCGTGTAACTGATATCGTACGTCGGACGACGTCAAATCTTATATTTTACTATTTTACTTCGAAAACCTACCTATCCATCGATCATTGTGTAAACGGGCCAATTAACATAATTAAATCTTCTTTTAAAATATAATTTCACTAAATAGTGGGAAAAAAAAATTGGACATTTGATTTCCATACATTCCAATTTTGGTTAACGTCTATACAACATACACGTCAAGTTGACTTAAAGTATATAAATATTTATTGAAATATAGATTCCTTTACAAAATAGTCCACCAAAAAGTATTAATTAATCAATTCCTGTTGGCTGGAAATAAATTATTTCAAAATCCGATTTGAATATCGATAAAAATCATTGAAAATCATCAAAAAAAATCAAGTGGTATCCATTTTTTTAAATGCTCTTCAAATTTCAAATTGATATCGAAAACAATTTAAATCGATATTTTATACCAAAATAATAATCGTTTTATAATGATTTGTACATCCAAATTAATTAAAAATTTAAAACATACATTCAATAACGAAGTATTTCCACTGGGAGATATCTATCACGTAGGTACCATATTTTACCTATATAGGTACTTATTTATTGTCATTATCAAACATAATATTTTATTATTTTTTTTTTATTGAGAATAAAGGCTTCAACAGCAGGTCATTATTATTATGGATAATTAAGTTATAAATTAAGATTACATAGTTATGGGATAAATGTTTTTTACAGTATTAAAATTTAAAACATAATATTATTGTCTATCAATATGGGCTGTATACAAAATATCGTAAATTCAAATAAATGTTTATCTGGTTAGTGGTTACTACCGATACAATATGATGTATTTTCATATACGACTTTTTAAAGCACAGACGCTATATAATATTATAATGATTAATGAACAGTAAAAACCCGTAACTAATTGTCTACAAGCGATACAAATATTTTGACATTGCATATTGTAGGTATATAATATAATATGTATTATGTATATGTAATATGAATACGAGCAAAAAATGAATGTCCAACGATGTAACGAACATTATGCAATTATTCAAAATCTTTTATTTTACAAGTTTTAATACTCATCGACGTGTATTGTTTACAATATATTTTACATATAACTAATTATTTTGTGAGATACGTTAATATTTTATAACATAATGTGCCTGAGGGTAACTACATTTAAAAATTTAAAAATTTAAATTTCAGCCTATGTGAACTCCGTAAGCTATAATAATATGAGACAGCCCGAGATTAGTTTCAATTTTTTTTTAAATAAACAATCATAGTAATATTATTACAATAATAATCACGCCACGACGCCGCCCCACCTTAAATCAGTCGGTGGGTTTGTATATAAAGTCGTCCGAGATCTTGATTCCGGCATAACGCATCCTTTGTGCAGATCTATTCTTTGGTAAGTATGAAACGACAGGACAGTAATATTGTGTTATTTTTATTTTAAATTAATAATAATTTTATTTTTCCATTTACAGTTTTCACTTTTATCCTCAAAAAACCAACCAAAAACCAAAAATGGGCGCAGAAAAAGTATCCATGAACATCGTAGTCGTCGGACAAGTGCAATCTGCCAAGGCCATCAAATCGGTCGCCAAAGCTACACCAGCGACCAGCCAACTGATGGTGAGTTAGATACGATTTTTACGATTTTGTATATTCAATTTTAAAATCAAAATTTGTTTGAAAATAAAATCACAAAAATTTATACCAACTATAAAAATATAACATTTTGCTATAGTTGTTTTTACGATTTTTATTATTTTTATTGATTCAATTTGCAAATACAACATTAAAATCAACTTTTTAAAAACATTTTTCTCGTGAAAATATTTTTGCAATATCAAACAATTTAACTTAAGATAACGTAAAACTATCAAGCATTTATGTATAATGGTTAAACTAATAAACTTAAATCTTAATATGAATTACCGTTATCTGGCATTATTAATACGATATTTGAACGTAAATTATTTCGTTCACAAAATATTAAACCAACAATAATAAACAATATACATTTTAAATGTTGTCATGTTACCCTGACAATATGATAAATATTTATAATAGTAAATTTAATATAAATTATTCTCTTTGGGATGATTTATTGTATGCAGTATAATTACACGATTATAACCGTATATAATATATACTTAAAGTATTATACTTTACAATAATATTAGTAACATAGTTTATATTATATTAGTTAATAAAAGTTAACCTGGTTAGTGCTTAATGCAGTTTATTATAAAAATATACAGATTAGTGCATTTTTTTTTTGCACTTTAAAACATAATAATAGTTATTTGAAATGTACGAATACGAATTCTTCTCCATAGGCAGGCAGGTAGCAGTATTATAGTATTATGTTCTCATAGTTTATTGTTTACTTTATTAAAATATGATGTACCTATAATTGATGATAAAAATTACTTTTATCATTAAACTATATATTTTGATTTACATTTTATTTTTGTTTGTTTCAGAACTGTTAAATTCATCCAGTCCATACATTGCAAAACTAAAAAATGCCATAGCCCAAACAGTATAATAATAATATGTAATTCATATTTCATATCATCATTGAAACAGCAAAATAAATCAGTCATTTCCGGTAAACTTAACTGTATGGTGTAATTTTTTTATCTTTACCTAATTCTTTATCCATAATACAGATTCACGATTTTTTAATTACGTGGCGATGAATAATAATTTAATTTATTCTAAATTGATTTTATCGTTTTGTATCATATTGTTAATGATTCATGATGATCATGAATACGTCTTGTGTAACGAACGAATATCAGTCATAACATACTTGGTAATATAATTTAGTATAATTTAATATTATCGGAGGTAGATTATTATATAAAGATACAAATAGTCTTTCAAAAAGGTTTAATAGATTAATGAAAATAATTTAAAATGTGACTTAAATGAGCCCAACCATCGGTTGTACCTATAATCAACATGAACTAATAATCGGTCATTGACCTTGCTAAACACTTGTTGATAGGTTGATTTATAATAAATATATAGGTAGGTACCTATATTGAATACAATTTAACTCATTTCTTAATATTTATATTGTAATTTTCAGACATTAACAATAATAATTTTTTTAATTATACTAAAATATTAATATATTCTTAAAATAAAATATTACATTTCCTAATAATATTTTGACGACAAGTAAAATGGAAATATAATTATTAATTATTATTATTAGAAGTCGATTTTACAAATTTTACTTATATAGCTGATACAATATTTAAATGATTATAAAACAAAAATTAAAAATATTTCGAATGATTGATATGTCAAATAATCCAAATAATTATCAAATAATAATAATCGAAAAATGTAGGCACCTAATCTTTTAAAAAGACTATTAACATAATATTATGTTGTTTAAAATCGTGATATAAAACAAAATAATATTATTGTTAATTTTTGAAAATTATTCATTATATTTAAATTTTTTTTAAAGAAAAGTAGGTATACTATACTGCTAGTAAGTATAATATAATTGTAATTAAATATTAATAATGTGATAATTACACAAATTAGCTTTTAAAAATAATTGATCAATCAATTCCATGTACTTATAGATGTCAGTAACATAATTGTAGTCTGGAGGCTATTTTTCCCAGGGTCGGGGATTTTTATTCCGCAATTCACAGTCTCTATAGTCCATACTTTAGTTCAGTGCATATTTATTAAAATTAAGTACAATAATCTTACCAATAAACCGACATAAATCTGTTTCCTTAAAACAAATACAGGCATACAGCTAATGATATTTACCATATTTATCATAGGCAATAAAAAAATAATTCTAAAGTTTAAATAAAAATTATATTATTAAATTTTTTCCTAAAAAAAAAAGTAAGAAATACAGTTTAACTTTTAAACATTTATTAATATTTTAGGAAACAAATGAATAATTCATTTTGCGGGGGCTATTACAAGTGTTGGGAGGCTGAGCCCCTCCCTCCCTAGTTGCGCTTATGGTTCGTTGTGACACAAACTATGTTGGTGCACCGTCTTCGTCGTGAGGTGTGCGCGGTGTGGGCTACTGTGCAACGACAGTTGTTGATGACGATCGCGGACGGACCGAAAGGTGCGATAGTTATATTGCAATAAGGCGCAATACCGCGGAAGTGAGCACTGAGCAATGCGTTCGAGAATCTGATCGGACGACCGATCCGGGATAGCAACACTCCAACTGCGCGAAACGCGCACGCCGTCCAACAGGAGGGACGCGCTGTTCTTCGTTGACCATGGTCATAATGACGCGGCGTAGAGTTACGCGGTAGATTACGTACCACGGTGGTAACTGCAGGTAAGTGGTAAGTGGCCCACTCCACCTCGGCCCACCGACGGCGCATGCAGGAGCGATAATAATATTATAGATGAGAGTTTATCAATGGCGCGGTCATCGATTCCACGCAACATGACTTTTTCGATCCCCATGTCGTTATTTTTTTTTTTTTTTGTCGTTACACAAGACGTGCTCGCCAAACATCGCGTCGCTATATCCTGTGGCCGCGTCATCACGGCAGCTCTTTATCGCTACATTCGTTTGCCCGGAACGGTCCGCGATAATATTTCGTATCTTGCGGTGGTGATATATTATGTGGCCAGTGGACCGCAACTGCAGACCATAATATTGACATCTGCACCAAGTGTGTCGTCGTGTTCGTTCTGTTATTGACACGTCTTGTTTTATGATTAATTTTTTTCTTGTTTGTACATACATTTAACAATTAATACATTTTTGTATACAATACAAAGCAGCATTTTAAATACAGCATCTAGATGTTTATTTAATCTCTAACATTTCATTATATGTATAAAATACATTCTATTATTCAACTGTGTGAAATTTAAAATATTTAAAATAAGTACCTATCAGTATAAGTATAAACGATAATAAATTACCTATTATAAGTATAATTTTAAATTAAAAATAAAACAATATATAATACATACCCTAGACCTGGTGGGTCTAATACTTCAGAGTATTTTTTATTATGTTTTTCACCCGTAACAACTGAGAAATTTAATTTTAACTTTTATAAATTTAATTTTTTTTATTAAACATTACAATTGCCTATTTGAAACTCCTATTAAAAGTTCAAACACTTTTTGGTGATATATTTCACTGTTTGATGGCGCGGGTTTAGAATTTGGATTACGGGAGAATAGGTATATTGTGTGATTATTTTTTCCGGATTTATACGGTCCGGGACTATACAGTCTACGTATTTATTCTTTCCGGGAGAATACGGTCCGGGAGTATACATTCCGGATTTCTACGGTCCGTGACAATACGGTTCGATTAATTTTAAATTCCGGGATTATACGGTCCGGCATAATACGGTTCGAAAAATATTTTATTCCGGATTTCTACGGTCCGGGACTATACTTATTTTTTCCGGATATATACGGTCCGTTAGATTATTTTCCGGGATTTTACGGCTCCCCGAAGTACAAAGTGTGGAAGTGGAATGCGAAATTAAAAAGTGTGTAATAGCCTGTAATGACTAGTAACTTTTTTTTACAGTTTTTTCTTCATTAATTGAAAAACTATTTGATATTAGATTGGGAAATAGATACTTATAAGTGGCCTCGCTACGGTCATTATTTATAAAGGGCAACATTTAGGGACTTTCTAATCTTGTCATAGCCGCGATCTATGCCCAGGATCTATGTGTTAGTTGTAAATTAAATTTTGAGAAAATCTATTTTGGTTTTTGGTGCAACTCAAAAACAAATGACCGCAGATACTTGAAAATTTCACTGAATGTTTATATTATTATTTTCTATACACGATAAAATTTTGAAAATAGTTTGACTCTTTTTGAGCTGTTTACGGACATTGTCAGTTTTCAATTTTTTCAGTTTTTTTTTTTTTACAAATATCAATAAAATTTTATTTATTGGTTGAAAAAGCTTGAAAATTTGAGAGAAGGCTCCTATGTTATTGTTTCAAAGGCAGATAAAAAAAATTTAAAAATCCTTAGTCACAGTTTTTATTTATAAGTTTAAATATTGACAAAATACGAAAAATCACGAAAATTAACAATTTATTTTGAGTTGAGAATTCCTAAAAATTTTTCTTTTTCAATCTAAGATTTGAAAATGTAATACATAATTATCCATAAGTTTGTCTATCTTTATCAAAAAAAAAATGTCTACAAGAAAGTCAAATTAAATTTTTATGAGCGTTTGGAATTCATATTTTTACAACATTTGATATTCACTCGATATCTCATGTAACGATTTTCTTATTTTGTATTTGATGGTATTATTGTGAATTAAGTAATTTATATATAACCTATTTACTTGGAACCTTGATTAAAATTTTCAATCCTTAGCTATAAAATGTGAATATTTTATTAAATTTTTAACTATAAAATAATTATTAAATTTTAAATTTGATACATTTTGTCAAAATTCGAACTTAAAATCCTTTTAAAAAAAAACTATGCCTATTTTTTTTAAATATTTTTCAACTGCTATTGTAACAATATATCAGAAGCCTTACAATAAATTTTCACGCTTTTTACCCAAATAATAAAATTTTGATATTTATAGAAAGAAAAAAAAATTAAAAATGACAATGTCCATAAACAACTCAAAAAGAATCGAATTATTTTCAAAATTTTGTCGTGTATAGAAAATTCTAATAAAAACATTCAGTGAAATTTTCAAGTATCTACACTAATTCGTTTCTGAATATCAATAAAATAACGAAACCGCTACGTGAGAAATCGAGTGAATAGGTACCCAATCTTGTAAAAATATGAAATTCAAACACTCATAAAAATTTAATTTGATTTGCTTGTAGACATTTTTTTGTTGATAAAGAGAGACAAACTTATGAAAAATATTGCATTACATTTTCAAATCTTAGATTTAAAAAGAAAAATATGCAAAATTTCGTGTTTTTTCCGTATTTTGTCAAATGCTTATAAAAAAAACTGTGAGTAAGGATTTTTAATATTTTTCAAACGTCTTTTTAACAACATAATAGGAGCTTTGTATTAAACTTTCAAGCTTTTTTACCTAACAAATAAAGTTTTATTGATATTTATATAAAAAAAACCTAAAAAAGTTGGAAACTGAAATATCCGTTATCAGTAAGCAGCTAAAAACAAATCAAAATATTTTAAAAATTATAATTTTTTGATGTATAGAAAAGGCTAATATAAACATTCAGTGAACATTTCATGTATTTACGATTATTTATTTTAAAGTTACACCAAAAGCCAAAATCGATTTTGTCAAAATAAATTTTGCGTAAAAATTCCCGGTTTTCCTTAATTTTTATTTTGTTTTTCTGGGCGCTTTTAAAAACTATTGGGAATTTTAAACTTTGACCTCCCAAAAGTACCAACTATATTCACTTTCCATCAAACAAGATACTGAAGTTGAAAATTATTTCAACTACTAATCGTGAACACAGACACAAATATAAAAAAAAATTTAAAAAAAAAGGTGGGCAAGTGGATGTCGCTCTGCTGTACAGTAGGTTACAAGTGGGTCACTGTATAATGGTTGGTATTAAATTTGAATTCAATGATATAATATCATTGTATAAGAAAAACGATTCTGAGCGGAGACGGTATGTCAGTCTAGGTTTAAGAGATATTATATATATATACTTATCTATGGTATTAAAAAAATAATTGACCTATAATAAATTCCAAATTAATCATATTACAATATCCATTAGGTACTTATAACGCGTTATACATCAAACGTGATACTATCATAGATATATAATAGTATACTTAAGAAGTTTCAAGTACCCACGAATAATATTATATAATCACAACAAAATAACTAAAAAAAATATTCTAGGTTTTTTAATATGTAATTTCATCCAAATTTGAACTTAAAATGACTATAAAAATAAACTGTGTTTATGTATTTTTTAGTTTTTTTGATAACATAATTAACTTCTTACTTGGAACATTTTATAAATTTTAACTACAAAATAATTATTCAATTTTAAATTTGATAAATTTTGTAAAAATTCGATCTTTAAATGATTATAAAAAAAAATTGTGTGTATGTATTTTTAATATTTTTCTACTGCTATTGTAACATTATATCAGGGGCCTTGTATTAATTTTTTCATTTTTTGGCCCAACAGATAAAACTTTATTGATATTCATAGAAAAAAAAAATTTAAAAATTTAAAAATGAAATTGTCTGTAAACAGCTCAAAACAAGTTAAAATATTTTGGAAATTTTTTTAAGTATAAGAAATAATAAAATAAACATTCAGTGAAATTTGCATGTATCTACAGTTATTCGTTTTTTAATTACAACAAAATAAGAAAATCGCTACATGAGAAATCGAGTAAATATCCAATATTGTAAAAATTTGAATTTCAAACGCTCATAAAGATTTGATTTCTTTCTTATAGAAATTTTTTTTTTTTTGATAAAGGTAGATAATATTATAAGGAATCTTGTATTACATTTTCAAATCTTAGATTTAAAAAGAAAAATTTTTATGAATTTCTAACTAAAAATAATTTGCAAAATGTCGTGTTTTTTCCGTATTTTGTCAATATATGAACTTTAAATACTTATAAAAAAAACTGTGACTAAGAGTTTTTAATATTTTTCAAACGTCATTAAAACAAAATAGTAGGAGCTTTGTATTAAATTTTTCAGTTTTTTTATCCAACAAATAAGCTTTTATTGACATTTATAGAAAAAAAACATAAAAAAGTTGGAAACTGAGTATATCCGTAAAGGCTCAAATAGTTGAAAATCGAAGCATTATTTCGACTACTAATCGTGTAGACAAAAAATAAAAAACAAAAAATAAAAACAACATCATTGTAAAATCAATATACATTCATCGTTCCACTCAGAATCTAAAAATGTTTATTCAAAAAATGAGTGGAAAATAAAATGTATAAAATGTATAAAATACTAAATATTTAAAATATAAGTTTATATGACGGTTATAGTAGATTTTCGATGGTTTTGATAGTCGATTTTGTCCTTTTAAAATTTTTAAATGTCATGCCATCTTTTTTAATTTAACTGAATTACCAAATTAAATTGAATTATATCATAAAAATTTCGATGGAAAAAAATTCGAAGAAAAAACATTTTATTCATTTTCTGTAACAAAATTGAATACATTAATTAATTTAAATATGTATATTGATAAAATTTATAAAATTAATAGAAAATATAACAAGATTTTCAACACGCGTTGGTCGACAAACTCATTATACACGGATCGCGGTACTAATATGAGTAATATGACAAAAATATTTGAAAACTAATCAGATTTACAAATTGGCTTTATTGACATTTATATCAGATTTAAAATTTTTATTTTCAGTGATATTCAGTCTGTACTCTGTAGGTAGTCAGTAGTGGCGTAGTCGTAGTGGGGTGGTAAAAAATAGTAGAATTCGATAATATACCTATTTGTTTTCAAAATGCCAAAAAAGAAGGTGCACTTTTACACCAAATTTAAAATCATAAAGCTCATTAAGTTTAAAAAGTGTTCTATACAATAATAATATGTAAATTGATATTTTCTAATTTTTAAAGAACATGGTGGCCTTATATAGGTACCTATCAACTTTCCTGTTTTTTATATTGTATTAATAACTGTACTGACACATCCTCTGCAAAACTATATAATTATATAAAACATATACTAATAAATAATAATTGTGTCACTGCGTATATTTAATATTTTTTATACAAGTACAACATACGAGAAACCTTGTTTAAAATGTTGAAGCTTTTTTCCGAGAATCAACATTTTAGCCAACATATCGTATAGAAAATAAACCAAAAAAATATATACAACCCTTGAAATGCATATCATGAATTAGGTAGGTAGCTTACACTTTTTTTTATTATTTTTAAAATATCATTGTGCATAGAAAATGATAATTTAACCGTTATCCGCCACTGCCGACGTGAGTTCTACGTCATCAATAACCGTCGACAATCGGTGGTTTGTACAATGGCCGTACATTAGGTAGCCTAAACTAAAATAAAGTCCAAGGAAACATCAGATGTGATTACTAATTAGTATAATAAACATTCTAATCAGTAATAATGGAATGCTTTAAGTATTTACTATCTAGTATAAACATTTTTTTAGTTATTAAAATTTACCATATTAATTTATGGAGAAATTGAACATACTACGAATATCTAATGTGGTCAAAATTTGAAATTCATATGTATATGTAGCACAATAGTTTTACGCTACTTTACATATAAAATTCGAGTAAAATAAACTCATAAGGAATCTTGTATACATTTTTCAAGACATATGGGTTTTAAAATTAAAAAAGTGGTGAGTGGATGTCGCTCTGCTATATAGTAGGTTACAAGTCGGTCACTGTATAATGGATGGTATAAAATTTGAATTCAATGATATAATATCATTGTATATAAAAAACCATTCTGAGCATTGAGTCGTCAGTGTAGATATTTTATATTATACATATATTGTTGTTACTTATGATGAATACCGTATTCATAATAAGTAATAACCATAGCCGGTTAGTTAAATTAATATTATAAAAATATAACAAAATAACTAAAAATTGTTATTCTTGGTATTTAATTTGTAATTTCTTCCAAATTTGAACATAAAATATTTATAAAAAAAACCCATGTTTGTGATGATTATATTTGATTACAGAATAATAATTACTTTAAATTTTAAATCCTTGATTAAAAAGTTGAACACTTTATACATTTTTTACTACAAAATCATTTTTAAAATTTAAAATTTGATAAATGTTGTCAAAATTAAACTTTAAATGCTTATAAAAAAAAATTGTGCATAATATGTATTTTTAATATTTTTCAACTGATATTTAGGCAATATAATATCAGGAGCCATGTTCTAGTTGTATTACATTTTCAATCTGTTTGACCCAACAAATACATTTTATTTACATTAATATAAAAAAGAACTAAAAAAATTGGAAAAATAAAATGTCCATCAACAGCTCAATACAAGTCAACATTTTATGGTGTAAAGCAGTGGTGTTTACAATAGGTATAATTTTATCGCTAGTTTATTTGATTCAAAAATAAGTTTTTTTATTCTATAATACACAAATTGTCATAATATTACGCATCATATGATTGTATTATAACTACCAAC
Organism: Sitobion miscanthi; assembly: GCA_008086715.1. Classification (NCBI taxonomy): domain Eukaryota; kingdom Metazoa; phylum Arthropoda; class Insecta; order Hemiptera; family Aphididae; genus Sitobion; species Sitobion miscanthi. The sequence goes on along the minus strand of CM017805.1, from coordinate 25,850,610 downwards.
CATGAGAGAATTTATGCTAATCGGTCTGTGATGGTCTACAAGCAGCTACTGCAGCAAAAATAAATCCAGTATCATTTAAACTGGTTTTCATAAATTTCCATGCATTGGTGTTCGGATTGTATACTTGGATAGTCAGTGTACTAATACACTCTGTATTACCCAAAACATACAATAAACCATCTAAAACAACTACTTCACCTATATCAAAAAAATGTAATATTTAATATTTTTATAAATATATTCTTTGAATATATAAATATTATAGTTACTAGAATAGTTTCCAAAGAACATGTCAGCCATTGGAGTCCATACTCCGACACTTGGTCTATAGGCCTCGACAGATCTAGAATATTCTGGTAAATCTTGTATACCACCGACAGCATACATAACACCGTCTATGACTCCAATACCAACTTTAGAGCGGGGTTTGGACATTGGTGCTACTAGTTTCCATGTGTCAAGACTGGGATCATAACATTCAACTGAATTTAAATGTTCTTTTGTAGAACTATCCCATCCTCCTACCTATACAAATGATACAACTGAATAAAATTTAATTTTACTAAAAAATATTTTTTTACCGCGTATAAAAGGTTGTTTAGAATTCCAACACCAAAATTGCATCTCTTGTTAGCCATACTAGAAACCATTCGCCATTTTTCCAAATTGACATCGAACATTTCAACGCTATTTAAACAAATAGAACCATTTTCTCCGCCAACCTAGATTTTAATATTATATAATGTTTATTAATCATATAATAGCCATCCCACGCCTAGTTTTCCTTTTTTAATATAAAACTATAAATTAATATAGGCTGTATGGTTCCATATTGGTAGTTTAAGTAAAGAATACAAAAAATTCTATCATTATTTGTAGTTTCCAATACTCAGATGGTATTCGATTGATATTAGATGATAATCAATACAAATTTTAAGGACCAACCTTTTATATAAATTTTTTATGGGTATATTTAATTTGACAAGTTTTTAGTATTGCTACCTATCTGTGTGAAAAAAGCTTATAAACACAAATAATTTTAGCAATCACTGAAAAAAACAAATGAGTAATATTAGTAACTTACAGCATATATACTATTGTTCAATACGCCGACGCCTAAACGATTTCGATCAACTAACATGTTAACCATTGGTACCCAACTGAATTTTCGTGAAAATAAATCAAGCATTTGAATACACGAATAAGATCTACCTAACGTTGACGATCTATGAATACGACCAAAAGCAATCACAAATTGGTCTGCTATTAAGGCAAGATGACTTATGTGGCAATTCTGTTCCATATCTTGTGCAATGCGGCATATGTTGTTTGTAGGGTCATACCAGCTTATAAAATTATTATCCATAAGCGGCGAGACACTAAACATAAGGATAGCCTGGAAGTAATAAATTTATGAAATAACTATAAAGGTAAATTTATCAAAACAGAAACATACTTTTTGTAAACCATCAAATTGTCTAGGTTTACACCGAATAGTTTTTGGTATGGCCATTATTTTTTGTGACTTGATTAAATGAAATTGTATTGCTTCTAATACATAATCTTTACCTAAAAAGTATTATAATTACATACTACAAAATTTAAAATAAAATTATAATTTATGAAAAAGCATACATTTATGATTATTTTTTAGGAGAGGCTCTTCTACTACATTGTCTGATAGATACGTTTTTGAAGTTAATGGCAATCTTACATGTTCCATCAAATCTGGCAAAAATTGTTTTCTACAACCTAATTCATGTCTTACCCAATTCAGAACACTTTCAAATACCTATAACATATAAACAATTTAATTAATAACAAAATGTAAATATATAATATCGTCACCAATATCTTTTTATGTTCGATAATATATTTTTTTGTTATACCATCAACACAAATATATTTAATTGATTTGCACAAGATATTTTGCATAGCTAGATCTAATAATACGTTTTTCTTGCAATCTCTTAAACAGATTTTTTTTTTTAATTGCAAACCATGAGTTATTTCCTATATCTCTATATTAGTTTATTTGATATATAAATATTGTTAAGAGTTAAATTAGATAGGTATGATATATATATATATAGTTTTATTATTTGTAATTTAATATCTACAGACCAAGTTTATTGTAAGAAACGTTAATCCATAAAATATATTCTTCATATATACTTCATATATTATATTACCTATATTAAAATAGGTATTTGGTTTTTGTCAACCAAACCAAATCAATCTTTACATGAGACAACCACCAAAATATTAATTTCTATTCTGTAAAACGTAATTTAAATATACTTTTTACAGGCGGCCACTATATAAGATATAATATTATATGTATACAGTTATTCATATAATATTTTCATGCATACTCTGTTCAAGTTCAGAATCGTAGTCCAAGCGCAAAGGTTTAGTAATACTATATTGCAGGTATACCGATAATTTAATGGGTGGAGGGATAAACAGGTGCTACCAGACTATGGCCTGACGAACTGATCGCCGCTACATGACTGAACAAAATATAGGTAAGCAAATTGAGTCATCTTCAAGTTTCAACCCATAATAATAAAATAACAATAATTTTAGTTTGCTTACATTTTCTTCAGATGGAACAACAATGTCAGAACATGAGATAAGTTGAATCACTTCATCAGGAGATAAAGATAGAAATTCATCATATTTTACCACTTCTCTGAAAATAATAATCGTAATTTATAGAATTTACTAACTGAACAAAAAGATTAAGTTATTTTTATCATACAAAAACTCTTTTTTAATATAGGCATTAGAACTTGATATCAGTTCTGTGCAGTAATGTAAATCAGCAAGTGCTCTGATTCCAAGACAATTTGAAGGATTAAGCTGTGTTTGTAAAAATTCTTCACATGAGGCTTTTATATAGTCTAACTGTACGAGACCTGCAGCCGCTAACAAACCCTTGAGAAATAAACAATAACAAATTGAAATCATTTTAGAATAAGTCTTATAAATATATAATACCTTTACATTCTCTTCGTTTACAATTATTTCTCCAGAGTAAATATAATTTATCAAGAGTTCCAAATGGTTGAGTTTAATTCTTTTATTAATACAATCTTTATTCCTTTCTTCAAAGCTAGTGAACATGGCCTTGAAATATGGACTAGCTGATACTAATACAACTTTATGTCCAAAAATTACTGTACCATCGTCTGTTTCCAACTTAATATCGCAAAACACTTTATTTCTAAAAACAAACATTTGTTAACTTTATTTTTCTAGCTACTAAATTCAGTCACTACATACATCCTTAATGATTGCAAGACCTCAAATACTTCTGTGCCGTGTGAGAGCTATTTTTAAATTTTTTTGGTTCACATTTTTTAATTTCAGAACACTTGTTTGATCACCTTCATAGCGCAAATGTTGTAAATCATTTTCATCCATTTCTGCTATAGAAATTAAACATTTTTAAATAATATGTTGAAAATTGTGAAAATGATTTTTAAATAAACGTGGTTTTACCAATTATTCAATATTTATACATATTGTAAATGAAATTGATAGCTACTTAAAATATAAACATTTTTTGTATTTAGTTCCAGCAGTCATTTACAAAAATTATTTTCATCAAATTTAACGTTAACATTGATTGAGCCCAAAATTTGTTTTTGATAAAGAAAATCATTAATAAGTTCTTATGAATTATATTTAAATATTTCTTAAAATTGTTTTTATTGATTTTATATTAGTACTAACTGATCCCGCTTACTTCACTGCCCGTAAAAAATTACAAATTTAAAAAAATTGTGATTGTTCCTCCTTTTGGGTGCAACTCACCCTCCTGCTAGGCAATCTGACTATGTCTGATCACAACAATGTGTGACAGCATATCAAGAAGAAAAGTTTGAAAATTTGATTTGATGCATGTTTTCAACTGATCTGCACGATTAACCATGGCAACCAATCCCCATTAGGACACCCCCTCGGGTTGGACCTAGGAGGGTGAAAAATATATTACAACGTATTCTCATACCTACCAAATATACAAAAAAATTGTCATTAAGAACAGTCGAGATGTTTCAGAGAAGTGCAACCACAAAACCGTGACACGAGCATTTTATATTAGATTATAAATAGTATGTATATTTATTTAAATTTTGCTATTCATATACTTAAATGTATGCACCAAAAGGTGGTTGGCCATATTTCGGCCTTTAAAACCACATATGACATTGAATTTTTTTTTCGATTCGTATATGAATTATGATAGGTACTATACTCTGTTCTGCCTAAGAGTAAACCGCTTTCGTGCACGCAGACTGAGCTGTCGAACAATGCCTGACCCCCCCATGCGATCTGTGATTGGCAGACAATCAACACTGGCAGTCATCAGTTATCGGGTGCCTGACGCCTGTGCTAACGTTCTCATCGGTGTCCGGGTTGTGGTGGTAATGTGTGGAAAACAAGGGTTTTGGTTAGCCGAGTGTTTCACTCTTAGATGGAACAGAGTATATTTGGAGAAGGTGTGGTACCAATATTATTTCTCCGTAATAATAAAACATTAAGTACCTAGTTGTTTTGATAAAATATTATTGAATTCCATATAGAATATTATGTTTTATCTTACCTATTATTTGTTGTAGGTGGTTTACTTCAACCGAAATCGGTGACACAAAATATGCCACATGGTATTTACTATTTATCTTATCGAAAACGTAATACGTATCCGACTAAAGATTATTCTGAACCAAAATAATAATATTATGTACAACAGTCAGTATTGATCGATGTAGTAACCTATGGGCTATAACTTTAAGAGTTGAGAACTATTATTTCTATACGATTTATTTCACGTTTAAAATTATAAAATGCCTTAGTGAATAAAATTATTGTGGTCCGTCGTCTGTGGAATATAAAAAATAGAAACCACTCGACATGCCTCATAACAAATAACTATAACACAACTAGACAAGATTAATTTTTATCACAGAACTTTTATTTTATAATTCCTAAAAACTGTGATAATATTATATTGTTATCAATGATAATGAGGAGGTCGCACTGTCGCAGTGTTATATGAACGAAATTAAATACAACCACAGAATAAATATGATAAAACAAATACCTATCGAGTATTAAAGAGATTGTTATTCATTGAACGTACAAGAACGATAAGAATATTTATTTATGTGTACAAGTAAAGTGAGGATTGATCTAATTAATAGAATAATATTATTAATTTGGTTTTGATGTTGATGATAATTTTTGTATTATTATGTTGGATTGTTAATGAATTTGATTGAAATTTTTAAATTTAAATAACGTGAGTTTGAAAAAATCCTCCGACTTTGAGTTACAGTCAAGAAATAGCATGTTGAAATCTAGGTGTAATTAGCTGGTACTGTCAAGGTGGAAAAGAGTGGAAGAAAATAAATTTCCAGTATTTGACAAATTGATCAGGAAAAGAAAAATTATAAAATAATATCTTTATTAAAAACGGCAATATTTACTCGAAACTAGTTTTTGTTCTTTGTGGACGTCTTGTGACCAATTCAAAAATAAATTAACCGCAGAGACTTAAAATGTTCACAAATATTTACTTTAACCTATTTGTATATAACATGATGACAAAATGTTCAATTATGTTATATACAGTGTTGTTTGTGAGTTAAAATGCTGATAATTCCATACAGTGTTCCTCATAAGGTTTTTAATAGAAATAAAAAAATATATAAATATTATGGTTCCTATCTGCAACAAACAATATTATTACATTTACATGTGTTTGAATTTCAAATATGGATGAAAATGCTAAATATTTTGTATCGTCGTACTCGAAAGGACATAATATAATAATATAGTCTGACAGACCGTATTATCCCTACTTTTACAACAAAATATGTCCTCAAAAAAAGTTTGAAAAAGATAAGATATACTTAATTCAATTTTGAAACTTAAAATTTGTAAATTTGGATTTTTTTGGTTATTTATACATCATTTTTCAAGTACCTACTTTTTTGTTTATTAAAAAGTTTCAATACATTTATTATCTACCTATCAAATTAAAAAAAGGAAATGGAAATAATGAATTGTAAATCACCTTATATATTCTATATTATCTGTGTAATCAAATTGCAATGTGTATGTTTGTAGGTATATATTATAGGTGACACCTTTACTCACACAAATAGATAAAATAAATCCTAGATTATCTAAAATGATATATTTTTTTTTTTTTAATATTCATCTAATGTAATATAATATTTAAAATAATTTATTCATGAAAATGTGCCATTTTATTTTCCCTTGAGATATAAATCAGAATCACAATTTAAGATATATCTTAAATTGTGATATAGAATCATACCTCTCATTTTAGATTTTTTTTTCTATGTAGGTATATACCTAACTTTTAATTAATTTTGTGATCAAACTAAAACATCGTGATTTACTTGAACAATGATGTTGTTGTATAGTTTTAATATAGGGGAAGCAGTCAAGTTATGAAAAGTTCTATAGCAAAGTAATCTAGTTCAATCAGTATACCTACTCCGAAGTTCTTGAGTCCTCGGGGGTTTTTTTTTTTTGTTTTACTAAATTATTATTTTCAGTTTCAGCCTGGAATAATCTTATTATTTATGTTTGATACTTTTTTTATTCGCTTTAGCCTGTAGGTATCTGCTATAATATTTACTAAATAATCTAATAACATAAAATAATATAGAAAGATATGTTACTTAAATTAATTCCAAAACAAAATGTAAATTTATATAATTTTATAAAATAATTAACATAGTAATAATAATTATAATATCCACTATAAATGTGTTGCTTTATTAAATATGTAAAATATTGCCTATTATAATATATACAATTTTTTTTTATAAGCATTTAAAGTTCAAATTTGAGAAAATATATCAAATTTTAATTTGATAATTATTTTGTAGTTAAAAATTTATAAATGTTCAAACTTTTATATCTAAGGATTGAAAATTGAAAACAAGGTTCCACGTAAATAGGTAGTAATAAATTACTTTATTCACAATAATCATCAATTATACTTAGTAATTTCGAAGGCTGATGACCGTCTTTGCTCAGGAATCGTTTTTCTTATACAATGATATTATTATTGAATTCAAATTTAACACCATATATCACAGTAACCCACTTGTAACCTACTGTACAGCAGAATAACACCATTTGCCCACCTTTTTTCAAATGAATTTTGAACCCTAGACCATATTTTCCATATTTTACATTTATTTAGGACATAAATTTTTTTTGTACTACTTTAAGAGTATTCTGTAGGGATACAAACTTTAGTTTTCGCTTTCTACTGTAAATTATTTAACGGGTATTTTTTTAAAAATTTAAAGTATCAAAATCAAAAAAATTTAACGAGTTGTTTTTGAGTTATTAACTTATTAACAAAAATTATGGGTTTGGGAGATATGGACACTATGGTGATTTTAAAAGTTAGTAATTAATATTTATCTATCAGCTGCATATACTATTGTAAAAATGACCCATCTCTCAAATTTTAACACTAGATCCAATCTTCCACTATATTATATTTTATAAATCCATTTTAAGGAGTTTAACATTAGTATACACTTTAATAACTAAAAACTTCTTATTCAAATTTAGGATTTGGAAGGAAGGTGCATCAAAATTTACCAAAAAAAAATAGGAATATCATTTAATGAACTGACATTTGTATCACTGCAGGACAATGCTTAAGTAGTACACAACTTATAAATACATTATTAAATGGGTTAATGTATTAAATTTTAATTCAATGACATAAAACCAATCTATACCAAAAAAATTCTAAGCGAAGATGGTCCGTCAACTAATACAACTACTAAGTATATTTTCTTATTATTGCTATTAATTTTATCTATTTTACTATAAGTAATAGACTGTAGGTTTGAGTAATTTACGCCGAAAACATTGCATTTAAAAATTTAATGAGTGTATATTACAGGGCATGAAACCGCTTATGAAAAATTCAGTTATCGGGTCTGGTAGGACTCAAAAAAATGTTCGTAAGTGGTTATCGGTTTTAGAGGTTTTTAGAATTAGTGGTAATTGATTACCGGTTACCAAAATGATCCCTAAAAATGTGATTATCGGTTATCGGTTTGGAAGCGGTTTTAATTCTTCAAGATTACCGGTTACCACTTCGGAAACAGTTTTTTTCGGAAAATTTTAGTTTTACTTTAATTTACACAAAACAAAACTAAATATGCTTCCAAACATTTGGTTTTTTCGTTTTTTTTCATTTGCTTATAAAAAATGATTGGATAGTGATATTAAAAAAAGCGTGAAAATGTTTAAAAAAAACACGAAAAATGAATTTTACTAAATTTGCGATTATATAAGATTTGAATGTTATTTAAATGTGGTTTTTTCAATGAATTTGTAATTTTGTACACATACAAGTTAATTCAAAAAACATCTAGAAAGTAGTATTGATAAGTTAAAAAAGCGGTGTTTTTTTTTATAACTTTAAACACCATCGATTTAGTGCAAAGTAATAAATACAACATTTATTTAGTTATTTTGTTATTTCATATTAATTAATAGGACAGGTATTTCTTATTTTTTTTATTATTTTATTTGAAACATTATTTTTAAATATTGGGATTAATAAAACTATTTTTATTTATTTATTATTTTATATAAATTAGAATTTGTTAATAAACCAAGTAATAAATAAATGGATACTAAGTAACAAACCATTATCATTATTATAAATTTGAATTAAATTTACTGCATTTGTATCTAGTATAAACAAATAAATGTTTTTTAAAGATTATGTGAAAATATCCATCATCCATCGGTTAGGACGGTTAGATTATAATTACAAATAATCTATGGCAAATGACAATTGTCTGAGACGAACAGCGATTCCAATACGTAACAACATATTTCATTCCACTCTGGTTATTAAGCTAGCCGCTAGGTACTTATTTTTATAAATGTCATTAATCTCAATACTTCCAGACTGAACTTTTGGATCGGAGATATGAAGAAGTGCGGATTTTCCTTGTCGGAGATGCACAGCTCTGACACTAGACAATATTATACACTCGAAGGGTACGCGTTTCACTGAAAGAATAAATAGGTAATTACGTAAATTTTGTCCGTTTACTCTTTTGACGCGGTAGACTTAATGTAAATATTTATTGTCAGACAAACTTATATACCCGCCAGGCGTAGAATAGTTTTAAAAATCCAGTTGTTTTTAGGTGCACAAAAATTAGAATATTATGAAAATACTTTAAATTATAATACTCTACCTACAGCTAATTCATTGTTATAGTAGAATAATTTTTAAAATTTAAAACCAATGATTTTGCAATGCTTTTATAAGTAGGAAGGTAGGTGGTATTTATACCTACCTATTAAAATAATAAAATGTATAATGATTAATGTTATTTAATATGATTTGTAAGTAGGTACATAGAAGTTTATACCTACCACTCGCTGACGATTATTTTTGTCTTATACATTCTTCGTAATTCCGTTCCGTCACGATAGTTTTAGTTTTCGTTAAATAGATCCACCACTATTATGTCCGTATTATGCATAGTCTCATGGCACATAGTTTAACATGTCTTATGTGAAACATAAATGTTCTATCCATACGGGTTACGGTCATTAAACATTTGGGTTTTAAGAGAACACCTCAAACGCATTTTTTTTGGGGGGGGTTTTACGGGATATACCTATAGCACATTTTCTTCAAATTTTCACACTTCACTATTTGATATTGTGATATTATTGGTACCTAGGTTCAGTTTCTGTTTCATAATAGATCGATAGGTTACCTAGGTATATCACATTCTTTAATTTAAATTCCGGTAATCGAATATTGGACAGTATACCTACGTAACTTATAATGCGTATCGTAATTTAATAACTAAAGAAATAAAAATTTCCCCAACAGTGTCTAGGGCCACCGGTAGTAGAATGCATTATAAAAAATGTCTATATACTTGAGGTCTAGTATATGGTTAAAATTGGCATGCGACCAAAGGGACTTGTTCTGGAAAATTTAAATGATTTAACAAGGTTCATCTCATTATTTGAATTAAACTTATTTTTAAGCGATTGTTGTGAAAATAAATTTTTAATTTATTTCATTCAACACGCTCATCTTAGTTTTCTAGTACCTTTAGATTTCCCACGAAATTCATATCGATCATCTCAGAGCTTTTATATTCAAAACCATAAACACATGCATTTTTATCTTATTTTTATCTTATTTCAATCTTTTTCATCGATTTCACTTTTCCAGAACAACCCCCCTGAAAAAGAAAACAGAATATATTATAGATCACAAAATTTTCTGTAAAGAACATATGATATTTTATCAATAGACCATATTATACAGGATGTAACAGAAAGAAATGACAAAAAAAAATATTATGTTACTTAAACGTGCGACAAAAATTGTTAATATTATGTGATAAGTAAATAATTTAAGAAATATACTAATGTCGGCAAATTCCCAAAAATAATAATTTTAAAAAAGTTATTACGTTCCAAATAATTTAATAAACAAATTAAAGACATTTAAAAATTTCTAAAAAATAAACTACTTGACTTATATACATTTTTTTAGCATAAAAATTGTTATTATAATCAGATTCACAAATTGGCTATTTTGAATTTATCTAAACAAATTTAAATCAAATTTAAAATTTTTTATTTTCAGTAATAAAAAATAAAAATAATTTTTTGTATATTAGACGTGTAGTGCGAGTGACAATAAATTATATACAAAAAAAAACTTTAAAATTTTGTATATAGTAAAAGTACTGTGGCATTTGTCAGATCTTGGTGGGACATACTGTATACGAAAATAAGTTCTATGGATTTATCATATTATAATATATTTATGTCATCTGTGGCAATCGCCAATTGTCGACATTCGGCGGAGACGGTTCACTATTCTAATAATTATTGCAGTGAACAAAAAAATAAAATAAGCCAACAATTGACGGACAGTTCGTTAAGCAGTATAATATTATAATATAACACGAACTTCCACATTTTGTAACGTTTAGGTTATTTTCATAAAATATTTCCATACTTTCTAGTTTCAATTCGGAGCGAGATGTAGACGGATGAAGATAACTGTTTCTTCGGCGGCAGCGTGTGCTGCAGTACAGCTAGGTTTCACCGGAAGAGTCGATGTTTACGCGTAAGTTTGTTTTCATATTATTTTGGGACTTAAATTTAATTTTTAGAATTGAATTTATATTTATTGTCACGAAAAATCTGTTAATTCGGTTACGTAGAAGCGTATACGTTACTACCTACCAAAGGCGCAATGTATAATAAATAATAAATTATACGCCAGTTCGAACAATCCAAACGCTGTCTTCGTTTTACCACGACCGTTTAATACGCGTACTTATTTGCCTATACTATTCGCCGGGTAACATCTTAGGTTTGCGCGAAGTATTTATAACAATATAATGTTATTAATCTTTATATTTTGTATACATATACACCCAATTTATTAATATTTACACCCACCATTAGTATTTTACCATAATTATTATTTTTATTATAATATTATATGATGGTATAGGTATGCTGAAATATTTAATACCATAACCAATTGTTTTTATTACTGGTACATTTTTTTCCCAAACCTGAAGTTTAATTAAGGCATTGAGGGTATGTCACTTAACATACGTAACTTTTATTATTCCACTTAATATCTATATCATTGGCACCTACGTATACTGCTGCACACCTAAAATACAAAAGTTTTCAAGGAGTACCTATAGTCAACTGTCAACTGTCTATCCTGACCACCCATGTGGACGCTTATGAATACCTAATATAATTATATACTCGTGTACCTATTTTAATAGTGTAAAACATGAACATGGGTGTTACAATTATTTTAATTTTGTTTATTTTTCACATAAAGGTACATTACATAATTGTAATGCATTGTAATCCTATTTATCTCTTGTTTACTTTAACACAATGCTTCAAAAGTTTTTATTTAGTTAATTGGTATAATATTTGTAAATTATTGAATTTAACTACACCTACTATAATTAGTAATAGTAATAAATCCGTGTATAAACTATTAAAATAAAATTAAAAAAACATCAAAGGGCGTAATACTTTGCCGGTAGTCGAGTTCTAGTTGATAACTGACTTGTGAATAAATTTAATTTTCGTTAGGTATAAAACTAAAAATCATTGAATACAACATTTAAAAAGGTAGGTAAGTGGATGTCGCTCTGCTGTACAGTAGGTTACAAGTGAGGTCACTGTAATGGATGGTGTTAAATTTGAATTTCAATGATATAATATCATTGTATAAGAAAAACGATTCTGAGCGAAAACGGTCAGTCAGACTATGATGTTACTAAGTATATTTGATGATATTATTGTGCATAAAATAATTTATATATAACCTATTTACGTGGAGCCTTGTTATCAATTTTCAATCCTTAGCTATAAAAGTTGAACATTTTATAAATTTTAAGTACAAAATAATTATTAAATTATAAATTTTATAAATTTTGTTGAAATTCGAACTTAAAATCCTTACAAAAAAAAAAATTGTGCCTATGTATTTTTAATATTATTTCAACTGCTATTGTAACAATATATCAGGAGCCTTGCATTAAATTTTCACGCTTTTTTACCCAACAAATAAAATTTTATTGATATTTATAGAAAAAAAAACTAAAAAAATTGAAAACTGGCAATGTCCGTAAACAGCTCAAAAAGAGTCAAATTATTTTAAAAATTTTATTAAAATTCGTTTTTTAATTACAATACTTAAAATAAGAAAATCGTTAGATGAGAAATCGAGTGAATATCAAATGTTGTAAAAATATGAAATTCAAACACTCATAACAATTTAATTTGATTTCCTTGTAGACATTTTTTTTTTTGATAAAGGTAGATAAACTTATGGGTAATCTCGTATTACATTTTCAAATCTTAGATTTAAAAAAAAAAATTTTTATGAATTCTCAACTGAAAATAATTTGCTAATTTTCGTGATTTTTCCGTATTTTGTCAAGATTTGAACTTTAAATGCTTATAAATAAAAACTGTGACTAAGGATTTTTAATTTTTTTCATCTGCCTTTGAAACAATAACCTAGGAGCCTTCTATTAAATTTTCAAGCTTTTTTACTCAACAGATAAAATTTTATTGATATTTATAGAAAAAAAAACTAAAAAAATTGAAAACTGGCAATGTCCATAAACAGCTCAAAAAGAGTCAAATTATTTTCAAAATTTTATCGTGTATAGAAAATAAAAATATAAACATTCAGTGAAATTTTCAAGTATCCACAGTTATTCGTTTTTTTTTAGTTACAATACTTAAAATAAGAAAATCGTTAGATGAGAAATCGAGTGAATATCAAATGTTGTAAAAATATGAAATTCAAACACTCATAACAATTTAATTTGATTTCCTTGTAGACATTTTTTTTTTTGATAAAGGTAGATAAACTTATGGGTAATCTCGTATTACATTTTCAAATCTTAGATTTAAAAAAAAAAATTTTTATGAATTCTCAACTGAAAATAATTTGCTAATTTTCGTGATTTTTCCGTATTTTGTCAAGATTTGAACTTTAAATGCTTATAAATAAAAACTGTGACTAAGGATTTTTAATTTTTTTCATCTGCCTTTGAAACAATAACCTAGGAGCCTTCTATTAAATTTTCAAGCTTTTTTACTCAACAGATAAAATTTTATTGATATTTATAGAAAAAAAACTAAAAAAATTGAAAACTGGCAATGTCCATAAACAGCTCAAAAAGAGTCAAATTATTTTCAAAATTTTATCGTGTATAGAAAATAAAAATATAAACATTCAGTGAAATTTTCAAGTATCTACAGTTATTCGTTTTTTTTTAATTACAATACCTAAAATAAGAAAATCCTTAGATGAGAAATCGAGTGAATATCAAATGTTGTAAAAATATGAAATTCAAACACTCATAACAATTTAATTTGATTTCCTTGTAGACATTTTTTTTTTTGAAAGGTAGACAAACTATGGGTAATCTGTATTACATTTTCAAATCTTAGATTTAAAAAAAAAATTTTTATGAATTCTCAACTGAAAATAATTTGCTAATTTTCGTGATTTTTCCGTATTTTGTCTCAAGATTTGAATTTAAATGCTTATAAATAAAAACTGTGACTAAGGATTTTTAATTTTTTTCATCTGCCTTTGAAAAATAACCTAGGAGCCTTCTATTAAATTTTCAAGCTTTTTTACTCAACAGATAAAATTTTATTGAATTTATAGACAAAAAAACTAAAAAAATTGAAAACTGGCAATGTCCGTAAACGCTTAAAAAGAGTCAAATTATATTCAAAATTTTTCGGTATAGAAAATAAAAATATAAACATTCAGTGAAATTTTCAAGTATCTACGGTCATTGTTTTAAAGTTACTACAAAAACCAAATTCAATTTGTGAAAAATCGATTTTGCGTAAAAGTCCGTTTTTTTTTCTTAATTTTTCTTTGTTTTCTTGGCGCTTTTGAAAATTACTGGGAATTTTAAATTTTGACCCCCTCAATGCACCAACGATATTCACTTTCCAATCGAAAAAGATACTGATGTTGAAATCGAAGCATTATTTCGACTACTTATCGTGTACAAAGACACAAAAAAAAATAAAAAAAAAATTAAAAAAACATCATTCTAAAATTAATACATTCATCGTTCCACTCAGAATCTAAAATACTAACTCTGTACCTATAATAAAAATTAATATATTTATTGGTAGGTTGATAATATCTACAACGCATGGGTTTATTTCTTATTTTTTTTTATTATGTTAATCGATCAGGAGATGTATTGCCCGCAACTTTTCAATTATATTTTTTGTAACTACCTATACTGGTTATAATCTATTCTGGCTATCAATAAAGTTGTGATAAAATTAGAAAATGGTCAGGTATACTATTTTTTTAAGTAATTCTTTTGCGTAGGGAATTCGCTCAATGATATTTAAATATTTTCACTATAATAAAGTACGATGACTTATATAGGTAACTATAGACTGAGTGAATAGGAAGTGTGATATGGCGAAGATAAGGAAAGAGTTTAACATGCTTTCAGAATGTTTAGTGTTTGAAAGGGAAAGATGTATGATAAGAGATAGTGAGAGTGGCTATAGAAGTTAATTTAGGGGGGAAATGAGGGACGAGAAGATCAGCTGAAGAAGAGATGGATAGACAAATAACCGATCATATGTAGTTGTGGAATGAGAGTGGCTGAACCTAATATAGTGTGAGAGACTGGGGAACAGAAAATGTGTAAAGGTAGAATAGTTATGTTAACAATGCCGAATACGTAGGAAAGGATCTTGATTGCAAAGACCACTTGACTCTTTCGCTGAAACTAACCGTTATCGGTTGATATAGGTTTACAACCTCGACTTATAGGATAGAATAAAAGATTTGTGCTGGTTGGGATGTCAGCGGCACTATTTGTTTTCCATCTTTGACCCACGCGTAGCATACCAAATGTGCGATTAAGAAAACACTAAATGATTGTGTGTGGGTCAGAGAGAGAAATAAATGGTGCGCTAAAAATCTGACATCCTCTTAAGGTTATCAAGTTGAACAAGCAGTTGATTGTTGACAATTTGACATTTAACATTAACTGTGGTAGGTATTATGATGGAAGTAAAAGTAATTACAGCTGGGATTGAATATTAATCTAATGTAAAGTGTTAAATATTTGCCTGCATGTATGCACTAAAAACAGGAAATATATATGCACGAAATATTCAAAAATATGCACTTAAATTCAAAAAATACTGAATGAAAACGTTCTTATTAAAAATTTTTAAATTAATAAATAATAATAATTCAAATTGGTTTACAAAAAAAAATTCTTTATTTACACACTTGGTAGGTAGGTACCTATTTATTTTTCTAACGGATGAACCGAAAATATAAAAACATTTTAAGAAAATAAGCATAAATACGAAGAAATTATGAAAACATGCAATTATATATGAACTAACCCAAAAAATCATTTATCTCAAAGAGATGCGCCGGATCGCCACATTACCATATCGAGGGGCCATGGTGCAAGTGCCGTCCATAAATATCATAACATTTATTATATTTGTTTGCGCCGATACCGATCCTACGAAGTTGGCGATTGTCGGCAACGACTCGCGATTGGGCTGGGAACAGGAGCGGAAAGAGTTACCCAAAAAATATATAATTGCAAATAATAAATGCCTGTATGTAATTTGCTTTGTTCGAGACACCAAAATATAAACAATATATTATTATATTAAAACAATCGGCGGTTTTAGTACCGAAACAAAGGCGCCCCAACAAATAACATAATAATACAATAAGTGTGACAATACAAAATATATGTAAGACCTGGTCCTGGTGTCGTTGGCGATGACCGGTGTGTTCCTAATCGCCTACGGCGACACACACTGGTTGGCGGCGGCATGGCAATGGTCAACGGTACAACAAACGGCACATTCAGCGACAGCCACATCCCGCAGACGTGGAACGAATCGAAGTACTAACATACAATGAGGCGGGACACAACAACGAGTGCGATTGACGACCAAGGTGCCGTGAGACACACGAGACCGACGCTACATGGTACGTTCGCGAATGGACGTGACATGGCGTCGCGGTCGACCACCTCCGTCGAAAACTACATATGGAAAAGAATTGTTTGGAGGTACATACGATACCCATGCTACACAACCTACAAAAAGGACCAACGGGTCACAATTACGCAGACTAAAACTGCAGTCGTACAAGACATAATATGATCCACAGCGCGCAACATGCGGTCACAATTATAAGTGCACGTAATCAATTCGTTGATGATAATATCAACAATCATAGGCGTAACTAGCCCTTTATAATAGGGGGGGCTGGAGTGCCAAAAGCTTTGAGGTACCTGTGGAAACATAATTGCCCCTACGGCCCACACAAATATAAGTTTAATTTGTATGAATTATCTAAAATCTTTAAATTTAGAATAATTAATAATGCATAAAAAATCATTGTTTTACCTGAATTACATAAACTATAAAATATATATTATATCATTTATACTTAATGGCTAATGTAATAATTAATAATATTTTAAATCAAAAATTGTTTGTACTTACAGTATACTTCTTTATTTTGACATTTTTAAACATAAATTATAACTTTATTTTCAGTTAATAACAGTAAATAAAATATACACAATAGATAAAGTCTATACCTAAGTAAAATATTTATAATAAAATAGTTTCATTGTTTTTTCCAAATAATCGACAGCAAAAGCAATATACAGCATCTTGTTTGACACTGTATTCCAACCAAGTATATAACTTAAAAAAATTGGACGAAAATGATCTATTCTCTTTACCAAATATTGTTTTTGGATAATCCTAATAAGTAATAATATAAAAAAATATAATATTAATTAATAATCATGCATAAATTATTTAATTACTTATTTTATTTTGTCATAATAATATTATCTAATGACATTTTAACTATTTATTTAAAACATTACCTTAAGTATGGGCTGGCATGGACCCGAAATCAAATCTCCTAAATCATCCACTTGAGAATCCATTTCTAAGTTGTAAGTTTTCTTTATTTTTATATTTAGTATCTTATTAATAAGAAATTATAACTACTAAATTAATTTCGTAAACTCGAACAATTCGTTCAAATCTTTAGTAATAAAGAATAATTGTACTCGGTTTATTGGTTATATTAATTCCGAACTCTGCGTTATTTTATTTCAGTACCGCCAACACTGACTACAACTGTCTACTATTCGTTAATCATTATAAAAAAATAATATGTACAAATTATTTCTCCCTGATTTTTATAACTTTATAAATACAATATCAATATTATCGACGTTATCGTGTAACTACTATTATCATGTCTAGAATCTAAAACAAAATAATCACACAAGAGTCCATTCAATAATGTACCTATGTTTAAAAATAGATTTAAATGTATACGGTAAATCCACTGTTCTAAAACCAAATCATAAATACAGGTCTTAGATACTGTTATTGATATAACTATCGAGTCTCTAGCCATAATAATATAATATATTATATATATATGCCCCCCCCTAGTTACGCCTATTTCAACAATACACGCGATACACGACGACAGAAAGTTGGGGAGGTCACACATCAGAAATCGCGATAGAAATGAGTCGTCCCATTCCGACGGATTTCCATGTACATTATTTTTTTCTTTTAACGATAGAAAACAAAATATTTAAAAAAATCAATATGTAATGGTACAAATAATGTTTGATGACCAAATTGTAATACATAATATAAAGCAGTGTAAGAACACATGTTAACAATAAACACATGTGAAACACAATAATACAAAGCAGCAATGCTGCAGGGTGCTAATCAGTATACATACTCCAAAAAGTCAAAACCTGTCCTCATAATATTACATGAACAAGTGCATAGCAATACACTAATAGATTATATTTGAAAAAACAAATCAATGAACATAATATAGTTCTTGTAATAAAAAATTATATGAATCCAAAACAAATATATAGTTGTAACTAATAAAACCAAGTACAGAATTATAATACAAAAAAATAAAAAATTATATAGTGAGGTCTGCCCCGGTCGAAAATGGCCGGGGAGCGGTTAAGCCACCTCGAGAGCTTCGGCATCCGAAGCGCAGCTTTGAGGGCTTAAGCCGAAACTGCAGTGGCGCGAAAACGCGTCTATATGTTTAAACATACTTCCCCCGTGAGGCTCTGCCTCACATGCAGTGACGTTGAACCAGACGCACCACATAGCAGCGGATGAAGGTCCGAAGTAGATGGATAAATGAAATCGATAACTGCTGGTCACATATGCGCCTTACCTGTGGTGTACATTATTTTTTTTTTTTAAGGATAGAAAACAAAATATTTGAAAAAAATCAATACGTAATGGTACGAATAATGTTTGATGACCAAATACTAATACATAATATAAAGCAGTGTAAGAACACATGTTAACAATAAACACATGTGAAACACATTAAAACAAAGCAGCAATGCTGCAGGGTACTAATTAGTATACATACGCCAAAATGTCAACACTTTTCCTCATAATATTACATGAACAAGTGCATAGCAATACACTAATAGATTATAATTGAAAAAACAAATCAATGAACATAATATGGTTCATGTAATAAAAAATTGATGAATACAAAACCAATATATAGTTATATCTAATAATACTAAGTACAGAATAATAATACAAAAAAATAAAAAAATTATATAGTGAGGTCTGCCCCGGTCGAAAATGGCCGGGGAGCGGTTAAGCCACCTCGAGAGCTTCGGCATCCGAAGCGCAGCTTTGAGGGCTTAAGCCGAAACTGCAGTGGCGCGAAAACGCTTCTATATGTTGAAACATACTTCCCCCGTGAGGCTCTGCCTCACATGCAGTGACGTTGAACCAGACGCACCACATAGCAGAGGATGAAGGTCCGAAGTAGATGGATAAATGAAATCGATAGCTGCTGGTCACATATGCGCCTTACCTGTGGTGTACATTATTTTTTTTTTTTAAGGATAGAAAACAAAATATTTGAAAAAAATCAATACGTAATGGTACAAATAATGTTTGATGACCAAATTGTAATACATAATATAAAGCAGTGTAAGAACACATGTTAACAATAAACACATGTGAAACACAATAATACAAAGCAGCAATGCTGCAGGGTGCTAATCAGTATACATACTCCAAAAAGTCAAAACCTGTCCTCATAATATTACATGAACAAGTGCATAGCAATACACTTATAGATTATAATTGAAAAAACAAATCAATCAACATAATATGGTTCATGTAATAAAAAATTGATGAATACAAAACCAATATATAGTTATAACTAATAATACCAAGTACAGAATAATAATACAAAAAATAAAAAAATTATATAGTGAGGTCTGCCCCGGTCGAAAATGGCCGGGGAGCGGTTAAGCCACCTCGAGAGCTTCGGCATCCGAAGCGCAGCTTTGAGGGCTTAAGCCGAAACTGCAGTGGCGCGAAAACGCGTCTATATGTTTAAACATACTTCCCCCGTGAGGCTCTGCCTCACATGCAGTGACGTTGAACCAGACGCACCACATAGCAGCGGATGAAGGTCCGAAGTAGATGGATAAATGAAATCGATAACTGCTGGTCACATATGCGCCTTACCTGTGGTGTACATTATTTTTTTTTTTTTAAGGATAGAAAACAAATATTTGAAAAAATCAATACGTAATGGTACGAATAATGTTTGATGACCAAATACTAATACATAATATAAAGCAGTGTAAGAACACATGTTAACAATAAACACATGTGAAACACATTAAAACAAAGCAGCAATGCTGCAGGGTACTAATTAGTATACATACGCCAAAATGTCAACACTTTTCCTCATAATATTACATGAACAAGTGCATAGCAATACACTAATAGATTATAATTGAAAAAACAAATCAATGAACATAATATGGTTCATGTAATAAAAAATTGATGAATACAAAACCAATATATAGTTATATCTAATAATACTAAGTACAGAATAATAATACAAAAAAATAAAAAAATTATATAGTGAGGTCTGCCCCGGTCGAAAATGGCCGGGGAACGGTTAAGCCACCTCGAGAGCTTCGGCATCCGAAGCGCAGCTTTGAGGGCTTAAGCCGAAACTGCAGTGGCGCGAAAACGCGTCTATATGTTTAAACATACTTCCCCCGTGAGGCTCTGCCTCACATGCAGTGACGTTGAACCGGACGCACCACGTAGTAGCGGATGAGGGTCCAAAATAGATGGATGTATGAAATCGATGGCTGCTGGTCACATAAGTGCCTTACCTGTGGTGTACATTATTTTTTTTTTAGCGATAGAAAACAAAATATTAAAAAAAAAATCAATACGTAATGGTGCGAATAATGTTTGATGACCAAATAGTAATACATAACATAAAGCAGTGTAAGAACACATGTTAACAATAAACACATGTGAAACACAATAATACAAAGCAGCAATGCTGCAGGGTGCTAATCAGTATACATACTCCAAAAAGTCAAAACCTGTCCTCATAATATTACATGAAGAAGTGCATAGCAATACACTAATAGATTATATTTGAAAAAACAAATCAATGAACATAATATAGTTCTTGTAATAAAAAATTATATGAATCCAAAACAAATATATAGTTGTAACTAATAAAACCAAGTACAGAATTATAATACAAAAAAATAAAAAAATTATTAAGTGAGGTCTGCCCCGGTCGAAAATGGCCGGGGAGCGGTTAAGCCACCTCGAGAGCTTCGGCATCCGAAGCGCAGCTTTGAGGGCTTAAGCCGAAACTGCAGTGGCGCGAAAATGCGTCTATATGTTTAAACATACTTCCCCCGTGAGGCTCTGCCTCGAATGCAGTGACGTTGAACCAGACGCACCACATAGCAGCGGATGAAGGTCCGAAGTAGATGGATAAATGAAATCGATAGCTGCTGGTCACATATGCGCCTTACCTGTGGTGTACATTATTTTTTTTTTTTAAGGATAGAAAACAAAATATTTGAAAAAAATCAATACGTAATGGTACAAATAATGTTTGATGACCAAATTGTAATACATAATATAAAGCAGTGTAAGAACACATGTTAACAATAAACACATGTGAAACACAATAATACAAAGCAGCAATGCTGCAGGGTGCTAATCAGTATACATACGCAAAAATGTTAACACCTTTCCTCATAATATTACATGAACAAGTGCATAGCAATACACTTATAGATTATAATTGAAAAAACAAATCAATGAACATAATATGGTTCATGTAATAAAAAATTGATGAATACAAAATCAATATATAGTTATAACTAATAATACCAAGTACAGAATAATAATACAAAAAAATAAAAAAATTATATAGTGAGGTCTGCCCCGGTCGAAAATGGCCGGGGAACGGTTAAGCCACCTCGAGAGCTTCGGCATCCGAAGCGCAGCTTTGAGGGCTTAAGAAGAAACTGCAGTGGCGCGAAAACGCGTCTATATGTTTAAACATACTTCCCCCATGAGGCTCTGCCTCACATGCAGTGACGTTGAACCGGACGCACCACGTAGTAGCGGATGAAGGTCCAAAATAGATGGATGTATGAAATCGATAGCTGCTGGTCACATAAGCGCCTTACCTGTGGTGTACATTATTTTTTTTTTAGCGATAGAAAACAAAATATTTGAAAAAAATCAATACGTTATGATACGAATAATGATTGATGACCAAATACTAATACATAATATAAAGCAGTGTAAGAACACATGTTAACAATAAACACATGTGAAACACATTAAAACAAAGCAGCAATGCTGCAGGGTACTAATTAGTATACATACGCCAAAATGTCAACACTTTTCCTCATAATATTACATGAACAAGTGCATAGCAATACACTAATAGATTATAATTGAAAAAACAAATCAATGAACATAATATGGTTCATGTAATAAAAAATTGATGAATACAAAACCAATATATAGTTATATCTAATAATACTAAGTACAGAATAATAATACAAAAAAATAAAAAAATTATATAGTGAGGTCTGCCCCGGTCGAAAATGGCCGGGGAACGGTTAAGCCACCTCGAGAGCTTCGGCATCCGAAGCGCAGCTTTGAGGGCTTAAGCCGAAACTGCAGTGGCGCGAAAACGCGTCTAGTTGTTTAAACATACTTCCCCCGTGAGGCTCTGCCTCACATGCAGTGACGTTGAACCGGACGCACCACGTAGTAGCGGATGAGGGTCCAAAATAGATGGATGTATGAAATCGATGGCTGCTGGTCACATAAGTGCCTTACCTGTGGTGTACATTATTTTTTTTTTAGCGATAGAAAACAAAATATTAAAAAAAAAATCAATACGTAATGGTGCGAATAATGTTTGATGACCAAATAGTAATACATAACATAAAGCAGTGTAAGAACACATGTTAACAATAAACACATGTGAAACACAATAATACAAAGCAGCAATGCTGCAGGGTGCTAATCAGTATACATACTCCAAAAAGTCAAAACCTGTCCTCATAATATTACATGAAGAAGTGCATAGCAATACACTAATAGATTATATTTGAAAAAACAAATCAATGAACATAATATAGTTCTTGTAATAAAAAATTATATGAATCCAAAACAAATATATAGTTGTAACTAATAAAACCAAGTACAGAATTATAATACAAAAAAATAAAAAAATTATTAAGTGAGGTCTGCCCCGGTCGAAAATGGCCGGGGAGCGGTTAAGCCACCTCGAGAGCTTCGGCATCCGAAGCGCAGCTTTGAGAGCTTAAGCCGAAACTGCAGTGGCGCGAAATTGCGTCTATATGTTTAAACATACTTCCCCCGTGAGGCTCTGCCTCGAATGCAGTGACGTTGAACCAGACGCACCACATAGCAGCGGATGAAGGTCCGAAGTAGATGGATAAATGAAATCGATAGCTGCTGGTCACATATGCGCCTTACCTGTGGTGTACATTATTTTTTTTTTTTAAGGATAGAAAACAAAATATTTGAAAAAAATCAATACGTAATGGTACAAATAATGTTTGATGACCAAATACTAATACATAATATAAAGCAGTGTAAGAACACATGTTAACAATAAACACATGTGAAACACAATAATACAAAGCAGCAATGCTGCAGGGTGCTAAACAGTATACATACGCAAAAATGTTAACACCTTTCCTCATAATATTACATGAACAAGTGCATAGCAATACACTTATAGATTATAATTGAAAAAACAAATCAATGAACATAATATGGTTCATGTAATAAAAAATTGATGAATACAAAACCAATATATAGTTATAACTAATAATACCAAGTACAGAATAATAATACAAAAAAATAAAAAAATTATATAGTGAGGTCTGCCCCGGTCGAAAATGGCCGGGGAACGGTTAAGCCACCTCGAGAGCTTCGGCATCCGAAGCGCAGCTTTGAGGGCTTAAGCCGAAACTGCAGTGGCGCGAAAACGCGTCTATATGTTTAAACATACTTCCCCCATGAGGCTCTGCCTCACATGTAGTGACGTTGAACCGGACGCACCACGTAGTAGCGGATGAAGGTCCAAAATAGATGGATGTATGAAATCGATAGCTGCTGGTCACATAAGCGCCTTACCTATGGTGTACATTATTTTTTTTTAGCGATAGAAAACAAAATATTTGAAAAAAATCAATACGTAATGATACGAATAATGATTGATGACCAAATACTAATACATAATATAAAGCAGTGTAAGAACACATGTTAACAATAAACACATGTGAAACACAATAATACAAAGCAGCAATGCTGCAGGGTGCTAAACAGTATACATACGCAAAATGTTAACACCTTTCCTCATAATATTACATGAACAAGTGCATAGCAATACACTTATAGATTATAATTGAAAAAACAAATCAATGAACATAATATGGTTCATGTAATAAAAAATTGATGAATACAAAACCAATATATAGTTATAACTAATAATACCAAGTACAGAATAATAATACAAAAAAATAAAAAAATTATATAGTGAGGTCTGCCCCGGTCGAAAATGGCCGGGGAACGGTTAAGCCACCTCGAGAGCTTCGGCATCCGAAGCGCAGCTTTGAGGGCTTAAGCCGAAACTGCAGTGGCGCGAAAACGCGTCTATATGTTTAAACATACTTCCCCCATGAGGCTCTGCCTCACATGCAGTGACGTTGAACCGGACGCACCACGTAGTAGCGGATGAAGGTCCAAAATAGATGGATGTATGAAATCGATAGCTGCTGGTCACATAAGCGCCTTACCTGTGGTGTACATTATTTTTTTTTTTAGCGATAGAAAACAAAATATTTGAAAAAAATCAATACGTTATGATACGAATAATGATTGATGACCAAATAGTAATACATAACATATAGCAGTGTAAGAACACATGTTAACAATAAACACATGTGAAAGACAATAATACAAAGCAGCAATGCTGCAGGGTGCTAATCAGTATACATACTCCAAAAAGTCAAAACCTGTCCTCATAATATTACATGAACAAGTGCATAGCAATACACTAATAGATTAAATTTGAAAAAACAAATCAATGAACATAATATAGTTCTTGTAATAAAAAATAGTATGAATCCAAAACAAATATATAGTTGTAACTAATAATACCAAGTACAGAATAATAATACAAAAAAATAAAAAAATTATATAGTGAGGGCTTCCCCGGTCTAGGACGACCGGGAGCGGGTAAGCTACCTTGAGAGCTTCGGCATCCGAAGCGCAGCTTTGAGAGTTTATGCCGAAACTGCGGTGGCGCAAAACGGTTAATTTATGGTGTCAACAATCAAAGGATCAGCTTGATAATCAAACACTTAAGTTTGGCAACCTGCAACTCAGGATCTTTTTATTCAAAGTGTCCTAATAAGTCATAAGAGGGTTAGTTAGGTAAACCTATGGTTAGTTGAAGCTATGGTGATGATAGATGACTATAATCACTGGTCGTGAGCTTTGCGATGATCTTTTCTTACTAACTATCAAGGTATTCGATATTGTAAACATAACAATGAAAGAAAATATTTAAATATTATTAATTTAGTTAGGTTAGGTTATGATAGGACAGGAAATTAGACGTTAACTAATTATCATAGTTTTTAACACGGTCTTAAAGACTGTCAGCTAGAGTTGTACCAGTATAGTTATTAAAAAATTAAATACAGCCAACATTAATTAATGGTGTTTTTACCATAACGAATTATAAAATATAACAAAATATGAATCTATTCAAATTTGTTAACTTTCAGAGAATACTAAATGATTAATATTATCTAATTTGTGTTTGCTTTATGATGTTATATGCCTACAGGTTTTCATGCTCCCCTCCAAAATTTTTTTTACTGTAATTTAATTCCTATTGATAATTCTATATTTTTTAGACACTGCAAAGCCGGTGCCATCTACATTTTTTTTTAATTTAACTCTAGTTTTTTGTATTGACTTGAATATTGATAAGCTGGTGCCATACGAGAAATCCTTTTTTAATGAACTAAATATTTTGAATAGTTTTTTCTTTTTAATATTCTTGAAATTTTAGTTTGAAGTTTGTAATGTGTATCCCCATAATATAATTTTATTTAAATTTTTTTTTGTTTTCTAAAATGCTTTTGCCTGCGGGCGCCAACACCCTCCTTCAAGTTTTTTTTTAGTAATTTAACTCGAGTTTAATTTTTTGTATTGACTTGAATATTGATAAGCTGGTGCCATACGAGAAATCCTTTTTTAATGAACTAAATAATTTGAATAGTTTTTTTCTTTTTAATATTCTTGAAATGTTAGTTTGAAGTTTGTAATGTGTATCCCCATAATATAATTTTATTTAAATTTTTTTTTGTTTTCTAAAATGCTTTTGCCTGCGGGCGCCAACACCCTCCTTCAAATTTTTTTTTAGTAATTTAACTCGAGTTGAATTTTTTGTATTGACTTGCATATTGATAAGCTGGTGCCATACGAAAAATCCTTCTTTAATGAACTAAATAATTTAAATTTTTTTTTCTTTTTAATATTCTTGAAATGTTAGTTTGAAGTTTGTAATGTGTATCCCCATAATATAATTTTATTTAAATTTTTTTTTGTTTTCTAAAATGCTTTTGCCTGCGGGCGCCAACACCCTCCTTCAAATTTATTTTTAGTTATGTAACTCTAGTTGAATTTAATTATTGACTTGAATATTGATAAGTTGGTGCCATACGAAAAATCCTTCTTTAATGAACTAAATAATTAAAATTTTTTTTTGTTTTCTAAAATGCTTTTGCCTGCGGAAGCCAACACCCTCCTTCAAATTTTTTTTTTTGTAATTTAACTCGAGTTGAATTTTTTGTATTGACTTGAATTTTGATAAGCTATTGCCATACGAGAAATCCTTTTTTAAGGAACTAAATATTTTGAATAGTTTTTTCTGTTAAATATTCTTGTAATTTTAGTTTGAAGTTTTTAATGTGTATCCCCATAATATAATTTTATTTAAATTTTTTTTTGTTTTCTAAAATGCTTTTGCCTGCGGGCGCCAACACCCTCCTTCAAATTTTTTTTTTAGTATTATAACTCTAGTTGAATTTAATTGTATTGACTTAAATATTGATAAGCTAATGCCATACGAAAAATCCTTCTTCAATGAACTAAATATTTTGAATAGTTTTTTCTGTTAAATATTCTTGTAATTTTAGTTTGAAGTTTGTAATGTGTATCCCCATAGTATAATTTTATTTAAATTTTTTTTTGTTTTCTAAAATGCTTTTGCCTGCGGGCGCCAACACCCTCCTTCAAATTTTTTTTTAGTAATGTAACTCTAGTTGAATTTAATTATTGACTTGAATATTGATAAGCTGGTGCCATACGAAAAATCCTTCTTTAATGAACTAAATTATTTAAATTTTTTTTTGTTTTCTAAAATGCTTTTGCCTGCGGGCGCCAACACCCTCCTTCAAGTTTTTTTTTAGCAATTTAACTCGAGTTGAAATTAATTGTATTGACTTAAATATTGATAAGCTAATGCCATACGAAAAATCCTTCTTCAATGAACTAAATATTTTGAATAGTTTTTTCTTTTTAATATTCTTGAAATTTTAGTTTGAAGTTTGTAATGTGTATCCCCATAATATAATTTTATTTAAATTTTTTTTGTTTTCTAAAATGCTTTTGCCTGCGGGCGCCAACACCCTCCTTCAAATTTATTTTTAGTAATGTAACTCTAGTTGAATTTAATTATTGACTTGAATATTGATAAGCTGGTGTCATACGAAAAATCCTTCTTTAATAAACTAAATAATTTAAATTTTTTTTTCTTTTTAATATTCTTGAAATGTTAGTTTGAAGTTTGTAATGTGTATCCCCATAATATAATTTTATTTAAATTTTTTTTTGTTTTCTAAAATGCTTTTGCCTGCGGGCGCCAACACCCTCCTTAAAATTTTTTTTTAGTAATTTAACTCGAGTTGAATTTTTTGTATTGACTTGCATATTGATAAGCTGGTGCCATACGAAAAATCCTTCTTTAATGAACTAAATAATTTAAATTTTTTTTCTTTTAATATTCTTGAAATGTTAGTTTGAAGTTTGTAATGTGTATCCCCATAATATAATTTTATTTAAATTTTTTTTGTTTTCTAAAATGCTTTTGCCTGCGGGTGCCAACACCCTCCTTCATTTTTTTTTTTAGTATTATAATTCTAGTTGAATTTTTTTATTGGCTTGAATATTGATAAGCTGGAGCCATACGAAAAATCATTCTTTAATGAACTAGATAATTTCAATTTTTTTTGTTTTCTAAAATGCTTTTGCCTGTGGGCGCCAACACCCTCCTTCAAGTTTTTTTTTAGTAATTTTACTCGAGTTGAACTTTTTGTATTGACTTGAATATTGATAAGCTGGTGCCATACGAAAAATCCTTATTTAATGAACTAAATAATTTAAATTTTTTTTTGTTTTCTAAAATGCTTTTGCCTGCGGGCGCCAACACCCTCCTTCAAATTTTTTTTAGTAATTTAACTCGAGTTGAATTTTTTTTATTGACTTGAATATTGATAAGCTAATGCCATACGAAAAATCCTTCTTCAATGAACTAAATATTTTGAATAGTTTTTTCTTTTTAATATTCTTGAAATTTTAGTTTGAAGTTTGTAATGTGTATCCCCATAATATAATTTTATTTAAATTTTTTTTTGTTTTCTAAAATGCTTTTGCCTGCGGGCGCCAACACCCTCCTTAAAATTTATTTTTAGTAATGTAACTCTAGTTGAATTTAATTATTGACTTGAATATTGATAAGCTGGTGTCATACGAAAAATCCTTCTTTAATAAACTAAATAATTTAAATTTTTTTTTCTTTTTAATATTCTTGAAATGTTAGTTTGAAGTTTGTAATGTGTATCCCCATAATATAATTTTATTTAAATTTTTTTTTGTTTTCTAAAATGCTTTTGCCTGCGGGCGCCAACACCCTCCTTCAAGTTTTTTTTTAGTAATTTAACTCGAGTTTAATTTTTTGTATTGACTTGAATATTGATAAGCTGGTGCCATACGAGAAATCCTTTTTTAATGAACTAAATAATTTGAATAGTTTTTTTCTTTTTAATATTCTTGAAATGTTAGTTTGAAGTTTGTAATGTGTATCCCCATAATATAATTTTATTTAAATTTTTTTTTGTTTTCTAAAATGCTTTTGCCTGCGGGCGCCAACACCCTCCTTCAAATTTTTTTTAGTAATTTAACTCGAGTTGAATTTTTTGTATTGACTTGCATATTGATAAGCTGGTGCCATACGAAAAATCCTTCTTTAATGAACTAAATAATTAAATTTTTTTTCTTTTTAATATTCTTGAAATGTTAGTTTGAAGTTTGTAATGTGTATCCCCATAATATAATTTTATTTAAATTTTTTTTTGTTTTCTAAAATGCTTTTGCCTGCGGGTGCCAACACCCTCCTTCATTTTTTTTTTTTAGTATTATAATTCTAGTTGAATTTTTTTATTGGCTTGAATATTGATAAGCTGGAGCCATACGAAAAATCATTCTTTAATGAACTAGATAATTTCAATTTTTTTTTGTTTTCTAAAATGCTTTTGCCTGTGGGCGCCAACAACCTCCTTCAAGTTTTTTTTTAGTAATTTTACTCGAATTGAACTTTTTGTATTGACTTGAATATTGATAAGCTGGTGCCATACGAAAAATCCTTATTTAATGAACTAAATAATTTAAATTTTTTTTTGTTTTCTAAAATGCTTTTGCCTGCGGGCGCCAACACCCTCCTTCAAATTTATTTTTAGTAATGTAACTCTAGTTGAATTTAATTATTGACTTGAATATTGATAAGCTGGTGTCATACGAAAAATCCTTCTTTAATGAACTAAATAATTTAAATTTTTTTTTTTTTCTAAAATGCTTTTGCCTGCGGGCGCCAACACCTTCCTTAAAATTTTTTTTTAGTAATTTAACTCGAGTTGAATTTTTTGTATTGACTTGCATATTGATAAGCTGGTGCCATACGAAAAATCCTTCTTTAATGAACTAAATAATTTAAATTTTTTTTTCTTTTTAATATTCTTGAAATGTTAGTTTGAAGTTTGTAATGTGTATCCCCATAATATAATTTTATTTAAATTTTTTTTTGTTTTCTAAAATGCTTTTGCCTGCGGGTGCCAACACCCTCCTTCATTTTTTTTTTTAGTATTATAATTCTAGTTGAATTTTTTTTATTGGCTTGAATATTGATAAGCTGGAGCCATACGAAAAATCATTCTTTAATGAACTAGATAATTTCAATTTTTTTTGTTTTCTAAAATGCTTTTGCCTGTGGGCGCCAACACCCTCCTTCAAGTTTTTTTTTAGTAATTTTACTCGAGTTGAACTTTTTGTATTGACTTGAATATTGATAAGCTGGTGCCATACGAAAAATCCTTATTTAATGAACTAAATAATTTAAATTTTTTTTGTTTTCTAAAATGCTTTTGCCTGCGGGCGCCAACACCCTCCTTCAAATTTTTTTTAGTAATTAACTCGAGTTGAATTTTTTTATTGACTTGAATATTGATAAGCTAATGCCATACGAAAAATCCTTCTTCAATGAACTAAATATTTTGAATAGTTTTTTCTTTTAATATTCTTGAAATTTTAGTTTGAAGTTTGTAATGTGTATCCCCATAATATAATTTTATTTAAATTTTTTTTTGTTTTCTAAAATGCTTTTGCCTGCGGGCGCCAACACCCTCCTTCAAATTTATTTTTAGTAATGTAACTCTAGTTGAATTTAATTATTGACTTGAATATTGATAAGCCGGTGTCATACGAAAAATCCTTCTTCAATGAACTAAATATTTTGAATAGTTTTTTCTTTTTAATATTCTTGAAATTTTAGTTTGAAGTTTGTAATGTGTATCCCCATAATATAATTTTATTTAAATTTTTTTTGTTTTCTAAAATGCTTTTGCCTGCGGGCGCCAACACCCTACTTCAAATTTATTTTTAGTAATGTAACTCTAGTTGAATTTAATTATTGACTTGAATATTGATAAGCTGGTGTCATACGAAAAATCCTTCTTTAATAAACTAAATAATTTAAATTTTTTTTCTTTTTAATATTCTTGAAATGTTAGTTTGAAGTTTGTAATGTGTATCCCCATAATATAATTTTATTTAAATTTTTTTTTGTTTTCTAAAATGCTTTTGCCTGCGGGCGCCAACACCCTCCTTAAAATTTTTTTTTAGTAATTTAACTCGAGTTGAATTTTTTGTATTGACTTGCATATTGATAAGCTGGTGCCATACGAAAAATCCTTCTTTAATGAACTAGATAATTTCAATTTTTTTTTGTTTTCTAAAATGCTTTTGCCTGTGGGCGCCAACACCCTCCTTCAATTTTTTTTTTAGTAATTTTACTCGAGTTGAACTTTTTGTATTGACTTGAATATTGATAAGCTGGTGCCATACGAAAAATCCTTATTTAATGAACTAAATAATTTAAATTTTTTTTTGTTTTCTAAAATGCTTTTGCCTGCGGGCGCCAACACCCTCCTTCAAATTTTTTTTTAGTAATTTAACTCGAGTTGAATTTTTTTTATTGACTTGAATATTGATAAGCTAATGCCATACGAAAAATCCTTCTTCAATGAACTAAATATTTTGAATAGTTTTTTCTTTTTAATATTCTTGAAATTTTAGTTTGAAGTTTGTAATGTGTATCCCCATAATATAATTTTATTTAAATTTTTTTTTGTTTTCTAAAATGCTTTTGCCTGCGGGCGCCAACACCCTCCTTCAAATTTATTTTAGTAATGTAACTCTAGTTGAATTTAATTATTGACTTGAATATTGATAAGCTGGTGTCATACGAAAAATCCTTCTTTAATAACTAAATAATTTAAATTTTTTTTCTTTTTAATATTCTTGAAATGTTAGTTTGAAGTTTGTAATGTGTATCCCCATAATATAATTTTATTTAAATTTTTTTTTGTTTTCTAAAATGCTTTTGCCTGCGGGCGCCAACACCCTCCTTCAAGTTTTTTTTTAGTAATTTAACTCGAGTTTAATTTTTTGTATTGACTTGAATATTGATAAGCTGGTG
Organism: Sitobion miscanthi; assembly: GCA_008086715.1. Classification (NCBI taxonomy): domain Eukaryota; kingdom Metazoa; phylum Arthropoda; class Insecta; order Hemiptera; family Aphididae; genus Sitobion; species Sitobion miscanthi. The sequence goes on along the minus strand of CM017805.1, from coordinate 25,818,407 downwards.
CCATACGAGAAATCCTTTTTTAATGAACTAAATAATTTGAATAGTTTTTTTCTTTTAATATTCTTGAAATGTTAGTTTGAAGTTTGTAATGTGTATCCCCATAATATAATTTTATTTAAATTTTTTTTTGTTTTCTAAAATGCTTTTGCCTGCGGGCGCCAACACCCTCCTTCAAGTTTTTTTTTAGTAATTTAACTCTAGTTGAATTTAATTGTATTGACTTAAATATTGATAAGCTAATGCCATACGAAAAATCCTTCTTTAATGAACTAAATAATTTAAATTTTTTTTTCTTTTTAATATTCTTGAAATGTTAGTTTGAAGTTTGTAATGTGTATCCCCATAATATAATTTTATTTAAATTTTTTTTTGTTTTCTAAAATGCTTTTGCCTGCGGGCGCCACACCCTCCTTCAAACTTTTTTTAGTAATTTAACTCAAGTTGAATTTTTTGTATTGACTTGAATATTGATAAGCTGGTGTCATACGAAAAATCCTTCTTTAATGAACTAAATAATTTAAATTTTTTTTTTTTTCTAAAATGCTTTTGCCTGCGGGCGCCAACACCCTCCTTAAAATTTTTTTTTAGTAATTTAACTCGAGTTGAATTTTTTGTATTGACTTGCATATTGATAAGCTGGTGCCATACGAAAAATCCTTCTTTAATGAACTAAATAATTTAATTTTTTTTTCTTTTTAATATTCTTGAAATGTTAGTTTGAAGTTTGTAATGTGTATCCCCATAATATAATTTTATTTAAATTTTTTTTTGTTTTCTAAATGCTTTTGCCTGCGGGTGCCAACACCCTCCTTCATTTTTTTTTTTTAGTATTATAATTCTAGTTGAATTTTTTTTATTGGCTTGAATATTGATAAGCTGGAGCCATACGAAAAATCATTCTTTAATGAACTAGATAATTTCAATTTTTTTTGTTTTCTAAAATGCTTTTGCCTGTGGGCGCCAACACCCTCCTTCAAGTTTTTTTTTAGTAATTTTACTCGAGTTGAACTTTTTGTATTGACTAGAATATTGATAAGCTGGTGCCATACGAAAAATCCTTATTTAATGAACTAAATAATTTAAATTTTTTTTTGTTTTCTAAAATGCTTTTGCCTGCGGGCGCCAACACCCTCCTTCAAATTTTTTTTAGTAATTTAACTCGAGTTGAATTTTTTTATTGACTTGAATATTGATAAGCTAATGCCATACGAAAAATCCTTCTTCAATGAACTAAATATTTTGAATAGTTTTTTCTTTTTAATATTCTTGAAATTTTAGTTTGAAGTTTGTAATGTGTATCCCCATAATATAATTTTATTTAAATTTTTTTTGTTTTCTAAAATGCTTTTGCCTGCGGGCGCCAACACCCTCCTTCAAGTTTTTTTTAGTAATTTAACTCGAGTTTAATTTTTTGTATTGACTTGAATATTGATAAGCTGGTGCCATACGAGAAATCCTTTTTTAATGAACTAAATAATTTGAATAGTTTTTTTCTTTTTAATATTCTTGAAATGTTAGTTTGAAGTTTGTAATGTGTATCCCCATAATATAATTTTATTAAATTTTTTTTTGTTTTCTAAAATGCTTTTGCCTGCGGGCGCCAACACCCTCCTTCAAGTTTTTTTTTAGTAATTTAACTCTAGTTGAATTTAATTGTATTGACTTAAATATTGATAAGCTAATGCCATACGAAAAATCCTTCTTTAATGAACTAAATAATTTAAATTTTTTTTCTTTTTAATATTCTTGAAATGTTAGTTTGAAGTTTGTAATGTGTATCCCCATAATATAATTTTATTTAAATTTTTTTTGTTTTCTAAAATGCTTTTGCCTGCGGGCGCCAACACCCTCCTTCAAACTTTTTTTTTAGTAATTTAACTCAAGTTGAATTTTTTGTATTGACTTGAATATTGATAAGCTGGTGTCATACGAAAAATCCTTCTTTAATGAACTAAATAATTAAAATTTTTTTTTTTTTCTAAAATGCTTTTGCCTGCGGGCGCCAACACCCTCCTTAAAATTTTTTTTTAGTAATTTAACTCGAGTTGAATTTTTTGTATTGACTTGCATATTGATAAGCTGGTGCCATACGAAAAATCCTTCTTTAATGAACTAAATAATTTAAATTTTTTTTTCTTTTTAATATTCTTGAAATGTTAGTTTGAAGTTTGTAATGTGTATCCCCATAATAAATTTTATTTAAATTTTTTTTGTTTTCTAAAATGCTTTTGCCTGCGGGTGCCAACACCCTCCTTCATTTTTTTTTTTTAGTATTATAATTCTAGTTGAATTTTTTTTATTGGCTTGAATATTGATAAGCTGGAGCCATACGAAAAATCATTCTTTAATGAACTAGATAATTTCAATTTTTTTTTGTTTTCTAAAATGCTTTTGCCTGTGGGCGCCAACACCCTCCTTCAAGTTTTTTTTTAGTAATTTTACTCGAGTTGAACTTTTTGTATTGACTTGAATATTGATAAGCTGGTGCCATACGAAAAATCCTTATTTAATGAACTAAATAATTTAAATTTTTTTTTGTTTTCTAAAATGCTTTTGCCTGCGGGCGCCAACACCCTCCTTCAAATTTTTTTTTAGTAATTTAACTCGAGTTGAATTTTTTTTATTGACTTGAATATTGATAAGCTAATGCCATACGAAAAATCCTTCTTCAATGAACTAAATATTTTGAATAGTTTTTTCTTTTTAATATTCTTGAAATTTTAGTTTGAAGTTTGTAATGTGTATCCCCATAATATAATTTTATTTAAATTTTTTTTTGTTTTCTAAAATGCTTTTGCCTGCGGGCGCCAACACCCTCCTTCAAATTTATTTTTAGTAATGTAAACTCTAGTTGAATTTAATTATTGACTTGAATATTGATAAGCTGGTGTCATACGAAAATCCTTCTTTAATAAACTAAATAATTTAAATTTTTTTTCTTTTTAATATTCTTGAAATGTTAGTTTGAAGTTTGTAATGTGTATCCCCATAATATAATTTTATTTAAATTTTTTTTTTTTCTAAAATGCTTTTGCCTGCGGGCGCCAACACCCTCCTTAAAATTTTTTTTTAGTAATTTAACTCGAGTTGAATTTTTGTATTGACTTGCATATTGATAAGCTGGTGCCATACGAAAAATCCTTCTTTAATGAACTAAATAATTTAAATTTTTTTTTCTTTTTAATATTCTTGAAATGTTAGTTTGAAGTTTGTAATGTGTATCCCCATAATATAATTTATTTAAATTTTTTTTTGTTTTCTAAAATGCTTTTGCCTGCGGGTGCCAACACCCTCCTTCATTTTTTTTTTAGTATTTATAATTCTAGTTGAATTTTTTTATTGGCTTGAATATTGATAAGCTGGAGCCATACGAAAAATCATTCTTTAATGAACTAGATAATTTCAATTTTTTTTGTTTTCTAAAATGCTTTTGCCTGTGGGCGCCAACACCCTCCTTCAAGTTTTTTTTTAGTAATTTTACTCGAGTTGAACTTTTGTATTGACTTGAATATTGATAAGCTGGTGCCATACGAAAAATCCTTATTTAATGAACTAAATAATTTAAATTTTTTTTGTTTTCTAAAATGCTTTGCCTGCGGGCGCCAACACCCTCCTTCAAATTTTTTTTTAGTAAAACTCGAGTTGAATTTTTTTTATTGACTTGAATATTGATAAGCTAATGCCATACGAAAAATCCTTCTTCAATGAACTAAATATTTTGAATAGTTTTTTCTTTTTAATATTCTTGAAATTTTAGTTTGAAGTTTGTAATGTGTATCCCCATAATATAATTTTATTTAAATTTTTTTTTGTTTTCTAAAATGCTTTTGCCTGCGGGCGCCAACACCCTCCTTCAATTTATTTTTAGTAATGTAACTCTAGTTGAATTTAATTATTGACTTGAATATTGATAAGCTGGTGTCATACGAAAAAATCTTCTTTAATAAACTAAATAATTTAAATTTTTTTTTCTTTTTAATATTCTTGAAATGTTAGTTTGAAGTTTGTAATGTGTATCCCCATAATATAATTTTATTTAAATTTTTTTTTGTTTTCTAAAATGCTTTTGCCTGCGGGCGCCAACACCCTCCTTAAAATTTTTTTTTAGTAATTTAACTCGAGTTGAATTTTTTGTATTGACTTGCATATTGATAAGCTGGTGCCATACGAAAAATCCTTCTTTAATGAACTAAATAATTTAAATTTTTTTTTCTTTTTAATATTCTTGAAATGTTAGTTTGAAGTTTGTAATGTGTATCCCCATAATATAATTTTATTTAAATTTTTTTTTGTTTTCTAAAATGCTTTTGCCTGCGGGTGCCAACACCCTCCTTCATTTTTTTTTTTAGTATTATAATTCTAGTTGAATTTTTTTTATTGGCTTGAATATTGATAAGCTGGAGCCATACGAAAAATCATTCTTTAATGAACTAGATAATTTCAATTTTTTTTTGTTTTCTAAAATGCTTTTGCCTGTGGGCGCCAACACCCTCCTTCAAGTTTTTTTTTAGTAATTTTACTCGAGTTGAACTTTTTGTATTGACTTGAATATTGATAAGCTGGTGCCATACGAAAAATCCTTATTTAATGAACTAAATAATTTAAATTTTTTTTTGTTTTCTAAAATGCTTTTGCCTGCGGGCGCCAACACCCTCCTTCAAATTTTTTTTTAGTAATTAACTCGAGTTGAATTTTTTTTATTGACTTGAATATTGATAAGCTAATGCCATACGAAAAATCCTTCTTCAATGAACTAAATATTTTGAATATTGTTTTTCTTTTTAATATTCTTGAAATTTTAGTTTGAAGTTTGTAATGTGTATCCCCATAATATAATTTTATTTAAATTTTTTTTTGTTTTCTAAAATGCTTTTGCCTGCGGGCGCCAACACCCTCCTTCAAATTTATTTTTAGTAATGTAACTCTAGTTGAATTTAATTATTGACTTGAATATTGATAAGCTGGTGTCATACGAAAAATCCTTCTTTAATAAACTAAATAATTTAAATTTTTTTTTCTTTTTAATATTCTTGAAATGTTAGTTTGAAGTTTGTAATGTGTATCCCCATAATATAATTTTATTTAAATTTTTTTTTGTTTTCTAAAATGCTTTTGCCTGCGGGCGCCAACACCCTCCTTCAAGTTTTTTTTTAGTAATTTAACTCGAGTTGAATTTAATTGTATTGACTTAAATATTGATAAGCTAATGCCATACGAAAAATCCTTCTTTAATGAACTAAATAATTTAAATTTTTTTTTCTTTTTAATATTCTTGAAATGTTAGTTTGAAGTTTGTAATGTGTATCCCCATAATATAATTTTATTTAAATTTTTTTTTGTTTTCTAAAATGCTTTTGCCTGCGGGCGCCAACACCCTCCTTCAAACTTTTTTTTTAGTAATTTAACTCAAGTTGAATTTTTTGTATTGACTTGAATATTGATAAGCTGGTGTCATACGAAAAATCCTTCTTTAATGAACTAAATAATTAAAATTTTTTTTTTTTCTAAAATGCTTTTGCCTGCGGGCGCCAACACCCTCCTTAAAATTTTTTTTTAGTAATTAACTCGAGTTGAATTTTTGTATTGACTTGCATATTGATAAGCTGGTGCCATACGAAAAATCCTTCTTTAATGAACTAAATAATTTAAATTTTTTTTCTTTTTAATATTCTTGAAATGTTAGTTTGAAGTTTGTAATGTGTATCCCCATAATATAATTTTATTTAAATTTTTTTTGTTTTCTAAAATGCTTTTGCCTGCGGGTGCCAACACCCTCCTTCATTTTTTTTTTTAGTATTATAATTCTAGTTGAATTTTTTTTATTGGCTTGAATATTGATAAGCTGGAGCCATACGAAAAATCATTCTTTAATGAACTAGATAATTTCAATTTTTTTTGTTTTCTAAAATGCTTTTGCCTGTGGGCGCCAACACCCTCCTTCAAGTTTTTTTTTAGTAATTTTACTCGAGTTGAACTTTTTGTATTGACTTGAATATTGATAAGCTGGTGCCATACGAAAAATCCTTATTTAATGAACTAAATAATTTAAATTTTTTTTGTTTTCTAAAATGCTTTTGCCTGCGGGCGCCAACACCCTCCTTCAAATTTTTTTTAGTAATTTAACTCGAGTTGAATTTTTTTTATTGACTTGAATATTGATAAGCTAATGCCATACGAAAAATCCTTCTTCAATGAACTAAATATTTTGAATAGTTTTTTCTTTTAATATTCTTGAAATTTTAGTTTGAAGTTTGTAATGTGTATCCCCATAATATAATTTTATTTAAATTTTTTTTGTTTTCTAAAATGCTTTTGCCTGCGGGCGCCAACACCCTCCTTCAAATTTATTTTAGTAATGTAACTCTAGTTGAATTTAATTATTGACTTGAATATTGATAAGCTGGTGTCATACGAAAAATCCTTCTTTATAAACTAAATAATTTAAATTTTTTTTCTTTTATATTCTTGAAATGTTAGTTTGAAGTTTGTAATGTGTATCCCCATAATATAATTTTATTTAAATTTTTTTTTTTTTCTAAAATGCTTTTGCCTGCGGGCGCCAACACCCTCCTTCAAGTTTTTTTTTAGTAATTTAACTCGAGTTGAATTTTTGTATTGACTTGCATATTGATAAGCTGGTGCCATACGAAAAATCCTTCTTTAATGAACTAAATAATTTAAATTTTTTTTTCTTTTTAATATTCTTGAAATGTTAGTTTGAAGTTTGTAATGTGTATCCCCATAATATAATTTTATTTAAATTTTTTTTTGTTTTCTAAAATGCTTTTGCCTGCGGGTGCCAACACCCTCCTTCATTTTTTTTTTTTAGTATTATAATTCTAGTTGAATTTTTTTTATTGGCTTGAATATTGATAAGCTGGAGCCATACGAAAAATCATTCTTTAATGAACTAGATAATTTCAATTTTTTTTTGTTTTCTAAAATGCTTTTGCCTGTGGGCGCCAACACCCTCCTTCAAGTTTTTTTTTAGTAATTTTACTCGAGTTGAACTTTTGTATTGACTTGAATATTGATAAGCTGGTGCCATACGAAAAATCCTTATTTAATGAACTAAATAATTTAAATTTTTTTTGTTTTCTAAAATGCTTTTGCCTGCGGGCGCCAACACCCTCCTTCAAATTTTTTTTTAGTAATTTAACTCGAGTTGAATTTTTTTTATTGACTTGAATATTGATAAGCTAATGCCATACGAAAAATCCTTCTTCAATGAACTAAATATTTGAATAGTTTTTTCTTTTTAATATTCTTGAAATTTTAGTTTGAAGTTTGTAATGTGTATCCCCATAATATAATTTTATTTAAATTTTTTTTTGTTTTCTAAAATGCTTTTGCCTGCGGGCGCCAACACCCTCCTTCAAATTTATTTTTAGTAATGTAACTCTAGTTGAATTTAATTATTGACTTGAATATTGATAAGCTGGTGTCATACGAAAAATCCTTCTTTAATAAACTAAATAATTTAAATTTTTTTTCTTTTTAATATTCTTGAAATGTTAGTTTGAAGTTTGTAATGTGTATCCCCATAATATAATTTTATTTAAATTTTTTTTTGTTTCTAAAATGCTTTTGCCTGCGGGCGCCAACACCCTCCTTCAAGTTTTTTTTTAGTAATTTAACTCGAGTTTAATTTTTTGTATTGACTTGAATATTGATAAGCTGGTGCCATACGAGAAATCCTTTTTTAATGAATAAATAATTGAATAGTTTTTCTTTTTAATATTCTTGAAATGTTAGTTTGAAGTTTGTAATGTGTATCCCATAATATAATTTATTTAAATTTTTTTTTGTTTTCTAAAATGCTTTTGCCTGCGGGCCGCCACCCTCCTTCAAGTTTTTTTTAGTAATTTAACTCTAGTTGAATTTAATTGTATTGACTTAAATATTGATAAGCTAATGCCATACGAAAAATCCTTCTTTAATGAACTAAATAATTAAATTTTTTTTCTTTTAATATTCTTGAAATGTTAGTTTGAAGTTTGTAATGTGTATCCCCATAATATAATTTTATTTAAATTTTTTTTTGTTTCTAAAATGCTTTTGCCTGCGGGTGCCAACACCCTCCTTCATTTTTTTTTTTAGTATTATAATTCTAGTTGAATTTTTTTTATTGCTTGAATATTGATAAGCTGGAGCATACGAAAAATCATTCTTTAATGAACTAGATAATTTCAATTTTTTTTGTTTTCTAAAATGCTTTTGCCTGTGGGCGCCACACACCCTCCTTCAAGTTTTTTTTTAGTAATTTTACTCGAGTTGAACTTTTTGTATTGACTTGAATATTGATAAGCTGGTGCCATACGAAAAATCCTTATTAATGAACTAAATAATTTAAATTTTTTTTGTTTTCTAAAATGCTTTTGCCTGCGGGCGCCAACACCCTCCTTCAAATTTTTTTTTAGTAATTTAACTCGAGTTGAATTTTTTTATTGACTTGAATATTGATAAGCTAATGCCATACGAAAAATCCTTCTTCAATGAACTAAATATTTTGAATAGTTTTTTCTTTTTAATATTCTTGAAATTTTAGTTGAAGTTTGTAATGTGTATCCCCATAATATAATTTTATTTAAATTTTTTTTTGTTTCTAAAATGCTTTTGCCTGCGGGCGCCAACACCCTCCTTCAAATTTTTTTAGTAATGTAACTCTAGTTGAATTTAATTATTGACTTGAATATTGATAAGCTGGGTCATACGAAAAATCCTTCTTTAATAAACTAAATAATTAAAATTTTTTTTTCTTTTAATATTCTTGAAATGTTAGTTTGAAGTTTGTAATGTGTATCCCCATAATATAATTTTATTTAAATTTTTTTTGTTTTCTAAAATGCTTTGCCTGCGGGCGCCAACACCTCCTTCAATTTTTTTTTAGTAATTTAACTCGAGTTTAATTTTTTGTATTGACTTGACTTGAATATGATAAGCTGGTGCCATACGAGAAATCCTTTTTTAATGAACTAAATAATTTGAATAGTTTTTTTCTTTTTAATATTCTTGAAATGTTAGTTTGAAGTTTGTAATGTGTATCCCCATAATATAATTTTATTTAAATTTTTTTTTGTTTTCTAAAATGCTTTTGCCTGCGGGCGCCAACACCCTCCTTCAATTTTTTTTTTTAGTATTATAACTCTAGTTGAATTTAATTGTATTGACTTAAATATTGATAAGCTAATGCCATACGAAAAATCCTTCTTTAATGAACTAAATATTTTGAATAGTTTTTTCTGTTAAATATTCTTGTAATTTTAGTTTGAAGTTTGTAATGTGTATCCCCATAATATAATTTTATTTAAATTTTTTTGTTTTCTAAAATGCTTTGCCTGCGGGCGCCAACACCCTCTTTCAAATTTTTTTTTAGTATTATAACTCTAGTTGAATTATTTTTATTGACTTGCATATTGATAAGCTGGTGCCATACGAAAAATCCTTCTTTAATGAACTAAATAATTTAAATTTTTATTTGTTTTCTAAAATGCTTTTGCCTGCGGGCGCCAACACCCTCCTTCAAATTTTTTTTTTGTAATTTAACTCGAGTTGAATTTTTTGTATTGACTTGAATTTTGATAAGCTATTGCCATACGAGAAATCCTTTTTTAAGGAACTAAATATTTTGAATAGTTTTTTCTTTTTAATATTCTTGAAATTTTAGTTTGAAGTTTGTAATGTGTATCCCCATAATATAATTTTATTTAAATTTTTTTTTGTTTTCTAAAATGCTTTTGCCTGCGGGCGCCAACACCCTCCTTCAAATTTTTTTTAGTAATGTAACTCTAGTTGAATTTAATTATTGACTTGAATATTGATAAGCTGGTGCCATACGAAAAATCCTTCTTTAATGAACTAAATAATTTAAATTTTTTTTTGTTTTCTAAAATGCTTTTGCCTGCGGGCGCCAACACCCTCCTTCAAATTTTTTTTTAGTAATTTAACTCGAGTTGAATTTTTTGTATTGACTTGCATATTGTTAAGCTGGTGCCATACGAAAAATCCTTCTTTAATGAACTAAATAATTTAAATTTTTTTTTGTTTTCTAAAATGCTTTTGCCTGCGGGCGCCAACACCTCCTTCAAAATTTTTTTTTAGTAATTTAACTCGAGTTGAATTTTTTGTATTGACTTGCATATTGATAAGCTGGTGCCATACGAAAAATCCTTCTTTAATGAACTAAATAATTAAAATTTTTTTTTGTTTTCTAAAATGCTTTTGCCTGCGGGCGCCAACACCCTCCTTCAAATTTTTTTTTAGTAATTTAACTCGAGTTGAAATTTTTGTATTGACTTGAATATTGATAAGCTGGTGCCATACGAGAAATCCTTTTTTAATGAACTAAATATTTTGAATAGTTTTTTTCTTTTTAATATTCTTGAAATGTTAGTTTGAAGTTTGTAAAGTGTTTCCCCATAATAAAATTTTATTTAAATTTTTTTTTGGTTTCTAAAATGCTTTTGCCTGCGGGCGCCAACACCCTCCTTCAAATTTTTTTTAGTAATGTAACTCTAGTTGAATTTAATTATTGACTTGAATATTGATAAGCTGGTGCCCTACGAAAAATCCTTCTTTAATGAACTAAATAATTTAAATTTTTTGTTTTCTAAAATGCTTTGCCTGCGGGCGCCAACACCCTCCTTCAAATTTTTTTTTAGTAATTTAACTCGAGTTGAATTTTTGTATTGACTTGCATATTGATAAGCTGGTGCCATACGAAAAATCCTTCTTTAATGAACTAAATAATTTAAATTTTTTTTGTTTTCTAAAATGCTTTTGCCTGCGGGCGCCAACACCTCCTTCAAATTTTTTTTTAGTAATTTAACTCGAGTTGAATTTTTGGTATTGACTTGCATATTGATAAGCTGGTGCCATACGAAAAATCCTTCTTAATGAACTAAATAATTTAAATTTTTTTTGTTTCTAAAATGCTTTTGCCTGCGGGCGCCAACACCCTCCTTCAAATTTTTTTTTAGTAATTTAACTCGAGTTGAATTTTTTGTATGACTTGAATTTTGATAAGCTATTGCCATACGAGAAATCCTTTTTTAAGGAACTAAATATTTGAATAGTTTTTCTTTTTAATATTCTTGAAATTTAGTTTGAAGTTGTAATGTGTATCCCCATAATATAATTTTTATTTAAATTTTTTTGTTTTCTAAAATGCTTTTGCCTGCGGGCGCCAACACCTCCTTCAAATTTTTTTAGTAATGTAACTCTAGTTGAATTAATTATTGACTTGAATATTGATAAGCTGGTGCCATACGAAAAATCCTTCTTTAATGAACTAAATAATTTAAATTTTTTTTTTTTTCTAAAAATGCTTTTGCCTGCGGGCGCCAACACCCTCCTTCAAATTTTTTTTTAGTATTTAACTCGAGTTGAATTTTTGTATTGACTTGCATATTGTTAAGCTGGTGCCATACGAAAAATCCTTCTTTAATGAACTAAATAATTTAAATTTTTTTTTGTTTTCTAAAATGCTTTTGCCTGCGGCGCCAACACCCTCCTTCAAATTTTTTTTAGTAATTTAACTCGAGTTGAATTTTTTGTATTGACTTGCATATTGATAAGCTGGTGCCATACGAAAAAATCCTTCTTAATGAACTAAATAATTAAAATTTTTTTTGTTTTCTAAAATGCTTTTGCCTGCGGGCGCAACACCCTCCTTCAAATTTTTTTTTAGTAATTTAACTCGAGTTGAAATTTTTGTATTGACTTGAATATTGATAAGCTGGTGCCATACGAGAAATCCTTTTTAATGAACTAAATATTTTGAATGTTTTTCTTTTAATATTCTTGAAATGTTAGTTTGAAGTTGTAAAGTGTTTCCCCATAATAAAATTATTTAAATTTTTTTTTTTGTTTTCTAAAATGCTTTTGCCTGCGGGCGCCAACACCCTCCTTCAAATTTTTTTTTTAGTAATTTAACTCAAGTTGAATTTTTTGTATTGACTTGAATATTGATAAGCTGGTGTCATACGAAAAATCCTTCTTTAATGAACTAAATAATTTAATTTTTTTTTTTCTAAAATGCTTTTGCCTGCGGGCGCCAACACCCTCCTTAAAAATTTTTTTAGTAATTTAACTCGAGTTGAATTTTTGTATTGACTTGCATATTGATAAGCTGGTGCCATACGAAAAATCCTTCTTTAATGAACTAAATAATTTAAATTTTTTTTTCTTTTTATATTCTTGAAATGTTAGTTTGAAGTTGTAATGTGTTTCCCATAATAAAATTTTATTTAAATTTTTTTTTGTTTTCTAAAATGCTTTTGCCTGCGGGCGCCAACACCCTCCTTCAATTTTTTTTTTTAGTATTATAACTCTAGTTGAATTTAATTGTATTGACTTAAATATTGATAAGCTAATGCCATACGAAAAATCCTTCTTTAATGAACTAAATAATTTAAATTTTTTTTTCTTTTTAATATTCTTGAAATTTTAGTTTGAAGTTTGTAATGTGTATCCCCATAATATAATTTTATTTAAATTTTTTTTTGTTTTCTAAAATGCTTTTGCCTGCGGGTGCCAACCCCCTTCTTCATTTTTTTTTTTTAGTATTTAACTCTAGTTGAATATATTGTATTGACTTAAATATTGATAAGCTAATGCCATACTAAAAATCCTTCTTTAAGAACTAAATAATTTAAATTTTTTTTTGTTTTCTAAAATGCTTTTGCCTGCGGGCGCAACACCCTCCTTCAAATTTTTTTTTAGTAATTTAACTCGAGTTGAATTTTTTGTATTGACTTGCATATTGATAAGTTGGTGCCATCGAAAAAATCCTTTTTTAATGAACTAAATAATTTAAATTTTTTTTGTTTCTAAAATGCTTTTGCCTGCGGGCGCCAACACCTTCCTTCAATTTTTTTTAGTAATTTAACTCGAGTTGAATTTTTTGTATGACTTGAATATTTATAAGCTGGTGCCATACGGAAATCCTTTTTTAATGAACTAAATATTTTGAATAGTTTTTTTTTTATATTCTTGAAATGTTAGTTTGAAGTGTTGTAATGTGCTTCCCCATAATAAAATTTTAATTAAATTTTTTTTTGTTTCTAAAATGCTTTTCCTGCGGGCGCCAACACCCTCCTTCAAATTTTTTTTTTAGTAATTTAACTCGGTTGAATTTTTTGTATTGACATGAATATTGATAAGCTGGTGTATACAGAAAAATCCTTCTTTACTGAACTAAATAATTTAAATTTTTTTTTTCTTTTTAATATTCTTGAAATGTTAGTTGAAGTTTGTAATGTGTTTTCCCCATTATATAATTTTATTTAAATTTTTTTTGTTTTCTAAAATGCTTTTGCTTGCGGGCGCCAACACCCTCCTTCAAATTTATTTTTTTTTAGTAATGTAACTCTAGTTGAATTTAATTATTGACTTGAATATTGAGAAGCTGGTGCCATACGAAAAATCCTTCTTTAATGAACTAAATAATTTAAATTTTTTTTTGTTTTTCTAAATGCTTTTGCCTGCGGGCGCCAACACCCTCCTTCAAATTTTTTTTTTGTAATTTAACTCGAGTTGAATTTTTTGTATTGACTTGCATATTGATAAGCTGGTGCCATACGAAAAATCCTTCTTTAATGAACTAAATAATTTAAATTTTTTTTGTTTTCTAAAATGCTTTTGCCTGCGGGCGCCAACACCCTCCTTCAAATTTTTTTTTAGTAATTTAACTCGAGTTGAATTTTTTGTATTGACTTGCATATTGATAACTGGTGCCATACGAAAAATCCTTCTTTTGAATGAACTAAATAATTTAAATTTTTTTTTGTTTTCTAAAATGCTTTTGCCTGCGGCGCCAACACCCTCCTTCAAATTTTTTTTTAGTAATTTACTCGAGTTGAATTTTTTTGTATTGACTTGCATATTGATAAGCTGGTGCCATACGAAAAATCCTCTTTAATGAACTAAATAATTTAAATTTTTTTTTGTTTTCTAAAATGCTTTTGCCTGCGGGCGCCAACACCCTCCTTCAAATTTTTTTTTAGTAATTTAACTCGAGTTGAATTTTTTGTATTGACTTGAATATTGATAAGCTGGTGCCATACGAGAAATCCTTTTTTAATGAACTAAATATTTTGAATAGTTTTTTTCTTTTTATTATTCTATTAATGTTAGTTTGAAGTTTGTAATGTGTTTTCCAAAAAATAGAATTTTATTTAAATTTTTTTTTGTTTTCTAAAATGTTTTTGCCTGCGGGAGCTATCTCCCTCCTTCAAATTTTTTTTTTAGTAATTTAACTCGAGTTGAATTTTTTGTATTGACTTGAATATTGATAAGCTGGTGCCATACGAAAAATCCTTCTTTAATGAACTAAATAATTTAAATTTTTTTTTCTTTTTAATATTCTTGAAATGTTAGTTTGAAGTTTGTAATGTGTTTCCCCATAATAAAATTTTATTTAAATTTTTTTTTGTTTTCTAAAATGCTTTTGCCTGCGGGCGCCAACACCCTCCTTCAATTTTTTTTTTTGTATTATAACTCTAGTTGAATTTAATTGTATTGACTTAAATATTGATAAGCTAATGCCATACGAAAAATCCTTCTTTAATGAACTAAATAATTTAAATTTTTTTTTGTTTTCTAAAATGCTTTTGCCTGCGGGCGCCAACACCCTCCTTCAAATTTTTTTTTTTGTAATGTAACTTGAGTTGAATTTTTTGTATTGACTTGAATTTTGATAAGCTATTGCCATACGAGAAATCCTTTTTTAAGGAACTAAATATTTTGAATAGTTTTTTTCTTTTTAGTATTCTTGAAATTTTAGTTTGAAGTTTGTAATTTTTATCCCCATAACATAATTTTATTTAAATTTTTTTTTGTTTTCTAAAATGCTTTTGCCTGCGGGCGCCAACACCCTCCTTCAAATTTTTTTTTAGTAATGTAACTCTAGTTGAATTTAATTATTGACTTGAATATTGATAAGCTGGTGCCATACGAAAAATCATTCTTCAATGAACTAGATAATTAAAATTTTTTTTTGTTTTCTAAAATGTTTTTGCCTGCGGGGGCCAACACCCTCCTTCAAATTTTTTTTTAGTATTATAACTCTAGTTGAACTTTTTGTATTGACTTGAATATTGATAAGCTGGTGTCATACGAAAAATCCTTCTTTAATGAACTAAATAATTTAAATTTTTTTTTGTTTTCTAAAATGCTTTGCCTGCGGGCGCCAACACCCTCCTTCAATTTTTTTTTTAGTAATTTAACTCGAGTTGAATTTTTTGTATTGACTTGCATATTGATAAGCTGGTGCCATACGAAAAATCCTTCTTTAATGAACTATAAATAAATAATTTAAATTTTTTTTTGTTTTCTAAAATGCTTTTGCCTGCGGGCGCCAACCCCTTCCTTCAAATTTTTTTTTTAGTAATTTAACTCGAGTTGAATTTTTTGTATTGACTTGAATATTTTAAGCTGGTGCCATACGAGAAATCCTTTTTTAATGAACTAAATATTTTGAATAGTTTTTTTTTTTAATATTCTTGAAATGTTAGTTTGAAGTTTGTAATGTGCTTCCCCATAATAAAATTTTAATTAAATTTTTTTTTGTTTTCTAAAATGCTTTTTCCTGCGGGCGCCAACACCCTCCTTCAAATTTTTTTTTTAGTAATTTAACTCGAGTTGAATTTTTTGTATTGACATGAATATTGATAAGCTGGTGTCATACGAAAAATCCTTCTTTAATGAACTAAATAATTTAAATTTTTTTTTTTCTTTTTAATATTCTTGAAATGTTAGTTTGAAGTTTGTAATGTGTTTCCCCATATATAATTTTATTTAATTTTTTTTGTTTTCTAAAATGCTTTTGCTTGCGGGCGCCAACACCCTCCTTCAAATTTTATTTTTTTTAGTAATGTAACTCTAGTTGAATTTATTATTGACTTGAATATTGAGAAGCTGGTGCCATACGAAAAATCCTTCTTTAATGAACTAAATAATTTAAATTTTTTTTTGTTTTCTAAAATGCTTTTGCCTGCGGGCGCCAACACCCTCCTTCAAATTTTTTTTAGTAATTTAACTCGAGTTGAATTTTTTGTATTGACTTGCATATTGATAAGCTGGTGCCATACGAAAAATCCTTCTTAAATGAACTAAATAATTTAATTTTTTTTTGTTTCTAAAATGCTTTTGCCTGCGGGCGCCAACACCCTCCTTCAAATTTTTTTTAGTAATTTAACTCGAGTTGAATTTTTTGTATTGACTTGCATATTGATAAGCTGGTGCCATACGAAAAAATCCTCTTTAATGAACTAAATATTTAAATTTTTTTTTGTTTCTAAATGCTTTTGCCTGCGGGCGCCAACACCCTCCTTCAAATTTTTTTTTAGTAATTTAACTCGAGTTGAATTTTTTGTATTGACTTGAATATGATAAGCTGGTGCCATACGAAATCCTTTTTTAATGAACTAAATATTTTGAATAGTTTTTTTCTTTTTATTATTCTATTAATGTTAGTTTGAAGTTTGTAATGTGTTTTCCAAAAATAAATTTTATTTAAATTTTTTTTGTTTTCTAAAATGTTTTTGCCTGCGGGAGCTATCTCCCTCCTTCAAATTTTTTTTTAGTAATTTAACTCGAGTTGAATTTTTTGTATTGACTGAATATTGATAAGCTGGTGCCATACGAAAAATCCTTCTTTAATGAACTAAATATTTAATTTTTTTTTCTTTTTAATATTCTTGAAATGTTTTTGAAGTTTGTAATGTGTTTCCCCATAATAAATTTTATTTAAATTTTTTTTTGTTTTCTAAAATGCTTTTGCCTGCGGGCGCCAACACCCTCCTTCAATTTTTTTTTTTTGTATTAAACTCTAGTTGAATTTAATTGTATTGACTTAAATATTGATAAGCTAATGCCATACGAAAAATCCTTCTTTAATGAACTAAATAATTTAAATTTTTTTTGTTTTCTAAAATGCTTTTGCCTGCGGCGCCAACACCCTCCTTCAAATTTTTTTTTTGTAATTAACTTGAGTTGAATTTTTGTATTGACTTGAATTTTGATAAGCTATTGCCATACGAGAAATCCTTTTTAAGGAACTAAATATTTTGAATAGTTTTTTTTTTTTAGTATTCTTGAAATTTTAGTTTGAAGTTTGTAATTTTTTATCCCCATAACATAATTTTTATTAAATTTTTTTTGTTTTCTAAAATGCTTTTGCCTGCGGGCGCCAACACCCTCCTTCAAATTTTTTTTTAGTAATGTACTCTAGTTGAATTAATTATTGACTTGAATATTGATAAGCTGGTGCCATACGAAAAATCATTCTTCAATGAACTAGATAATTAAAATTTTTTTTTGTTTTCTAAAATGTTTTTGCCTGCGGGGGCCAACACCCTCCTTCAAATTTTTTTTTAGTATTATAACTCTAGTTGAACTTTTGTATTGACTTGAATATTGATAAGCTGGTGTCATACGAAAAATCCTTCTTTAATGAACTAAATATTTTGAATAGTTTTTTTTCTTTTTATATTCTTAATTTAAATGTTAGTTTGAAGTTTGTAATGTGTTTCCCCATAATAAAATTTTATTTAAATTTTTTTTTGTTTTCTAAAATGCTTTTGCCTTCGGGCGCCAACACCCTCCTTCAATTTTTTTTTTTAGTATTATAACTCTAGGTGAATTTAATTGTATTGACTTAAATATTGATAGCTAATGCCATACGAAAAATCCTTCTTTAATGAACTAAATAATTTAAAATTTTTTTTTCTTTTTAATATTCTTGAAATGTTAGTTTGAAGTTTGTAATGTGTATCCCCATAATATAATTTTATTTAATATAATTTTTTTTTTTTTCTAAAATGCTTTTGCTGCTGCGGGCGCCAACACCCTCCTTCAATTTTTTTTTTTAGTATTATAACTCTAGTTGAATATAATTGTATTGACTTAAATATTGATAAGCTAATGCCATACTAAAAATCCTTCTTTAATGAACTAAATAATTTAAATTTTTTTTTGTTTTCTAAAATGCTTTTGCCTGCGGGCGCCAACACCCTCCTTCAAATTTTTTTTTAGTAATTTAACTCGAGTTGAATTTTTTGTATTGACTTGCATATTGATAAGCTGGTGCCATACGAAAAATCCTTCTTTAATGAACTAAATAATTTAAATTTTTTTTTGTTTTCTAAAATGCTTTTGCCTGCGGGCGCCAACACCTTCCTTCAAATTTTTTTTTAGTAATTTAACTCGAGTTGAATTTTTTGTATTGACTTGAATATTTATAAGCTGGTGCCATACGAGAAATCCTTTTTTAATGAACTAAATATTTTGAATAGTTTTTTTTTTTTAATATTCTTGAAATGTTAGTTTGAAGTTTGTAATGTGCTTCCCCATAATAAAATTTTAATTAAATTTTTTTTTGTTTTCTAAAATGCTTTTTCCTGCGGGCGCCAACACCCTCCTTCAAATTTTTTTTTTAGTAATTTAACTCGAGTTGTATTTTTTGTGTTGACATGAATATTGATAAGCTGGTGTCATACGAAAAATCCTTCTTTAATGAACTAAATAATTTAAATTTTTTTTTTCTTTTTAATATTCTTGAAATGTTAGTTTGAAGTTTGTAATGTGTTTCCCCATTATATAATTTTATTTAAATTTTTTTTTGTTTTCTAAAATGCTTTTGCTTGCGGGCGCCAACACCCTCCTTCAAATTTATTTTTTTTTAGTAATGTAACTCTAGTTGAATTTAATTATTGACTTGAATATTGAGAAGCTGGTGCCATACGAAAAATCCTTCTTTAATGAACTAAATAATTTAAATTTTTTTTTGTTTTCTAAAATGCTTTTGCCTGCGGGCGCCAACACCCTCCTTCAAATTTTTTTTTTGTAATTTAACTCGAGTTGAATTTTTTGTATTGACTTGCATATTGATAAGCTGGTGCCATACGAAAAATCCTTCTTTAATGAACTAAATAATTTAAATTTTTTTTTGTTTTCTAAAATGCTTTTGCCTGCGGGCGCCAACACCCTCCTTCAAATTTTTTTTTTAGTATTTAACTCGAGTTGAATTTTTTGTATTGACTTGCATATTGATAAGCTGGTGCCATACGAAAATCCTTCTTTAATGAACTAAATAATTTAAATTTTTTTTGTTTTCTAAAATGCTTTTGCCTGCGGGCGCCAACACCCTCCTTCAAATTTTTTTTTAGTAATTTAACTCGAGTTGAATTTTTTGTATTGACTTGCATATTGATAAGCTGGTGCCATACGAAAAATCCTTCTTTAATGAACTAAATAATTTAAATTTTTTTTTGTTTTCTAAAATGCTTTTGCCTGCGGGCGCCAACACCCTCCTTCAAATTTTTTTTTAGTATTATAACTCTAGTTGAACTTTTTGTATTGACTTGAATATTGATAAGCTGGTGTCATACGAAAAATCCTTCTTTAATGAACTAAATATTTTGAATAGTTTTTTTCTTTTTAATATTCTTGAAATGTTAGTTTGAAGTTTGTAATGTGTTTCCCCATAATAAAATTTTATTTAAATTTTTTTTTGTTTTCTAAAATGCTTTTGCCTTCGGGCGCCAACACCCTCCTTCAATTTTTTTTTTTAGTATTATAACTCTAGGTGAATTTAATTGTATTGACTTAAATATTGATAAGCTAATGCCATACGAAAAATCCTTCTTTAATGAACTAAATAATTTAATTTTTTTTTTCTTTTTAATATTCTTGAAATGTTAGTTTGAAGTTTGTAATGTGTATCCCCATAATATAATTTTATTTAAATTTTTTTTTGTTTTCTAAAATGCTTTTGCCTGCGGGCGCCAACACCCTCCTTCAATTTTTTTTTTTTAGTATTATAACTCTAGTTGAATATAATTGTATTGACTTAAATATTGATAAGCTAATGCCATACTAAAAATCCTTCTTTAATGAACTAAATAATTTAAATTTTTTTTTGTTTTCTAAAATGCTTTTGCCTGCGGGCGCCAACACCCTCCTTCAAATTTTTTTTTAGTAATTTAACTCGAGTTGAATTTTTGTATTGACTTGCATATTGATAAGCTGGTGCCATACGAAAAATCCTTCTTTAAGAACTAAATAATTTAAATTTTTTTTTGTTTTCTAAAATGCTTTGCCTGCGGGCGCCAACACCTTCCTCCTCAATTTTTTTTTAGTAATTTAACTCGAGTTGAATTTTTTGTATTGACTTGAATATTTATAAGCTGGTGCCATACGAGAAATCCTTTTTTAATGAACTAAATATTTTGAATAGTTTTTTTTTTTTAATATTCTTGAAATGTTAGTTTGAAGTTTGTAATGTGCTTCCCCATAATAAATTTTAATTAAATTTTTTTTGTGTTTCTAAAATGCTTTTTCCTGCGGGCGCCAACACCCTCCTTCAATTTTTTTTTTAGTAATTTAACTCGAGTTGTATTTTTTGTGTTGACATGAATATGATAAGCTGGTGTCATACGAAAAATCCTTCTTTAATGAACTAAATAATTTAAATTTTTTTTTCTTTTTAATATTCTTGAAATGTTAGTTTGAAGTTTGTAATGTGTTTCCCCATTATAAATTTTTATTTAAATTTTTTTTTGTTTTCTAAAATGCTTTTGCTTGCGGGCGCCAACACCCTCCTTCAAATTTATTTTTTTTTAGTAATGTAACTCTAGTTGAATTTAATTATTGACTTGAATATTGAGAAGCTGGTGCCATACGAAAAATCCTTCTTTAATGAACTAAATAATTTAAATTTTTTTTTGTTTTCTAAAATGCTTTTGCCTGCGGGCGCCAACACCCTCCTTCAAATTTTTTTTTTTGTAATTTAACTCGAGTTGAATTTTTTGTATTGACTTGCATATTGATAAGCTGGTGCCATACGAAAAATCCTTCTTTAATGAACTAAATAATTTAAATTTTTTTTTGTTTTCTAAAATGCTTTTGCCTGCGGGCGCCAACACCCTCCTTCAAATTTTTTTTTAGTAATTTAACTCGAGTTGAATTTTTTGTATTGACTTGCATATTGATAAGCTGGTGCCATACGAAAAATCCTTCTTTAATGAACTAAATAATTTAAATTTTTTTTTGTTTTCTAAAATGCTTTTGCCTGCGGGCGCCAACACCCTCCTTCAAATTTTTTTTTAGTAATTTAACTCGAGTTGAATTTTTTGTATTGACTTGCATATTGATAAGCTGGTGCCATACGAAAATCCTTCTTTAATGAACTAAATAATTTAAATTTTTTTTTGTTTTCTAAAATGCTTTTGCCTGCGGGCGCCAACACCCTCCTTCAAATTTTTTTTTAGTAATTTAACTCGAGTTGAATTTTTTGTATTGACTTGAATATTGATAAGCTGGTGCCATACGAGAAATCCTTTTTTAATGAACTAAATATTTTGAATAGTTTTTTTCTTTTTAATATTCTATTAATGTTAGTTTGAAGTTTGTAATGTGTTTTCCAAAAAATAGAATTTTATTTAATTTTTTTTGTTTTCTAAAATGTTTTTGCCTGCGGGAGCTATCTCCCTCCTTCAATTTTTTTTTTAGTAATTTAACTCGAGTTGAATTTTTGTATTGACTTGAATATTGATAAGCTGGTGCCATACGAAAAATCCTTCTTTAATGAACTAAATAATTTAAATTTTTTTTTCTTTTTAATATTCTTGAAATGTTAGTTTGAAGTTTGTAATGTGTTCCCCATAATAAAATTTTATTTAAATTTTTTTTTTTTTTCTAAAATGCTTTTGCCTGCGGGCGCCAACACCCTCCTTCAATTTTTTTTTTTGTATTATAACTCTAGTTGAATTTAATTGTATTGACTTAAATTTGATAAGCTAATGCCATACGAAAATCCTTCTTTAATGAACTAAATAATTTAAATTTTTTTTTCTTTTTAATATTCTTGAAATGTTAGTTTGAAGTTTGTAATGTGTATCCCCATAATATATTTTATTTAAATTTTTTTTGTTTTCTAAAATGCTTTTGCCTGCGGGTGCCAACACCCTCCTTCATTTTTTTTTTAGTATTATAACTCTAGTTGATTTTTTTTATTGACTTGAATTTGATAAGCTGGTGCCATACGAAAAATCCTTCTTAATGAACTAAATAATTTAAATTTTTTTTTGTTTTTTAAAATGCTTTGCCTGCGGGCGCCAACACCCTCCTTCAAATTTTTTTTTTAGTAATGTAACTCTAGTTGAACTTTTTGTATTGACTTGAATATTGATAAGCTGGTGCTATACGAGAAATCCTTCTTTAATGAACTAAATATTTTAAATATGTTTTTTTGTTTTCTAAAATGCTTTTGCCTGCGGGCGCCAACACCCTCCTTCAAATTTTTTTTTAGTAATTTAACTCGAGTTGAATTTTTTGTATTGACTTGCATGTTGATAAACTGGTGCCATACGAAAATCCTTCTTAATGAACTAAATATTTTAAATATGTTTTTTTTGTTTAGTATTCTTGAAATTTTAGTTTGAAGTTTGTAATGTGTGTTCCCAAATATAATTTATTTAAATTTTTTTTTGTTTTCTAAAATGCTTTTGCCTGCGGGCGCCAACACCCTCCTTCATATTTTTTTTAGTAATGTAACTCTAGTTGAATTTAATTATTGACTTGAATATTGATAAGCTGTTGCCATACGAGAAATACTTTTTTAATGAACTAAATATTTTGAATAGTTTTTTCTTTTTATATTCTTGAAATTTTAGTTTGAAGTTGTAATGTGTGTTTCCCAAAATATAATTTATTTAATTTTTTTTTGTTTTCTAAAATTTTTTTTGCCTGCGGGCGCGCAACACCCTCCTTCATATTTTTTTTTAGTAATGTAACTCTAGTTGAATTTAATTATTGACTTGAATATTGAAAAGCTGTTGCCATACGAGAAATACTTTTTTAATGTACTAAATAATTTTAAATTTTTTTTTTCTTTTTAATATTCTTGAAGTTAGTTTGAAGTTTGTAATGTGTATCCCCATAATATAATTTTATTTAAATTTTTTTTTGTTTCTAAAATGCTTTTGCCTGCGGGTGCCAACACCCTCCTTCATTTTTTTTTTTAGTATTATAACTCTAGTTGAATTTTTTTTATTGACTTGAATATTGATAAGCTGGTGCCATACGAAAAATCCTTCTTTAATGAACTAAATAATTTAAATTTTTTTTTGTTTTTTAAAATGCTTTTGCCTGCGGGCGCCAACACCCTCCTTCAATTTTTTTTTTTAGTAATGTAACTCTAGTTGAACTTTTTGTATTGACTTGAATATTGATAAGCTGGTGCTATACGAGAAATCCTTCTTTAATAAACTAAATAATTTAAATTTTTTTGTTTTCTAAAATGCTTTTGCCTGCGGGCGCCAACACCCTCCTTCAAATTTTTTTTTAGTAATTTAACTCGAGTTGAATTTTTTGTATTGACTTGCATGTTGATAAACTGGTGCCATACGAGAAATCCTTCTTTAATGAACTAAATATTTTAAATATGTTTTTTTGTTTAGTTTTCTTGAAATTTTAGTTTGAAGTTTGTAATGTGTGTTCCCAAAATATAATTTATTTAAATTTTTTTTTGTTTTCTAAAATGCTTTAGCCTGCGGGCGCCAACACCCTCCTTCATATTTTTTTTTAGTAATGTAACTCTAGTTGAATTTAATTATTGACTTGAATATTGATAAGCTGTTGCCATACGAGAAATACTTTTTTAATGAACTAAATATTTTGAATAGTTTTTTCTTTTTAATATTCTTGAAATTTTAGTTTGAAGTTTGTAATGTGTGTTCCCAAAATATAATTTATTTAAATTTTTTTTTGTTTTCTAAAATTTTTTTGCCTGCGGGCGCCAACACCCTCCTTCATATTTTTTTTTAGTAATGTAACTCTAGTTGAATTTAATTATTGACTTGAATATTGAAAAGCTGTTGCCATACGAGAAATACTTTTTTAATGAACTAAATATTTTGAATAGTTGTTTTCTGTTTAATATTCTTGAAATTTTAGTTTGAAGTTTGTAATGTGTATCCATATAATATAATTTTATTTAATTTTTTTTTGTTTTCTAAAATGCTTTTGCCTGTGGGGGCCAACACCCTCCTTCAATTATTAATATATATTTACATATATTACATGCATACTTTACATACTAAAGCAAGAGAATTTTTTTTAGTGTACAAACCGGGAACAAAATAATGTTTTTTTTTTGTGGGGGGTACTGTAGGTTTTTTCAACACGTGTATGTATATGTGGCAAGGATTCGTCACTAAAAATCCAGGGTGGGTCACCCATCTGGTAGCAAGTGACACCGGCCAATGCATACACTTAGAACGGTACTCGCCACGCCTTACCGAGCCAAACAAAATAATATTATGTGTTTTAACATTAATACTACAAAATATACACATAATGTATGTGTATTGGCGACGACCTTCCTTAATTTTTTCTTCCACATTTGCCCGCACGCGTCAAGACGTATTATTCGACACACGATTGTTTGGTTCGTTTACCAGTTACCACTTTTTTTTTTTTTTGTAGTTTAACATAGAATTTCGAGTGATCATCAGCACCGTGGATTTGTACGACGAGTAATAATATCCGGGCTAGGTCTATCTTGCCTGTCCCTCCAGAAACTCGTACACTATAAGAATTATAGCATTGTTTTTTTTTTTTTTTTGATTCAATACATGTCACGTGTGTCTAGTGACAGTGTAAACAATTAAACTCTTTTATAAACACGATAATAATATTATATTAATAACTGTGACTTGCTTTGTAGTGTGTACGAGTGACAACCAGAAAAATGATCTACTTCCAGGTCAATAGAAAACTCCTGTTGATGAAAATTAACTATTT
Organism: Sitobion miscanthi; assembly: GCA_008086715.1. Classification (NCBI taxonomy): domain Eukaryota; kingdom Metazoa; phylum Arthropoda; class Insecta; order Hemiptera; family Aphididae; genus Sitobion; species Sitobion miscanthi. The sequence goes on along the minus strand of CM017805.1, from coordinate 25,793,600 downwards.
TTTAGGAATTGGAGGTAAGAATATTACAATGATATATCTATATACTTAGAGGTTTTAATGCAATAATAGAATGATTAGCATAATATCGCACGTTGGATAAGTCACCGATATTTTAGTTGTGCAACATACACCTGTTATCACATTATAATAATATTATATGTTCATTAAATTATTATATCGTTTCGTTATTATTTCTGACTATGGGCAGAATCATGTTTACCACTCTGCTATATTATGCAGATACCTAATATGCTTATTTTAAAAATATTCAACACTCACAATAAACTATGAATTAAGTAATAATATTATAAGATATTTTTTTAATTTAAAAAAAAAAATAATTAAATATAAAAATATATTATTGATATGATTACTTCATAATTTAGAGAATTGAATTACATTTAGGTAAATATGAGTTGATATTTTTGGATGAAATAGATATTTTTTTTTTTCAAATTCTACACTTAATATATAACCATATTGTATAATATGTAATATGGTCATATGGAGTTAGGAAGTAAAATAAAATATGTGATTATGTAATAATTATAATTTAAAATAGTTTAGCATGTAAGAATTTATTTTTTTGAAGTATATTAAGTGTGCATAGTAATTATTAATATCAAAGCTTCTGGATATAATATTATGTATTGGATGTGTCCATTGACATACCTAATATTATATTTAGGGCCCGGTACTTAATGACCTTCAAATCTTTAAAAAATGCACACAAAATAAATGTTAAAATTACTTATAAACATCAAAAAATGACCACAGAAATACCAAATTTACTTTATAATGATTTCATATTTTTAAAAATTTAAGTTTTACAATAATTACGTTTTATACAATTCAATATTACAAAACTACTACAAAACAATATTATGCATACCTACTTAAACATAATGTCGCCGCTACGGAGACATGAAATAGGTATACACGGATACTGTGGTGTGACACGTATAATCATTTTATGCACACTCCGCCGCCGACTGGCTCACACAAAACACATTTTGGTACTTGTGCGTTATCGAAACTACCTCATATTATGGGTTATAGCGACGCTTTCTTATACGCTATTCTATTTCTAATTCTATTTTTTTCCAGTGTCATTACAATCGCACTTATCGCAATTTTTATAGACTGGCAACTAACTTTTAGGACACTTAGACATTTACTCACAACCACGCTGTCGCGCTGGTAGTAGTAATAACTTGTTGTAATCGAAAGCTTGTTTACTAAATGTAAAAATAATTGTGGAAGAGTACTCCCCCAGCAATGGACTTTCGACGGAATATGCTGTGAAACAAAAGAGGTATTTTTAGTAGAAGTTGCTGATCGGTATTCGGTCTTTTGCTACTTTGATGTCAAAAGTACATCAACACATAGAGAAAGGGACGATAATTTACTCTGATTTCTAGCGGGCATATAACGCAATACAAGATTATGACTATAAGCATTTCACAGTGAATCATTCTCATAATTTCGTTGATCCAAGTACACATGCTCACACGCAAGGAATAGAAAGACTTTGGGGATTGGCGAAATTGAGAAGCAAACGTCATAGAGGTACAGCGAGACACCATTTAGAATCTTACTTGGCAGAATTTATGAGGAGGAATACTAATCTTAATGAAGACAAGTACAACGTTTTACTTAATAGTATTGCAAAACAATGGCCGCCACAAATCGATTTTTAAATTATATTTTATTTTATAAATTTGCCATATTATTATATTATCACATATTTTATTTTATTATATTTGACATATTATCAATAAATACATTGACGTTTAGCTTTGAGTAGTTTTGTATTATCATAAATGTATTAAAAATATGTTGCGTAAAATAATATGCGTTCGAAATCAAGGTAGTCGCGATAACGCACAAGTACCCACATTTTCGTTTTATTTTTGTATAATAAAATTAGTGTCTACGTTATTATACAATATTAATGATTATGCAGATTACAGAGACGAGTATTGGCCGTCGTCGACGAGCCGGTTTGCGTACCTTTAGCACGGCCGCCTAAACAGGAATCGGTTCGCGGCAAACGGTCAAGCTAAACAATAATTGTTATTACTTGCGTGAAACATCGTTTGGTTATTTTATATTGTTTTTTTGTGGGCGAAAATTGCCACAATTTATTATTGTCTTTTTTAAACTGTGCGTGTTGATCGTCGCGGATGTGTTTATAATATTATAATTTAAAGGCGCCAATCGCCTGCACTCATAATTAACAATTCTCAAGGCACTAGTCGCCACTTATTATTGTATTATACTTACATTACGTTTTTATTCTTCGAATTCCATAATTATCACATACAATATGGAGATGGGAAGTCAAACCAAAAATGTGATTATGTAATAATTATAATAAAAAAAAAGTTTTGCTTGTAAGGAATTTTTCTTCGCTTTCAATAGAATCGTTTGTTTTACTACAAAATGATATGTATACTTAAATATATAATATAAAAATTCATTAAACCTTGCCGGTGGTGGACTGAACTTACATTTTAAATGACGAATTTTTAGAATTAAGTACTTACCACCACCCCCACCTACCATTATAACCATAACAAAGTTATGATGTAAATAAAATGTGGTAAAAAGAGCCAAGAGGTCGGGCCTTAAGCATGTAATTTTGTGCCACAGTCACGGGGTGGCACCACCCCCTTTGAAAAGTTGACGAAGCTGCGTCAAAATTGAGCCTTTCAGCCCACCACTGGACCTTGAAGTAAATAATAGCTGTATAGGCGTATAACATTGTATAATAATACCATAAAATATGGAGTGATTATGGTATTTGAGGTAAATCTGGTCAAAAAATGGTTTTTCTTATTTTTGGCTGAAGTGAATTAAGTAGGTAGATATTAGTGATTAGTCATAAACAAATTTCAATATTCATTGTTTTATTTACCTAAACATTTAAATTAAATTTATATTCTATACAGGATATCGAATAGTCTATTGGATTTATAATCAAATTATAATACCGACACCGTTATCAACATATTATTCATTGTGTATTTTCTGTTGCTCTCTCTCTCTATTTGGCATTAAAAAAATATATTTTATAACTTTTAAAAATATTTTGCTGAAGTAGCTATAACATTTTTAAAAACATATTACATATTATAACACGATATTACATTACACACAACAACTGTGATAAGAGCTCTAGTCAATTTGCACGAAAATTAACCCAAAACAGTATATACTGCAACGTGTTTAATTTTCACCAACGTTTTTAAAATTCGTTTGTCATTTTCACCTAAATTCAAATGGATTATTATTTCGATAGTACGCGCACGTGCGTTCATAATAATAATAACTGGGGCTCGGTTTTATTTGTAATAAAAAAAACTAAAATATGTAAATATATGTATTATTATGTAATAAAAAAATGAAAATAATATGGTAGATTATAAAAAAAAAATAAAAAAAATAATGTAAAAAGTACAATTTGTACTACTAGGATTATGTCGCGTTCAGCTCTTAACAAAACTAATATCTAATTATTCAAGTTAAGGATGCCTTCACGGCCAGGCGTTAGTTGAATATAAATATCACACTAACGACCTTATAGCAATAACGAAGGTATTAAAATGGATAATCCGAGCATAAATATATTTAATAATTGATTTTATTGTAATTGTAAGTAATGATAGTAGTATAATAATGATAATATGTTACAGATAATAATATGGCCTACTGGTTCAAGAATAATACAGTTTAAATAATAAAATATATAAATGTGAGATGTCTATTTGGCATCCACTAGGTGATTATAATATAATGCTTGATTAGCACCTAAACATACTAATAATTGAATGCAGAATATTTAATAATAATTGACTACAGCTCGTCAGTTGGTTACCTGTAGAGCTGGACAGCTGGTGTCCGTTAGCGGCTTCGAACCAAACGCTACCGTCTCAGGATGCACACATTTGGACAATAAAAATACAATATTATAATAATTAAATGTGTGACAATCCTGAGAACGTACGACCAGCTCAGACGAATAAATCACTGGACACATGTAATTCGCAATGACATAAAATTCACGTGCTTCTGTAAATATCTAGTGGTGCGCCCTGAATGGGGAAGTAATATTAATGGTTGAATGAAACAAATTACTGAACGATACTTACAGAAGGCAATTCACAGGAGATGAGCACAAAATTATTGCATAAGTATGTATTGAATGAATGAAAAACGAAAACGAATGTATTGAATGAATGAATAAAAACTCTGACTGAGTTTCGGCCCCGCAACTCGAGAGACGAGAAGAGAAAAAAAAAGAAAACGAATGTATTTATTTGAATGTGAGGTTTTTACAAAAACGAATGAATTTGAATAGCCAATGAAAAAACACATAATTCACGAAAATGCGATCAGTACCACCTTAAACATTTAATCCGTTTTTACGAATGTTTTTAACCGAATAACAATAAAAAAACTTCCAAAATTAAAATGTCTATAAATAGCTCAAAAATGGTTAAAATTTTTCGAACATTAAACTGTAAGAAATAAAATCCAAAATATAACAAAAAATATCTCTTGTCATTTTTCATTTGAAGCAATATTTCTGGTAGAAAACCTCGTCCGTAGTTATTTAATATTATAAAATCGTACGTTTTTCTCCTTTAACTAATTTTAGATTCTGAGCGGAGTGATGAATGTATTGATTTTACTATGATGTTTGTTTTTTTTTTGTGTCTTTCATCACGGTTTGGGGCAGTAAAACTGCTTCGATTTTCTTCAATATTATCTTGTTCGATAGGAAGTGAACCTAGTAGGTGTATTTGAGACGTCGCGAAATTCCCAATAGTTATAAATATTATTCAAACCAGAAATATTATGAGGTACATAATACAATATATAATAACATTATTTAATATTATAATATATGGTTCTCGACTCAGTACCATGCTGCTCGCGGTCCATGGGCTGGGAACCACTGATCTAGAACGTCACGAAGGATTTTATTGATATTATTATTTTTAAGTAAGTTTTGATTGTTTTAAAATATACAAAAAATGAACAGTTTAAAAATGTTCATAATACTTGCTTCTTAATAAAAATATCAATAATAGCCTCCGAGATGCTTTAGATAGTTATCTTACATTTAAATTATATAAGATATAGATTTACACTAGTTTTAGAAATTACAGAGTAAAACGTTTTATTGTGAATGTAAAATTTGCCACATTGTACGTTTGGAAGACGGAGACAACAAATGTCTGTGTGGCGGCCTTTGAATAATAAAATATAATAATAAAGTCGCATAATGCAAAGTATGTCTATAAGTATATTTAAATTTTTAGTTTCAAATGCATACACAGATAAAGAACTCAAATATATTAAAGTTTTAAACATCAAATCGATTTTTCTCAAAACTATACATTTGGAGTTGTGACAGTCTTGTTCTGAAACTAGGTGTGATATTGAGATTTAGGTATTGCAATCAATGACTAAGTCGTTATTTTTTTACTTGTTCAGGTTATGCGTTTATGCCATTTTTGACGACAGTATCAAAACAACGTGGTTATTCTGCATTCATTGTTGGCTTAATATTCATGCTACAACCAATTCCTGGAATGCTGATAAGACCAATTGTTGGTGCCGTTACAGATAAATACAAATGTCGTCGGTCGGTGTTCATTGCGAGCACAATAATCATATTTGTATTGGTATGTTTACTATCAATAATTCCTGGTACGACAGCAAAAGAGGAAATGAACGATTTGGACGTGATCAAGTCGCCACTTTTTTGGATGTTTTTTACTACACTTGCCTTAATCAAAATGGTCGGAATGGCGAAAGCTGTTTTAGAGGACACGATTTGTATGGATTTATTAGGTAAAAATAAATACTGTTCTTTCATTAAATTATTGATGTGAGATTGTGTGAACAATTTACTTTTGAGAGATAACAGCTGCTGTATGGAACCATATAGTATAATATTATTTTATTTTCCCATCTCACCGAGTTACAAATTATTGGTATTGTACACGTTTAATCTTTATGTTCTAAAAACCTGAAATTGTTGTGTATAGGTAGGTAAGAAGGTTTACCTATTAATAGTAGAATACACCGAAACGTCCCAAGAAATGTAAACAGAAGAGCTTTCGTATAATACCAATAATACCTACTTGTTGTAATCGGTCCATATTTTGTCTTTAGTTGGCTTCATTAACCATTACTTATATTATACCTATTGGTACTATTATCAAATAATACGTACAATGTCATTATAGTTGAATCGTGTTTGTGTTTTCTATCAAGGCGAAGAAAAAAATAATTATGGAAAACAAAGGTTGTGGGGATCCATTGGTTGGAGTTTATTCGCCATTATTTCCGGTGCATCCGTAGACTGGTACAGCGCACAGCTGGAGTACAAAAACTATGCTCCAGGTTACGTCATTGCATTGTTATGTTTCCTTTTAAATATATATGTGGTGTTTAATCTCAAGGTATAGTATATAATATCTACAAATCTAATAGATTTCTAGTTATAGTTATTGACTAATAGCTATAACTATCCACCATATTATGTGTGTGTTGGTTTTCCAACGTTATCGCTCAATAGATTTTGCTAAAAATTTTTTTTAAGTTAGTTAAATTGGAAACAAATTTTTTGGTACAGAAAATCGATGTTCCGTCAAATAATTTACTTCGTAAATATATAAAAATTATTGGTTTACACATATTATGTCGTGAAAAAACTACATATTTGTTTGTTCTGTATTATAGGTTGTACAAGAAAATGATACCAAAATTGTAGCTTTTGACGTAAAAAAAGTATTCACTGAAGGTAAAGTACTGGCGTTTCTTCTTTGGGTTGTTTTTATTGGATTTTTTATGTCTTTCATATGGTACTTCGTATTTTGGTAAGCAAAAAATGACATAAATTTAAATAATACAAATACATGACCTGTTTTATTTTTTAAAAATACTAAAAATATAAAATTATTTTAACATACGTATTTCAGACTAACATATAATAAGTGTGGGCAATTACGATAGTTAGTTAATCTGTGCAATTATATTAAATGTACTGTTTAAAATAAAAAAAAATACAACAGTTTAATATTGTTAACATAATATTATAATAATTTATTTAGATTTTAGATGAAAACTGTTTTCGATATCCACAATAATTACCCATATAAAATTATTATCTTACAAATTAAGAACCAACATTGATAATAAACGATAGTTCTAAATTATTTTCTATTAACATAAATATTTCTGTGTAATGTATTAGTTTATCCAGCGCCACGGCCGTGGTGCGACCTAAGCAAAAAAAAAAAAAAAAAATAATAACTGCACGACGGTTTGGGTATAGTATATCGAAGCAAGAGTTTTCTATTTAAAGTGTGTAAAATACAGATAAATTTATTATATGACATAACTAGTTTTCTAATGTATCAATTAACTCCTAGTAAACTCTAAAACATCAGAAATATTGTATAGAACGTGATTTTGTAGAAACCATCAAAACCGTACGTTTAGAAATTATATTGTAAAGTGCAAACTTTTTAACGGAAATTCATATTAAATTCAGAATCATTGTAGTCGTCGTCGCAATGCGATTGCCGGATTCAGAGCCGAGTGTCGTGCAGTATACATTAATTTCGTTATTTGCCGTCGTTTGTAACTATCGTATATATTAGTATGTGTGCATAATCAAAAAATCGAATATTTGGTTTAGGTGTAATGATCTTATATTTCTAATAAAAAAAGATGGCAAAGACATGCATATAATAATTCTAGAAAAACTAAACAAAACTAAAACAATTATGGATACATTATTTAAAGTTATAGTTAAAAATATATAATAAACAATATACTATATATAGATAAAAATATAGATAGGTACATTATCGTTATTTGCATTGATGATAAAAATTAGTGATATCACAATAAAAATCCTTCGTAAACTACGTGTAAAAATGTCTCAAAAGAAACAAAGTTTGATGAACTAAATAATTAAATGGCGAAGGACTATTAAAATATAACTTATTATTATTAATATTTATATACTATTATTATAAATAATTCCTCGCCTAGTAAATAAATTTATGAAACAAAATAAGTTTACTTAAATTCAATATACTTAGCTTTATTCATGCGAGATCACATTATCACATATTTATAGTGCTTAAAGATCTTATATTTTTTTTACTTAACCTCTCTACTTCCAACTCAAGTTAAACATAATTTATAGATAAATAATAAACTATTCTATACTTTCAAAATTCTATCTCATTATTGTACTATGATAATATTATTTCATATTTTAATAGCATAAAATATAGGAGATAAATAACGGGCGATTTGGAAGATCAATTATTTTGAATGAACATAATATTAATATACTTAGAAATTTTTGTTGGTTAGGTGCTAATAATAAATCATAGTATTATACACATTATAGGTACCTGGAAGACTTGTCAAATGAGTTCCACCCCGAAACGAAATCGTGGATGAAGACTCTCCAAGGAACATCCTTAATAATCCAATGTTTCGGTGGCGAAGTGCCGTCGTTCTTTTTTTCCAGTAAATTGTTGCTTGAAAACAACAGATAAAAATGATTGTTTTATATATTATATATTATTACAGGCTACATACTGAAACGTGTGGATCACATGACCATATTGTCCGTAGTTTTTTTCATGTTCACGTGTATATTCTCTTTGTACACGATCATCGAGAACCCTCTTTGGGCTTTACCAGTGGATTTACTCAACGGCATAACGTTTGCAATGTCTTATTCGGCAGCCACTTCATATGCAGCACTTATAACTCCTGCCGGCGCTGAAGGAACACTCCAAGGAGTCGTCGGGACGGCTTACACTGGAATAGGTTCGATATATTTTCATGTTTCCATATTAAACTAATATTAAGAGTAGGTGTCGTAGGATTCTATTACTCTCAATAATTTTTATCTCATCTAAAAATTATATAGACAGTTAATAACATGTGTTGAGATGAAAATATTTGATGGAAATTATATCATTAGATGTATAAGTAGAATAACGATTTATAAAAAATAAACTAGTTACTTAACTTAAATAAACATTTTACCATCAATATTTTTCTAAAAACAAGATTTAAAAATAGGCTGTTTAGAATTTTTGCAAAATTTTTTTTATTTACAATATTAAAAATAAACATAAACAATTTTATAATATATATTATTATAGTGCAAGTGTTTATACAGTATTATAGGTACAAGAAAATCAGTTTTAAAATATTGATTTTAATACAAGTTTTTTTCGTTCGTCAGGTCATTTTGATATACTTTGTATACCTATATAATATAAACTTGAAAATATTTTAACTTAACATTTACGATGTTGATTGGTTGTGTCTTAGGTGCGCCCATTGGAAGCATCGTAGGTGGTTATATGTTTAAACATATTGGAAGTATTGCTACGTTTAAGCTGTTGAGCATGGTCGCATTTATCACTTGTGCGATACAAATTATTGTCAATTTTCTATTAAGGCGTTTGTCTAAAAATGATGATGTAAAGGACATGAATAGTAATGACAATGTTCAAACTAAAGATGATAATATCAAAGAAGACATAAATTTAACAACCTAGTATTATTTTGGCAAAAAACTATTTTGTAATTACTTATGACAGAAACATCTTAACTGTTGTGTTTTTTGTTTTTTGTTCAATATTATATATATTTTAGTTTATTAAATTTAAATATCCATCTATAAGTCTCAGACACCAACTATTGTTACCGGTAAGCATATAGCAAAACATTGAAAAATAATTTCTAGTAATAATTAACATGTATCAGGACCGGACTATGGGGGCCCGTGGCATGGACCCAGGCCCCAACGTATATCGAACAATAATGGACCCCTGACTATAAGTACGTTTCTTATAATATAATAAGAATATAAGATATAGTTTTTATTCGGTCTATTCGAATATTTTTCATTCGGTCTATTCGAATAGTTTTCATTCGGTCTATTTGAATAGTTTTTATTCGGGTTATTCGAATATTTTTCATTCGGTCTATTCGAATAGTTTTCGTGTAAAAAATTTTTAGGTCATATAAATTAACATTCGAATAAAATATTCGATAGTTTACGTTTACTATCGAATATTATTCGTTATTTCGTTATTTTGTTGGGCCAAAAAACGTAAAAATTTAATACAAAGCTCCTGATAATATATCATTACAATAGCAGTTGAATAATATTAAAAATACATAGGCACATTTTTTTTTTATAAGCATTTAAAGTTAAAAAAATATTAATTTATATTATAATTTTATATTCAAATTTAAAATTTTCTTATTATTTTGTATTTAAAAAATTATAAATAGTTCAACTTTTATAACTAAGGATTGAAAACTTACAAAGAAGGTTCCACGTAAGTATAGATTATTCTGTAATCAAAAAATCTCAAAAATATAAATCACGGGTTTTTATGTTCAAATTTGGAGGAAATTAATGAAGCACATTAAATTATGTTTTTTTACACGGAGTTGACGTAGTGTTTTTGTTGGGATTATAATGTAGACAAATGTATATCTAATTTTTGAGTTTTAAGTTAATTTGGTATCGTTCCTTTAGGATTAATACAGCTAGGCGTGTATTCCAAATTGTTATAAAAAAAAATAATAACTTGATAAATAAAGTTCTGCCTACAAGAAATTATTTTATAGTGTACTATTTAGTTACAAAATCAGAAGATAATTACTCAAATTCTGTTCTTTTTTTACATCATCAGTAGTATAAATATGTGTGTTCAGCAGCACCTCCCCCTTAAATTTTACATGTAAAAGCATAGGCAACTCTGTATAGGCAATTCGTAGTACATGTACATCCCAAACTTGTATTAATTACTCAATATAGGCAACCCTCAACACACATAATCTTGTCAAACATCACAAATGCCACCCGATCCGACACGTGACCGACATATATTTTACGCCTTCCCCTTTAAATACATTACCTCCCCTTTTATCTTCCCTTTAAAAAAAAATATATATATAACTAGCAGACCCGTCGAACTCCGTTTCGCCACCAGATTCGTTTTAAGTAACGTTGTAATTTTTTTTGTTATATATTTGAAAAGGAAAATATTTATTTCATTTCACAACAGTAATAAATTCATTACAATTACCTACTAAAATGAAGTGTTATTTAATTGTTTCATTGTAGTGCTCTTTGGTAAACCACATTTTTTGTTTTTTTGTCTGTCGTTAACACAAACAAAGCGGATGGTTTCCCAACTCGTGAACACGCAACGTATAACTGTCCATGTGAAAAACAATGATTTTCCAAATTTATCCCGCAAACACTAAGCGATTGGCCTTGCGACTTATTAATTGTCATTGCGAACGCAAGGCGAACTGGGAATTGCAATCGTTTGAAGTCAAACGGAAGATCAGTCGGAATCATTGGTATTCGAGGAATACATACATTTTCACCTGCGTACTTTCCGTTAATAATGGTTGCCTCAATTAAATTCGGCATAAGTCTCTTTACCGAAAGTCGAGTACCGTTGCAAAGTCGCGGTGGATTCAAATTACGCAGTATCAAAATAACTGTACCAACTTTCAGTTGCAAGTTATGTGGTGGAAATCCTGGTATCTCCAGAGAGTTCAAAAACTCCGTTGGATAATTTACTACATCATCGGGATTTGTTATTGAATCAACGGATTTGTATGTCACCAAATCGCCAGCAATTTTTGATTGAATGGTGAAATTCAGTGCGTGGACATCATTATTCGTTGCTGCAAGAATTGCTCGTTGACTTAACCAAGCATAATTCTTATAATTCTCACTAATGTTTGGGAAAACATTTTCAATAAGAACTAATTGAGTGTCTACAAATCGGCAAAAGTCGTTGGTAAGAGTAATTAATCCAGATGTCGCATCAACTGGGACTTTTCCATTTCCAAGATCTAACAATTCTTTTGAAAATTGTGCAGCACTTTGATCATTTTGAAGTTGAACTCTCATATTAGTGGTTAGCGATAATGTTTTTACGTTATTCCATAAAGGTGATGCCTTTAGGCAAGCATTCAATTCATCTGCAGGCGTTCCACGGGGAACTACTGGCAACGTCTGCCTGAAATCGCCTGCCAACAATATCATCAAGCCGCCAAAGATGTTGTTATTTCTCCGAAGATCCTTCAGTGTGAAGTTAAGTGCTTCAAGTGATTTCTTATGTGCCATTGTGCACTCATCCCAAACAATGAGCTTGCATTGCATTAACAATTTTCCCATTGCACTGGATCGGGAAATATTGCACGTTGGAGTATCAATTGTGTTTAAATTGAGTGGCAACTTAAGCGCAGAATGTGCAGTACGACCGCCATCTAGAAGAGTCGCCGCAATTCCAGATGATGCTAACACCAAAGCTATGTCACATCTTGATCGAATAGTGGCCAAAATCAATGAAATGACAAATGTTTTCCCTGTTCCTCCAGGTGCATCCAGGAAGAATAGACCACCAGTATTATTGTCCACCGCTTGCATTAATGTTTTGTATACTTGTTTTTGCTGTTCATTCAGCAACGGAACATTATTTCTAACTAATTCCTGCAATGTATCAACATTGTATTGCAGCTCTCGATTTAATTCTTGGTTGAATGCATCGTGCATCGATCGATTTGGCGCAATCATTCCTACTTCAATCAGTAGCTTGTTTGCAATAGTCAAGCATTGATCCTCAATCAGAATCAATCCTTCATTGTAGATTTCATCGGTTATTTGGATGTCAGGATTATTCGTTTGAATACGCAAGCGATGCAAGATATCTTCACATATGGCGTCTTTGTATTTGTTCCATAACTGAATTGGTTTTGAAGGAAAACATGTGGTGATGATAATTGCGAACAGCGTTCGTATTTGGTACGCATTTGATGAAACAACTGAATCTGCAAGTGTTAAATCCCAATGAGAATCGTTCTCCAGCAAACCCAATAGTTGACATGCTTCTCGATATGTTTGGCATTGGTTGCCATTCACAGTTTTCAAATGCGCAAATGATTTCGGTCCACGTACATTTACTAACAGCAGTCGCAAATAAAAACATTCATCGTTTCTAGGATGAACAGTGTACATACGACCTAGTGCATCAGTTGAAAACACCTGTGGCCAGTCTGGAACTGGGGTTCCTTGTTTGCGACGTTGGAATTTCTTTGTTGATTGATTCCAAGTGTAATACTTGGGCATTTCAACGTACATCAGCGTCGCTGCGAATGGATCTGCTTCACACATTGCAAAGAAGCTAGTCAATGTTGTCGATGGTGGTCTCTCAGCTCGTTGTGCCGCATTAGCCTCAGTGAAGTAAACTCTTTGGCCATTTTCCAAATGCACTGCTAAATGTACAACTGTAGGATATCTTTCATGAATTTGAAATGACAATAATCGCCACAGTGCTTCATTAGTACTGACGTATCTTCCCATTTGGAAGTTGCTGATTTCGTCATTCACATTTTCCGACGCAATACCAAACACAGCCATGTCGCTGCCTTTTGTGACGTACTTGCACAAATATTTGATTGATTTTGCCGAATGACAACTCTCAACGTTTGCATGTGTTTCGAAAATTCGTGATAGCAGCGGGCAATATGGTACAATGAATTCATTTCCGATCTCAACCTCTTTATTTTTAACTTTAACTCTGATAGTTCGACCGTTATCTTCTTTTGAACGCCGACGATAAACTGGATATCCATCGTTCCCTGTGACTGTTTCAGCAACTAACGGTCGCGGATATCGTTTTGTGCACTTTCCATCAGCCATGCAAGGCGATAATGGATTTAATGCACCGCACGGTCCATGCACCATCTGTGTCGTCACAATGTCGTGTAGACGGGGATCAGTGACTGGATCAGGAATTTCAGCTGATATGATGTCATCAACTTCATTAGAATGTAATTTGTTCAGCAAAATGAAATTAACTGAGCAGAGAATAATGACTATCTGTCAAACACTTTATCACGCACCGTTGCTATTGGTTTGAAGTACATAAAAATAATATATAAAAGATATAATAGATGTATAATAGATGGCGCTGTATGTGAAAAACGATTTCAACACTTTTCTGTTGAATTTTTCCTGAATTTTCAAGAATTTTCTTTGCTATAAACCTCACGTAGCCCAAGACCTTTCAAACGAATGCAAAACCATGGAAATCGGTTGGTGCGTTCTGGAGTTATAGCGTCAGGGAGGAAAACCGGACTTATTTTTATATATTAGATATTCTGATGTAGATTTGTATCAACTATATCATACATACATACATATACATATATACATACAAACATGCATTACACATAGGTACTGTAACGTTTAGGATTCGTACCTATTCCTATTACGTATAATTATTTACAAATAATAACACATAGATTTTTAAGGTAATCATATTAATTTTTATTACAACCTTTTTAATACTTATATATATAATGTATAATGATTCTCTTTTCTTTTGAATATAATATAATACAATTAATAGGAATACAAACAGAATTTTATATGTATTTTACGCATACTTTTACGCTAGTATTACGTCTCTTAGTATAATACAACTCGCGAAGCTTACAATGACAGTTCCCATTCACAATTATCAAGTGTCAAAATACTCACTGTTTCGCAGATTTATTTAATAATTATGTGTACCAGCAATAAAATACTATGGACGGTTGTGTTTACTATTGACAGCGGTGAACAGCACAGCGGCGATCAGCACGCTCTAGCTTGCCAAATGACATCCAAATGACGGTAAACCTAATAGTTTGTATTAAAGTACCTATTTGTAAAACATTTTCTTAAAATTAATTGCAATATATTATGATAATTGATAATAATATAATTATAAAATTAAAAATAAAAGTTTTTTTTAAGTTTTGCTAAATGGACATCCAAATGACGGAACAAGTTCCGTTGACGATAGTTTAGGTATACATTTCACGAAATATTATCCATATTGTGTAATTACGTGAAGTGAAGAAACCACGGTTTCATTTCGCGAAATGGATGCAAACGTTGTCCATTTCGCGAAACGTACAATAACGCTATATGGTTTCGAAATATACCTGTTTGACTTGAGCCCTTTCGCATCATGACTTAAGACCTATTGCATGTAATTTTATAAGACTTATGCTCTTTGTCATTAAAATAAGTTATAATTAGTGACTTAGACCTTTTTTTCATAAAAATAAAAATTCTGTATGATGACTTATTAGTTATTAGTAATTGAAATGAGATCTAACGTGTTCTGCTACTCTATGCAAACCATGGGCAGCACACGTCACGTGTAGCATTTTAGAATAGAAAACTTGGAGAGCCGTCCCAGCCTTTACCATATATGGTGCGGCGTCTGATACAAATAAAAGAACATGTTCATGTTGTACTCCGTTCGGCCACAATATACCCATTGACTTGTTGAATAGCTGACTGATAGTAGAAAAATTTGTTTTTTCAAGTTCTTCAGTATGAAGTAAAAATACAACACCTTGGCGATCGGTTTCAAGACTCCCGACAATCACATTTGCTATGTAGCGTCCTTCGACGTCGGTTGTTTCATCGATGCTGACCCATATTTGCTTAGAAGATAATTTAGACCGAATGTTTTCCATAGTCTCGTTATATATATCATCCACATATAATTTTCTTAACGTGGTTTGATCTGGAATCGGATTTTTAATGTATGTTTCAAGAAATTTTCGAAATATTGAATTAGATAATTTATTTAAAGGGATGTTCGCTGCTATAAATGCTTTACATAAATCAACATTAAAGGAGTTTTTTTTTTGGTAGCTCGTAAGAAACTGTTGTTTTTTTTCAATTTTATTTTTATGGCGCTTTGTAGCTTGAATATGTTTATCTGTTTTTAAATGCTGAGTTATGTTAAATTTTTTTTCACTGCTAACTTTACATTCACATAATTGACAAAATAAAACACTTTCGTCAACTTTAAACACTTCTTCACCGTACTCAGATACAATACTTTTGAGTTTACACGTAAGAGATGATTTAACTTTTGGCATTTTAAAATAAAATTACAACGAATTTAACCAAAAGACGAAAATGCAACGTAACACGTAACTTACGAAACGAGTACAATGACATGAGACGAATGTGGACTGAATAAAATTATTTGAGTTTACAACACATTAAACGTTCGTTCGTAAATAATCGGCGATTATTAATCGCAGTAAACATCAACAAAAAAAAAAACCAACGAAATCTACAGATAACAAAAGTTTAAAATTAGAACCAAATAATATGAATTTATCGTAATATTATATCATATTATATAATATATTATTATCGCCGTAATTCTCGCGTGGCATCAGCGTAATCAGACTGTTTACTTAATTTATACATTTACGATTTACTTGATTGTACTTGATAATTTGTAAATTGACAAAAATCTAAAAACACGTTTACTTAAATATAATTTTATAAAATATAACCGATTTTGATTTAAAAATAGGTAAAATTACAAAAAAAGTCCAAAATAAGCACTAAAAACTAAAAAATCGCAAAATATGCAAAAATATGCAAAATAAAATTTTTAATTTGAGTTCTGTGTATCATGAAACACATTTTTAGCTTACTCTGCTATTTCTTAAACATCTCATAAGAAATATGCAAATGCTATAAAATCCCAACCCTGGTTATTACCATACGCATTCTATTTTATCTCGTAAACCAAGTCCCACATGGCTTCTATCGTGGTACCCATTCAGCGAGGCTTGAAATTTCACACAGAATATTAATGTTCAAACTGAAAATGTCCAAAAACAACTTAAGCCCTTTCTCTTAAGAACCGTCCAATTTATATGTCTATGCCACAATACTCCCTCTCTACGGTCCTCTGCTCCCGTTGGAGATACCGACTTGCGTCCGTCATGTCACGAGTCACGACTCGCGACGTCTCCACGGACGTCGCGGCGTTCCAGCCGTCGGGCTCGACTCCCCTTCTCTGGTAACGACTCTCCTCGAGACTGCACAGTGCACGCGTCTCCCGCGACTCGATCGCCTAGTCCTGTGCCTCCGGGACGCCTTCGACACGACCAACGACACATATGGTATAAGAAATAAGAAGTACGATCAACTCGAACCGTGTTTTCGTCCTAGTGCGCGCATGTGCATCGCCTTGTGTTTATGTGCATACTGCATTGCATAAGATTAAATGTATACTCGTGACGTCGCCTCGTGTTTGTTGTTGGTTGCCTAAATAAATTATACATTGTCCCTTTAAAAAAATGCGCAGTCTTCTCATTGAGCATACTTCTTATTCCTTATATTATGACGCCAACGACGTCTACCGCCGCAGTACGAGAGGAAAAAACGGGAGACGGTATTTAATATTTTGTGACAGGTTTTAGCAAGTACCTACTTATAATTTGCGCCACTATTAAGTACATTTAAGTAGGTAGATACTAGATATTATATTGTTATCTGCGCCCAGTGTTGTAAAATATTTTAGTAAAAGTATTCAAATCATAGACGAGTATGTCATATTAAAATATAGTTTAAGCCGTAAGTCTATGATTTAAATAGTTTTTTTTCCATATTTAATACTTTTTTTCATTTCTTTGATTCTTAATTTGTTTTTATTTGTAATCCTTGTTAAAAGGATGTCAACTATTTGTGTTCTCTCTCTGGCCTACGCGCGCAACATAAACTAAACACATTAACGCAGAATAATTTTTCTATGTATTTATGTACATAAAATCTTAGAGTAAAAACATCCATTACAAAAAATTTAGAGAATAATATTTTTGAGGGAATGACATATTGTTTTTATATTTTATTATTATTCGACTTTCAAAATAAACAAAAAAACATTGTAAATTTAAATTATGTTATATTGTTTTGAGACAATATTTACACAAATCGATATATCATTCCTTCAAAAATATTGTTCTCTATGTTTTTTTTTATAATGAGTGATTTTACTCTTAAAAACATAGAAAAAATGATTCTGCGTAAATGCGTTTTGTCTATGATGCGCGTGGGCCAGAGAGAAAAAACAAATAGTGCAAATATATGCAAATAAAAATACATGCCATCGTGGTCATGCTTCAACGTTGTTACAATAATTAATATATTATGTAGGTACGTTATTAGTTTTTTTTTTTTTCTATAAAAACAGATTTAATATTTATATACATATACAGTTGATAAATAAAATTACATATTAACAGTTAAATTATTAATTGCGTTTACAAGATAAATCGGCTGAATCAGAATTTGTTGATGAGGTTGCATATAGTGATGAACTTGATGATATTTAGGGTTTGTCCTTCGTCGAGGATTTCCTTGATGTTATGCGGAAAGTTAGAGACGTGCGTACTGGTTCGTATGTGGGGAATTCTTGGAATATGTGTTTTATAGTGATGCGAGTTTGACATATACTACATGTAGGTGGTTGATCTTTACTGATTAGGAAGGAGTGTGTAGTGAGAGTGTGACCAATTCTTATACGAGTGATCGCAATATCTTGACGTCGGCTGAGGTCGGGAGGAGTATACCACTGTTTTACAGAACTTTTTATGGATTTAAGTTTGTTGGAAGGTGGAATGGAGTCCCAGTGGTATTGCCATGAAAAAAGGATTTTATTTTTGACGGACGTGAAAATATCATAGGATGATATTTTGTCGATGGTGCTGTTGGGTAGATCTTTAGAAGCAAGGGAGGCTGCTTCGTCGGCCATTTTGTTACTTTTTATTCCTACATGGGAAGGTACCCACATAAATTCGAAGGTTTTCTGGGTGTTAGTTCTGAAAGCGCCAATTGAGAGACGAATTCCTTCGTGATGTATAGGGTCTAATGTTTTGAGATGTCTTGGCTTGGCTGTATTGTAGATTGGAGATCCATAATTGATTTGTGATAGAATAATGGTTTATATATGTTTAACAAAGATTTTTTTTCTGCTCCCCATGTATGGTTACCGAGAGTTTTTATGGCATTCAATTTGGCTTTGCATGCAACTTTTAAATGTTTAAGGTGTGTTATCCAGTTTAATTTACTATCGAAAAACAATTCTAGTATACGAAGTGAATTATGAAAGGGGCTTTGAGTGTTTTTAATGTAGAGTTTCTTGATGGTCTCTGAATTGTGATTAAATTGTATGCCTTTGATTTTTTGAGGGGACAAAATGAATCCCGATTTGTTGGCCCATTTTCGTAGAGTATGGAGAGCGTTTTTAAGGATTTCCAGGGTAGTATTGATGTTGTTGCCACTGCAGTAGATGTAGCAATCGTCAGCAAAGATTAGGTGATTGGTGGGTTTTTGAATTTGGAGAAATATGTCGTGTATAGCCATACATTATATAGCTATAAGGAACAAAGTTACACTGAGGATCGATCCTTGGGGAAGGCCAAAAACAGTGCGCTGACATCCTCTTAAATAAAAAAAAAGCCATCATGCTTCAATGTTATTACAATAATTAATATATTATGTACGTTATTAATGTACTACACATTTACCAAGAAAATGGTTATCATTATTATCGTTTATCGTCGACGACGACCGATGACGGTATACAATATCCAAGTAAATATTATAGACATATTATATCTCTAAAATATATACAGTGTTTGGAGAGAACGCGTTTTATTTTATGCAAACGAGCCATGGACACGTTCAATCGAGGAACATTTGAGCGCGTTCAATTATTACTCGAACGTGAACGACATTTTTGTTAATTTAACGTTAATTTGATAAAAAAGAAAAGCAATAGTAAATTAGTATATTTTTCATTTTTAAGGAGGTACTTTATTACCTTTATTATAAATTAATATACGCGAACAATTACAAAAACATGAGGTACAAGTTATTGCCAAGACGGTCGCATTTTTTTTTATAAGTTATCACTTTTAATATTAATAGTACTCACCAGTTACCACGAATATACCATACAGACGCAACATTTTATATCAATAACTTTAACTATCATGTCACAAAAAATTAGTATGGCTGTAGAGAAAAATATATTTAATAATATTGGTGTTGAAGACATTATTGACATTGCTAAAAATAAATGTGATTTATTAAATAACCCGTGCTTTTTAATTTTTAAATTTAATAATATAGGAAATTGGTTTTTGTGCAAAATAATAATATGAGTTCTTATGAGGCCAACAAATTCTATGAAACTTCAAAATAAGCATGGGTTCATACCCTAAAAAGATCACTGAAAATATCTATGATGAAGCTAATTTGAGGACAGGTCAAATAGTTTTCTCAGACCGAAGTTTTTGATAGTCGGCCATTGACATTTAAAAAAAACATGTTTGACTAGGTTTTTAGATTCATCTTCGATGCGGAAACAGTTATATTTTTATAGTAAATTTTAAGGATTGTGTTTTTTTGGAGGGTTAATTAAAATAGATTTATTGTAATTAAACACTATACTTTTATATTGAATAAGATACACTAAATTATATTGATTTTATTTTTTCTTCTGACCACTGATGTGGTTTTTAATATGTAGGTCTAAGAATTCGTTTCACATGTTCTGCGTAAATGTACATATAGACAGCTATTTGATGATATTTACAAAAAAAAAAATTAAAACCAGTAAAAATTGAATTTGTTAATAGACAAATTATTTCACTATACTACTGTGTATTAGTCGGGAATCGGGATGCGACATCAAAATAATATTATAGAATAGTATGACGGCGTGTTGTGTAGGCAAAATATATACACGAATGGTTGAATAATATTAATATTATTATAAGAAATGGGTCGAAGTCCAAAATATGGTCTCAAAATGAACTTGAACCGAACTATTCAATTGTATGTCGAATCGAACACGAACCGAACAATTCAGTGTGATGTCGAAATCGAACTGAACTTTTTAACCGTACTTGAATTGAACATTTCGTTCCACATCAAACCACACCTGTACCATATATTTATTATATTTAATTATTAAACTAAACCGAAACTTAACTTTTGAATTAAATGTCAAATCAAACTTTTTAGTCTTACATTAAACAAAATAACTAACGACTATCGAGTAAGGAGTAGAACTATTAATTATAGAATTTTGAACTTTTTCTTTGTGTTTAGTTTGGTTTGGTTTTTTCAAAGCTTGGTTTGATTTTCGAACTTGAACCGAACACCTAAAGTTCAGTTAAATTTTTTAAACTTCGAACAGTTCGACCCAACCTCTAATTATTATTAAAATTTCCATTATCGAATAAATATACATGAATTCAGATAGTCATTACATAAAATATAAGATGATAATTAATTATATTTTACACACTTTGGTTCAATATACACGCGTAAACTGCTTCAGGTGTTAAATGTAGCAGTTTTAACCATGCAACTTTAATATTTAATAATAATGATTTATTATTAGTTTCAGTAAATTTTTAGTTATCGGCTCTAAACATTGTCAATTGTCATCCATACTTGTTCAATTCAAATAAATCATTTCAAAATAATTTAATTTTCAAAAGTATTTGAATCTTTTTACTCAAGTAACGTCAATCTGGATGACTTAAAACAGTTTTAATATTAATCATATCAATATATTATTATGTTAATGAAGTTTTTAAATGAGCGAACCATTCTTGGATTTAAATTTTCTTTATGTATTTGTGATTCAAAATATTCTTATTAATCGCAGTCGATGTTTATTGACAAGTAAAAAAAAAAAATTATTATATTATTAAAATGTTGGTCATTTTATAATCGTTTAGTGTGTCACAGAGTTATAGCCACTAAAAGTGTTCTAGATTTATACGAAAAACATCAAATTTTAATGTTTCTATATTTTTCATATATTGGACAGTAATCCAAAAGAATATTTGTTTAATCGAAAAAAACTGGCCAGTTCAATGTAGATAATAGTTTTCTAGTTGATGAATTACAAAATATTAGGTATTAATAATTACCAATGCTAAGCACGGCGTATGCTGTATTACTGTTGAACAAACAAAAATCTAAAATATATAATATTGAACAAAAAAATAAAAACACAACAGTTAAGGTATTTCTTTTATAAGTAATAACATAATAATTTTCAGCTAAAATAATACTATGTTAAATTTATGTCTTCTTTGATATTATCATCTTTAGTTTGAAAATTACTTTTTATGTCATCATTTTTAGACAAACGTCTTAGTATGTAATTGACAATAATTTGTATGACACAAGTGAAAAATGAGACCACGCTTAACAGCTTAAACGAAGCTATACTTCCAATATGTTTAAACATATAACCACCTACGATGCTTCCAATGGGCGCACCTAAGACACAACCAATAATTAACATCATTAATGTAAAGTTTAAATGTTTTCAATAGTTTATATTATATAAGTATACAAAATGCAATAAAATGACCTGACAAATAAAAAAAATTTGTATTAAAATCAATATTTTAAAACTGATTTTCTCGTATGACAATGTATAGACGCTTGTGGAATAATAATACATATTATAAAAGTTTATATTTTTACTTTTAATACTGAAAATAAAAAAAATTTCATAAATTCAAAATAGCTGTTTTTAAAATCTCATTTTTAAAAAAATATCGATGGTAAAATGTTTATTTAAATCAATAATTTTTAACTCCCTCTGTAAAGTATCCTAGGTTATAGTTACTGGGTGTAAATATACATATACTAGAATATTTTGTCATTCTTGGGAGGATAAATATATCCTGGGGGGGGGGGGCTAAAGAGGTATCGGATATTAGATTAGTGGAAAAGTATTATAATAATTAACGTAGCAATTAAAATATAAAATATAATATTCAAATTTTATGGAATTGAGAAATATTGGAAAACCGGCACCGACATCCTTAAGGGAGTTGCAATTGGACAGTTTTTAAGGTGTTCAAAATAGGAAATTTTATAATTGCAAGAATGCGTGTATTGATAATAAATGCATGTATTTAGGGAAAACATTTTAAATGAGTGGCCTGATCGCTCTCAAGTAAACATAATACTACTAAATTCAAATCACTATTCAAAAGTATAATCACATTACCTGTAGGTATATTATTATTGAAAAACGATTGGTACATTTTGGTTGAAATAACTGACCATTTGCAACCTTCTTATACATAATATAAATTATACAGTGTGTAACAAAAAGTTCTGAAAATTTTAAACTTCAAAATCGATACAACCTAATATGAAAAAAAAAAAAGAACATTATACTTTAATAAACCATATTTTCGTAATTACTAGATGAACAATGTCTTTACGTAAATACTTTTACGTATGTAATTTTGTAAACCAATCCCGTGGCTCCTTGAGAATAAATATAGCAACTAGTTAGTACCTAAGTTAGGATTATTTCATGTTAGCTTAACTGCACTAGTTCTCAGGCATGAGCATAACCTTTGGCTACAAATTCTTAAATACATAATTTTTAAGTGTTACTATTTCCAATAATAAACATATATTAAATAAACCCGCTTATATAAGGTTTTTTCTTTGTTTCAAATCAACTGGTGTGATTCCTATTTCCAACAAACAGACCAAAAACGAGACGTCAGACTTCGTTATTAATTAATTGTATGTGTGCAAGTATAGTACGAGAGTACTACGTACGGAATTTTTCATGTCAGGTGTCTTTTATACAATCTATATCAATATTATTTTTAAATTAAAAATAAGTGTAGTTTTCGCGATAAGAAAATCATCGTATTTGAAATTAGTTAAGCCATCGGTTCGTAGTACATGTGTTGGTGATAGACAGTCGGCGTTCGCATATTCGGACCCTGCCCTATAGATTATATTGTATATTGTCATATTCCGATAACTGTAATCGCCTCCGCATGATTCCGAATAAAAAAGTAAGAGGTTTGTGATCCGTGATCATGTTTAATTTTCGTCCGTAGAGATACGGTCTAAAATATTTTACTGTCTAAATTATTGCTAGTAGTTCCTTTTGTTTCACGCTATAATTTACCTTATCTTTATTTAATGTGCGACTAACGTACGCGATGGGTTGATCAGCTTTTTTTTTGCTCAAAAATGATTTTGTTTTTTTTTTTGTACTTTTATTTTTTTTACGGTCAAGGGTCCTGTCGAGTAAATTCGGTGGTAAGCTATAGGCTTCATTCTCCGTTATTTCATTTAACTTACGAAAATCCACACAGATTTTAAGTTTCTGTTTACAATCTCGGTCTGTTCCTTTTTTCTTAATCCTTGATTCTCTATTTTCCCAATTAAGTTAATTTTGAATATTCCTATTACCTATCTAAAAAATATTTTGTTTAACGGATTTTTGGTTTATAATAATCATTATGAGTTTGCAGAATATAGAAAATATTTTCAGAAAAAAATAAGATATATTTACAAAGAACTTCGTATTTATGTTTAAAGATAAAAAGTAAAAACTAATATATTCAATTAATATAGAGGTAACACTAGTTGCCCGTATGAAGACAACGATTCCACGAATTATATTCATCAATCATAATAGTATAATACCTTTTCATTACTCATTAATTAAAATTATACATTTAATTAGTATAATAATGATTATTATAGATTGTTTGAATAGTAATAATACACCTATAAATGATGATTACTATTCAAGTGATTATCACTTATTTTATTAAATAATACCTCATAAATGCATTATTTTTTTTTATTATTAACTTAACTTATTAATTGAAATTAAGTTAACAGAATTTGTAAACTTAATTTAAACTTAATTGATGTATTGAAAATGTCTATTAACTTGACTTTTAATTTAATTGAAAAAAAAAATAATTTAACTAAATGAGTTAAAAAATATCATTAACTTGTTCAATCTTGCTTAAATGTTCCCCGTCTACGTAAAATAAATTGGCACAATCTTTGATTAATTTTTACCAATTTTTTTTCTCTTCCTTATTTGAATGGTTTAATAATTTACGATATTTTTTTTATTTTACTCTCGTTCATAATATTATTTGAGATAACTCGTATATTTTCATGATAAGGTTCCTAGTCAACGTCTCTTGAGGTTAATTCTTCGATAAGATATATGGTTATTCGGATATGTTTAAAACGTTACTAATTACTACATATTTATTTACCGAGCTAACGCTGTTTGCGATTATTACGTCATAATTTAAAATTTAAATTTAAAAATTATTTAATAATGTTTTGCTATAATTTTTTTCCTTCCACTGAATATTCTCCGAATTTTTAATTAGCATAACGCAGTTACTTCATGAAGGTATAACAGTACTGGCAGTTTAATAGTATCGGTCAAGTTATAAAAAAGAAATTCACATTTTGCTATAAAAATGGAAAGCTAGTGCCTCCAAAGAAAGAAGATGCCTGCATAACAGCGGTTACTATAATTCCAATGTTGTGGCGACAATAGTTATACGTTAATTAATAGGATTATACGCGTCTATCTGTCAATTATTACGTGGACTGTCAGACATACAAATATACTACACAATAATAACTTACAAAGTGTTTATGTTTGGAAGTAGTACTGGTCTGGTCCTTGCAAAATGAATAATGAATGCTCTGAAACGTGTTGATATAGATT
The DNA here is from genome assembly GCA_008086715.1 of Sitobion miscanthi. Classification (NCBI taxonomy): domain Eukaryota; kingdom Metazoa; phylum Arthropoda; class Insecta; order Hemiptera; family Aphididae; genus Sitobion; species Sitobion miscanthi. Next base: position 25,768,071 of record CM017805.1, on the reverse strand, counting down.
GCTCTGCTTACAACTGAAGAAATACACTTTTACCCTTAATTATTTAATAACGAAGTCTGACGTCTCGTTGTAGGTCTCTTTGTTGGATATAGGAATCACACCAATTGATTTGAAAAAAAGTAAAACTTGATATATGTATATAATATATAAGTATATTTAATATGTATTAGAAATAGTAACACTTAAAAATTATGTTTTAAAAAACTAAAAAAATTGTAAACAGAGGTTACGCTCATGCTTGATAACTAGGGCGGTTAAGCTAGTATGAAATAATTCTAACTAAGGTTCTAACTAGTTGCTATATTTACATCTGTATGTACTCGCGGCGTGATCCTAAAGGAGCCATGGGATTGGTTTACAAAATTACATACGTAAAAGTGTTTACGTAAAGACGTTGTTCATCTAGTTGTTTTCTACAAATATGAAATTTACAATAACCAGATTAGCATAATTGGGCCAAAGGTACAAGGAGGACCAAAGTACAAGAAATTTCTGAGCTTCATAGAAATGATGAATACGTACAAATACAGTAATCCGTAGTTACGAAAATATTCAGGTTTACTACAATATAGTGTTCATGTTTTTTTTTTTATACTAGGTAGTTAAATTTTGAAGTTTAAAATTTTCAGGACTTTTTGTTACACACTGTATAATTTATATTATGTATAAGAAGGTTGCAAATGGTCAGTTATTTCAACCAAAATATACCAATCGTTTTTTAATAATAATATACCTACAGGTAATGTGATTATACTTTTGAATAGTGATTTGAATTTAGTAGTATTATGTTTACATGAGAGCGATCAGGCCACTCATTTAAAATTTTTTCCCTAAATACATGCATTTATTATCAATACACGCATTCTTGCAATTATAAAATTTCCTATTTTGAACACCTTAAAAACTGTCCAATTGCAACTCCCTTAAGGATGTCGGTGCTGGTTTTCCAATATTTCTCAATTTCATAAAATTTGAATATTATATTTTATATTTTAATTGCTACGTTAATTATTATAATACTTTTCCACTAATCTAATATCCGATACCTCTTTAGCCCCCCCCCCCCCCCAGGATATATTTATCCTCCCAAGAATGACAAAATATTCTAGTATATGTATATTTACACCCAGTAACTATAACCTAGGATACTTTACAGAGGGAGTTAAAAATTATTGAGGGTAAAAGAATCCTATGACACCGGCTCCGACGCCCTTAATATTAATTTAATATGGAAACGTAAAAATATATCGAACCTATTCCCATGTAAGCCGTCCCGACGACTCCTTGCAGTGTTCCTTCAGCACCGACAGGAGTTATAAGTGCTGCATACGAAATGGCTGCCGAATAAGACATTGCGAACGTTATGCCGCTGAGTAGTTCCACTGGTAATGCCCAAAGTGGGTTCTCAATGATCGTGTACAAAGAGAATATACACGTGAACATGAAAAAAACTACGGACAATATGGTCATGTGATCCACACGTTTCAGTATGTAGCCTATAATAATATATAATATAGAAAATAATCATTTTTATCTGTTGTTTTCAAGCAACATTTTACTGGAAAAAAGGAACGACGGCACTTCGCCACCGAAACATTGGATTAGTAAGGCTGTTCCTTGGAGAGTCTTCATCCACGATTTCGTCTCGGGGTGGAACTCATTTGACAAGTCTTCCAAGTACCTACAATGTGTATAATACTGTGATTTTTAATTAGCCCCTAACAAACAAAATTATCTAAGTATGTTAACATTATTATTATGTTCATTCAAAATAATTGATCTTCTAAATTGCCAGTTACTTATACCGTATGTTTTATGCTATTTAAAAATTAAATAATATTATTATCATTATACAATGTTGGGATAGAGTATCAAGGTATAGAATTTTAGAGTAGAGAATAGTTTATTATTTATCTATAAATTACGTTGAACTTGAGTTGGAAGTATAAACTAATACATTACGTAGAAATATTTATGTTTATTTATATTAATAGAACATAATTTAGCACTATCGTGTATTATCAATATTGGTTATTAATTTATAAGATAATAATTTTATATAGGTAATTATCATAATTATCGAAAACAGTGTTCATTTAAAATCTAAATGAGTTGTTATAATATTATTATGTTATGAATATTATACTGTTGTATATTTTTTTTATTTTATACAGTAAATTTGATATAATCACATAGATTAACTATCGTAATAACCTACACATATTAACATATATTACCTACACACAGTGGTGTAATTTCGGGGGGGGGGGGGGTGTACTTGCCCCTCAGAAATGTTTGTGGGGGCAAAAGTATCATTTTGCCCCTCCAAATAATCCACATTTAAAAAGTATTCTTAACAAGACTGTTAACATAATATTATAATATTAAAATATTTTTTTCCTCCAATTACTTTACAAAAGTATATATTTATTTTAGATTTCTCTTGTTGAATAATATTATTATGTTGACGTATTTTCAGAGATACTGTTATCGCAATAATCGCATTATTCCACCCGGACATGGTAGGTACGTACGGATGCCCACTTAAAAATTTGACCAAACACTCACATGTGAGTACTACATGTAAAAACTAACCGTTCCAAACCCATAACCACATAGATTACTAACCATCGTAATTGCCTACACATATTATATTACGTTGGTCTAAAATACATATGTTAAAATAACTATATATTTTAGTGTTTTGAAAAAAAAACATAGGTCATGTATATTTTTATTATTGAAATGTATGTAATTTGTTGCTCACCAAAATACGAAGTTCCATATGAAAGACATAAAAAATCCAATAAAAACAACCCAAAGAAGAAACGCGAGTACTTTACCTTCAGTGAATACTTTTTTCACGTCAGAAGCTACAATTTTAGTATCATTTGATTGTACAATCTATAATACAGAACAAACAAATATGTAGTTATTTTCATGACGTATGTGTGAACCAATAATTTTTACATGTTTACTAAGTAAATCATTAGACGGGACATTTTTGTACCATCAAATTTGAGATAGATGTGTTTCCAATTTAACTAACTTTAAAACTATTTGAGCAAAATATATTGAGCATTTACGTTTGGAAAACAATAATAAAATAAATTAAAATCATAATTATGACTTCCAAAAGTGCGATTGAATTTTATTTGCTTTAGTAAAACGTATAAAATATATCGGATTAAAATTTAAAATATTCCTAATCGCCAGCAAATTTTTGTTCAAAAATCACGGTGCCACCACTCAAATTGCCTCGAAAATAAATTCCCAAACGGTCTACTCGAATTGCCTTCCATAGTTACCTAGATATTTCATTAATATATAGTTAGTTGTACACGTACTATCAATGATTATTTCGATCTCTGAAATATATTGTTTTTTAGACGTATACAGTATTTCATAGACAGATTAATTTGTTGAATGCAGTAATCTGGTCCATCACTAAGTGTCTCTTGTTCCTGTCGATATTGTAAGTAAGTTAAAGATTAGTCCATCATCACTAGTTCAACATAGTCAGTTTCGTTAGCGCAACCGTTACCATAAATAACACGTTTATGCGCAGGTACATAATTTTATAAGAATGAACGTTTACAGTAAAATAGGCGAAATAAAATTTATTATAATAAAATTTTTTAAATTTTAAATTTTAGGTATGTATTGATTATTTGAATAAATTTGACATTTATAAATTTATTTAATTTATTAATATTAAGGTAAGAAATCTATTAGTTACAGGCTTTAACTATCGGAGGCGATTCCAGTAGAATAGGGTCACTACCTAAATTAGGAAGCAATTCAAGTGAACGAATTTTTGAAATTGGGAGTAACCTTTTTGAAAAAAATTCACGGGAGGCAATTTAAGGGTCGGATGGGAGGTAATTCGTGAGCGCCCAAACACACATAATAAGATGGATAGTTCTAACTACAGTCTATAACTATAACTAAAAGTCTATTAGATTTATAAATATTATATACTGTACCTTAAGGTTACACACCACATATATATCTAAAAGAAAACATAGTAATGCAATGACGTAACCTGGAGTATAGTTTTTGTAATCTAGTCCTGCGCTGTACCAGTCTACACATGTGCCGTAAATAATGGCGAAGAAACTCCAACCAATGGATCCCCACAATCTTTGTTTTCCATAATTATTTTTGTCTTCGCCTTGATAGAAAACACAAAGACGATTCAACTATAATGACATTGTACGTATTATTTGATAATAGTATCAATAGATATATAATATAAGTAATGGTTAATGAAGCCAATTGCATTAATTTAATGACAAAACATGAACCGATTAGAACAGGTACAGTGGCGTATTTAGGAATTTGTCATGGGGAGGGTTCAGATAATTTTCAGAAAAAACAAAGCCGTGGGAGCTTATAAGGTCATGTAAAATTTTTGAGTTTTTATCATCGAATATATGAAAACTCGTGCCACGGTGTTAGTGTTCGAACCATTTGGTAGGTACGAGAATAGGTCGTAAAGTATATTTCACTCTCCTAACCCGGGGAGTTGCTCAAACGGAGATTTGCTGTGGCAATTTAAATAGGTATCCATTGTCGCAATGTTATACTGGTAATGTAAATTTATAACAAAAAAAAAAAATCATGGTATTAATTGAAAATTTTGACAATTGAAGCGACGAAATGTTTTTAAAAATTCCTTCGTAGAGTATCATAAAATTTGTTTTTCTTAATCATGTAAAAACAAAATGTAACATGTACGAGACACGAGTTAATGGGAGGGACCATGGACCCCCCCCCCCCATCTCGAATCAATAGTTTAATAAAATAAAAATATTTATTTTTACCTAATAAATCCATACAAATCGTGTCCTCTAGAACCATATCCACCATTCCTACCATTTTGATTAAGCCAATTGTAGTACAAAACATCCAAAAAAGTGGCGACTTGATCACATCAAAATCGTTCATTTCTTCTTTTGCCGTCGTACCAGGAATTATTGATAGTAAACAAACCAATAGAAAAATGATTATTGAATTCGCAATAAACACCGACCGACGACATTTGTATTTATCTGTAACGGCACCTACAATTGGTCTTATAAGCATTCCAGGAATTGGTTGTAGCATGAATATTAAGCCAACAATGAATGCAGAATAACCGCGTTGTTTTGCTATTATCGTCACAAAAGGACCAAACGCATGACCTGAACAAGTAAAAAAAAAAAAAAAACAATGATTTAGTCATTGATTGCAATACTTAAATCTTAATAACGCACATAGCTCTAGAACAAGACTATCGCAACTCCAAATGTATAGTTTTGAGAAAAATCGATTTAATGTCTAAAACTTTAAGATATTTTAAAGAGTTCTTTACTCATGCATTTCATACTAAAATTTTAAATATACTTAAAGACATACTTTGCATTATGCGACTTTGTTATTCAGAGGCCGCCGCCACACGTGCATTTGTCGTCTCCGTCTTGCAAAAGTGCAATATGGCAAATTTAATGTTTACAATAAAACGTCTTACTCTGTAACTAGTGTGAATCTATATCTTATACAATTTAAATGTAAGATTATTATCTAAGGCATCTCGGAGGCATTTATTGATATTTTTTTATTAAGAAGCAAGTATTATGACAATTTTAAACTGTTCATTTTTTGTACGTTTTAAAATAATCTTAACTTACTTAAAAATAATAATATCAATAAAATCCTCCGAATGCTCTAGATATTCGTACCTTTAAATTTCATTAGAGGTAAACTCACTCTAATAATAGAAATTACAGAGTAAAATGTGTTCTTCTGAACGCACAATTTTCCTTGACGTACGTTTGTAAATAGGAGTATTCCTCTTATATATTATGAAATACTCTCTCTTAATCCCTCAAGAATCGAAAGTAGTAACCCATAAGTGATGGTAATTCATTTTTTAATATGTATAATAGTGGTTTCAACAATAAATATAAGGGTGAAAAAAATTAAAACATTATACAGTTTTAGATATAAAAAAATCTAAAAGTTTAAAAAAAAAATTTTGAAAAAAGTTAATACTTTTCGAAACAATTAGTGTACTCACTTAAATGAATCACTCTGTATATATGACAGTAGGTATATAAGTGATAATAACAGCTTATTTTGTAATTTCTATAATAATAATTTATTTTTTAAAAAAAGGTACTTACTAATATTATAAGGCTATAAAGTTTTGACCTGCCCGGGCGGCGATATAACAAACCAGTACTTACCTAAGATTTAATCTTAATAGTTCAAATTGTACTTTTTGCATTATTTTTTTGTATTTTTTTTTATAAGCTTCCAAATTATTTTTATTATTTTATTACATAATAATATATTATATATTCACATATTTTGGATTTTTTAATACAAATAAATCCGAGCCCCAGTTATTATTATTATGAACGCACGTGCGCGTATTGTCGAAAAAATAATTTATTTGAATTTAGGTGAAAATGACAAAAGAATTTCAAAATCGTTGGTGAAGACTAAACGCGTTGCAGTATACATATATTTTGGATCAATTTTGGTGCAAATTGACTAGAGCTCTCTCCACGGTTGTTGAGCGTAATATAATTATATTATAATGTGTAAAATGTTTTTAAAAATGTTATGCTACTTCAGAAAAAATATTTTATTTTGTTTTTAAGTTATAAAAAAAATTATAAAAACTTATATTTTTTAACGTCAAATAGAGAGAAAGCAACCAAGAATACATAGTGAATAATATGTTGATAACGGTATTGGTATTATAGTTTGATGATAAAACCAATAAACTATTCGATATCCTGTAGACTATACATTTAATTCAAATGCCTCGGTAAATAAAACAATGAATACTGAAATAAGTTTATGACTATACTTAACTCTCTTCAGTCAAAATAAAAAAAAATTTGACCCTATTCACCTCTATGACCATTATCACTTCATTTTATGGTATTGATTACATTTTAATTAATATATATATAATGTTATATGCCCATACATTATACAGCTATTATTCACTGCAAGGTCTACCAATTTTATATTATGTTCAAGCATGCATATTATTTTGTAATAAAACAAACGATTCTATTGAATAAAAAAACTCGGATAAAATTGTTATGAAGTGGTTTATAATATAATATAATATAATATTAGGCATGTCAATGGAATCCAACACATATATCTAGCACCTTTGATATTAATACTTATGATGCACATTTTAGATTCTGAGTGGAACGATGAATCTATTGATTTTACAATCATGTGTGTTTTTATATTTTTTTTTTTATTTTTTTTGTGTCTGTCCACACGATAAGTAGTCGAAATAATGCTTCGATTTTCAACTTCAGTATCTTTTTTGATTGGAAAAGTGAATATCGTTGGTGCATTGGGGAGTCAAAATTTAAAATTCCCAGTAATTTTCAAAAGTGCCAAGAAAAACAAAAGAAAAATTAAGGAAAAACGGGAATTTTTACGCAAAATCGATTTTTCACAAAATTGAATTTGGTTTTTGTTGTAACTTTAAAACAAATGACCGTAGATACATGAAATTTTCACTGGTTGTTTATATTTCCATTTTTTATACACCATAACATTTTGAAAATATTTTGACTTATTTTGAGCTGTTTACGGACATTGTCAGTTTCCATTTTTTTTAGTTTTTTTTTCTATAAATATCAATAAAATTTTATCTGTTGAGTAAAAAAGCTTGAACATTTAATAGAAGGCTCCTAGGTTATTGTTTCAAAGGCAAATGAAAAAAATTAAAAATTCTTTATCACAGTTTTTATTTATAAGCACTTAAAGTTCAAATCTTGACAAAATACGGAAAAATCACGAAAATTAGCAAATTATTTTGAGTTGAGAATTCATAAAAATTTTTCTTTTTAAATCTAAGATTTGAAAATGTAATACAAGATTACCCTTAAGTTTGTCTACCTTTACCAAAAAAAAAAAAAAAATGTTTACAAGCATATCAAATTAAATTTTTATGAGCGTTTAAATTTCATATTTTTACAACATTTGATATTCGCTCGATTTCTCATGTAACGATTTTCTTATTTTATTGTAATTAAAAAACGAATGACTGTAGATACTTGAAAATTTCACTGAATGTTTATAATAGCATTTTCTATACACGATAAAATTTTGAAAATAATTTGACTCTTTTTGAGCTGTTTACGGACATTGCAAGTTTTCAATTTTTTTATTTTTTTTTTCTATTAATATGAATAAAATTTTATTTGTTGGGAAATAAAGCGTGGAAATTGAATGCAAGGCTCCTGATATATTGTTACAATAGCAGTTGAAAAATATTAAAAATACATAGGCGCAATTTTTTTTTATAAGCATTTAAAGTTCAAATTTCGACAAAATTTATAAAATTTATAATTTAATAATTATTTTGTACTTAAAAACTTATAAAATGTTCAACTTTTATAGCTATAGATTGAAAACTGATAACAAGGCTCCATGTAAATAGGTTATATATAAATTATTTTATGCTTAATAATATCATCAAATCTACTTAGTAACATCATAGTCTGACTGACCGTTTTCGCTCAGAATCGTTTTTTATACAATGATATTATAATATCATTGAATTCAAATTTAACACCATCCATTACAGTGAATTACTTGTAACCTACTGTACAGCAGAGCGACATCCACTTACCCACCTTTTTTATTATATGGGTAGGTGGTACCTATATTTCAAAAAAAAAAAAAAATCCTTACACACTAAAATTTTTTTTTATTACTCTTATAATTATAACATAGTCACATTTTTGGTTTGACTTCCTACCTCCATATTGTACCTATGTGATAAGTGTGAAAACATTCTATTTTAATCCAAAAATATCAACTCAAATTTATCTAAATATAATTCAATTTTCTAAACCATAAAGTAATCATATCAATATATTTTTATTTTTAATTATTTTGTATAAATTTAAAAAAATCTCATAATTATCACGTAATTTGTAGTTAATTGTGAGTGTTAAATAATTTTAAAACTAGGATACTAGGTATCTGCATAATATATCAGAGTGGTAAACATGATTCTGTACAAAGTCAGAAATAATAACAACCCGATATAATAATTGAATGAAATAATATTATTGTAACAGGTGTATGTTGCACGACTAAAATAGCAGTGACTTATCCAACGTACGATAATATTACAATAAAACGTTAATTATAAAATACACACAATATTATAATTTGCAATTGAGCATTATTGTATCATTCCATTGTTGCTTTAACTTTATCATTTATAATATTCTTACCTCCAATTCCTAAAAAGAAGTGAATTTTCATCAACAGAAGTTTTCTATTGACCTGGAAGTAAGTCATTTTTCTGGTTCTCACTCGTACACACTACACGGCAAGTTACAGTTATTACAATATTATTATCGTGTATATTAAAGAATTTAATTGTTTAAACTGCTACGTGTGTCCTAATATATATGTAAAAAAAAAAAAAAACAATACTATAATTATTATGGTGCGCGTGTCTTTCTGGAGAGACAAGCAAAACAGACCTAGCCCAGATGTTACTCGTCGTACACATCCATAGTGATGATGATTACACAAAATTCAATGTCAGACTGCTAAACAAAAAAAAAAATAAAATGTAGTAACCGAACCAAACGATCGTGTATCGAGTAACGCGTCTTGGCGCGTGCGGGCAAATGTGGAAAATAAATTAAGAAGGGCCGCCGACAATAAACGTTATATTATTTTTTGTGGCTCGGCAGTGTCGGGGAGTAACTTAACTTAAGTTACAAGTTACTGTTACGAAATCACTTTTTAAGTAATTTGATAGTAATTAATTACATTTTATGGTAAGTTATTTATATGTAATTTAAGTTACTTTTGTGTAGTAATTATTACCAAATTACTCTTTACATATTTTGGTTTAATACATTTTTAGAACGTGTTGATAATATTGTGTGTAAATATTAAAATATACCATATAACTTATTAGTACTTTAATTTATAGGTAAAGTTGTCTGAACTGTAATATTTTTGTTATAGCTATTGCTATTTGACTATAAGTGTTACTTTTAGAATGGAATTCTTATTATTTACTAGTGATGGGCGCAACCGAATAGTTTCGACTATCGATAGTTTCAAAAACTACCGAGTGATTTTTCAATTAAATAGATATTATTATTCATCGATTGTTTTTCAAACCATCGAATGAATTCCTCGATAGTTTTCATTCGTTAGTGGAACCGACTAGTTTTGACTATCGATTGTCTATCGATAGTTTGAAAAACTACCGAGTGATTTTTTGATATTGATAAATAGATATTTTAAATATTATTAAGCATTGTATAGAATCGTATTATGTCATTATGACTTATGAGAAGAAAATTGAGGGTCAGTATATTTTAGGTAACTTTGTGATTGGTAAAATCTGAGGATTTAATAGTGTTATACACTCTCGCTATGTGCGATTTGTAATAGAGGGACAGTTGATATACTTAAAGTCTAAAACACTATAAAAGTATACATTTCATCCAAACCAGTTGACTAAAGATTTAACTAAAGAAAAGAAACAAAATATTTATTTTTTTAAATTTTTATTAACATGTAATTAACATTTCAAAGGATTCCAATATGTTACAACAATTAAAAATATCCATCCAGGGACCAGGACTTCTAGGATTAGGTACATTGGTACAAGTTGAAAAACCTGTATGCAGTGTGTGCAGCAAGCAGGCTGTCATTGTCCACCCTACGTTTCATACTTACCTTATCTCAGCAATAAACATATATAGCTAGAACAATAGAAAATTTATGGGCCAAGATAAATACTTAAAACCTTGTTCCAGACATGTTTTTAAATAAATATTATAACCAAGGACCTAATCTTATATGACCTTCCAGAGGTTAGGTTAACCTAACCTTCCACAGTTCGATAGTTTTTCAATAGTTTGATAGTTTCGATAGTCCGATAGTTTTTCGATAGTTCGATAGTTTTTTGATAACTCGATAGTTTCGATAGTTCGATAGTTTTTCGATAGTTTTATAAAACAACCGAGTGATTAGATAGTTTAAACTATCGAGTACTTCGATAGTTTTCACTCGGTTGCGCCCATCACTATTATTTACTCTGTGTTGGACAAAAAAAATAATAAAAGTATGACTTAAGCCAATTGGCTGCTACCAGTCTCGCAATACGACTGAGAGTAAGTTACGTCCGCTGCTACTAGTTCCCGGATGGGTGACCACCCAGATCCGTAGTAGTAAAAACTTTCCTACACATGCACGTGTTTGCAAACCTACCGTAACAATACCTTATCATACCAACCTTACTAACCACAGTTAATAATCCCCTACAACAGCTAATGGCCGGGTTTAAGTTCAATAAAAAAAAAAAATAATAATAATAATAGCGTAGCATAATGAGTATCTGTTAATGATTTCATATTGTTGATTGCCATTACCTATTTAGTTTATATATTGTTGTATTGACAACATTTGTATTAAGCTCCAGTGTAATTTTGAAGAAAAAAAGTAACTTCTATTGTAATTGAGTTACTTTTTAAACTCAAAAGTAATGTAACTTAACCAAATAAAAAAGTAACTTAAGAGATTACTTGGAAGAGTTTGAATTTATATTTGTTTCATGATAAGTCTGTCGGAGTACAGGTTTCATTAGGTTTTATCACAACTATACAATTGTCGATATTGTCGATAAAAAGGTTGATTATTAAACGATAAAGAGACTATCGTCGTAAACAGACATATGTGTTAGATACGACTGACTACAACCATGCAATTATAATTTTTCCCGACAATTTTACGTTTATAAAAATATGCCCATATATGCTAAAAAGTGCTCAAATATGCGCAATTATAATGATAATTTTAGTTCCTTTTCTATGTTTAAACTGTTTATTACTTGTATACTCTTGTTTTTTTTTTTTTTTGTTTATTTGCTATATATATTATGCATATAAATTTTAGTTAAGATTGTATTACTCTCAATCTCTAACATAAAGAAAGCTTAAAAGACATAGATAACATTGTATAATTTTTATAAGATATAATGATATTTAATAAAAAAAAAATAAATAAATAGAAACGACTGCTTTAGTACTTTATTGTTGCCTAGGAATTTCCAGATTAAGTATTTTATTGCGCACATGGTCTTAAGTCGAGTTCGCGTAAGTAGACAGGTATGTAGGCGTAGGTATATAACATCAATAGTGTTCGGGGCTGCAGACCAAAATAATGTATATTTTGCAAAAGCGTAATATCTGCACTCTACCGGCGTCACGTCATGTTGTGCAGATTCGTTTGTGTCTCCAGAATCGGTTTTTATCGTGATTATGGTTAGGTAACGTTCACCGAGCTCTGCGCGGAGAGCTTAATAAATATACCTACATATTATTATATCAATATTATCCTCGTACGATAGGTAACCTAACCGTTAGTCGTGCGTCACCAAAGGTGGGCAAGTTAATGAAAATAATTAACTGTGGCAAGTTAAGTTAATTCAATTAAATTGCCTTCAGAAAATATCCGTGATTACGTGGTTATATCTTATATGCATGATAAAAATGAGTTTTCGGTGTAGTAGGACATTTCCCCACCGATATATTTTTGATGAGAACATTTCCCCCCATTTTTTTTTAAAGTTAACTATTTAATAATATTATATTATTATTTGATATGAAATTATATTTTTGCCTATTGTCTAATATTTTCAAATATTTTCATAAATATAATGAATTAGAGATATATAATATTTTATTCTTTTCTTAAATTTACCATGGATTAACATCTTATTTTTCTCGTCTAACCTCTGATGTGGTTTTTAATGTGTAGGTCTAAGAATTCGTTTCCCATGTTTTGGGTAAATGTATATATAGAATAAAGATAGCTAATATTAACAAAAAAAAAAAAAATGAAAATACTGTAAAGCGTAAAAACTACTAAAAATTTAATTTTTTAACGGATAAATATTATTATTTCACTAAATTAATGTATTGTATTAGTCGGGAATCGGGATGCGCGACATTAAAATAATATTATGGAATTATATGACGGCGTATTGTGTAGGCAAAATATATACACAAATTATTGAATAATATTAATATTATTATTAGAGGACTCATCTCCAAAATGGGGTCTCAAACCGAACTTGAACCGAATAATTCAGTGTGATGTCGAACTCGAACCGAACTTTTTAACCTTACTTGAATCGAACATTTCGTTCAACATAAAACCACACCTGTACCATAATATATTTATTATATTTCATTGTACGAGCCGGGAGCGACTAATGATACAAGACTCGCGAGCGCAGTTATCTTTTTACTTCATGCGTGTATACAGTATACCTATATAACACTATATTTATAGGCCGACCGGAATTCGTATGGGTGTGTAAGTCGAGGTGTAAATAGCTCGATCAGCAGGTGCATTTCCCTGCACCCTCACTTCCGAATTTTGAATTGAAACCAAGGTCTTTCGTTTGTGCTACGTTTGTGCTGGATTATGCTCGAATTTTATCGTTCGTGCAGCAACCCTTAAAAAGTAATAAGAGATAATGATTGAGGTTAGATTAGTGAAAACACTGCATCCCCACCTCAGAATTTTCAAATTTAAATAATGACATTGGTTTGTGCTACGTTTGTGCTACAAACCCTAATTAACTACAGCGTATCATTAGTGGAAACGATGGTATGGAGTCATAACACAACCCCAACTCAAAATTTTGTAACTTCAAATGAGCCAGTTATAGCCTGATATCCAGTACCGTATATTTAACCTAAGTACTCTACTACTTGCGGAATTATACTTATAAATTTAATTAGGGGATTGTAAAGACATGCTCCCCATATAACAAATTGTTTGGTCAAAATCAGTCTCCACACCACACACCTCACCTAACCCTAATGTAATGAATTTTTAAAATTATAAAAAGGATTCATAATTTATATTGCGTCTACCTAATAATGAGCGATGTAGGACCAATGTGAATGCTATTTATGTTAAATGTATGTTGCACGAGCACAAATATGCTATCAGTGATTATTTCAATGGTGGTTAGTTGAAAATAAATTCATAGTCAAAATACTGACCTAATAAGTAATAACTATCACAAAAAAAGAGAACTATATGTTTGTTGGTTAAAATAATATTATATTTTAAGATCAATGTATAAGTATAAAAAAATGTAATATGATCATCTATAATCTGAGACCCAAATTACCGATAAATCCTCTTTGGTATAAGTGTCTACCTAATTACTCATTAGCCACTACCTGTATAATATAATATGGTAAATACGTATAAATTATTAATATTTATTATTTAATACTTATACAATTTACAATATAACATACATACACCATTTTTTATTCAATATGCTGGATATGGTAGATCATTGTGCAGTTACTGTGTACATGGAATATACATTTATTCTAAATGTTGTATAGGCATGACATATTGTCATGGTTGTAGAACGTACACAGTACAGTATAGTACACCCTATACTAATTTGATATTTAAAAACATTCAAATAATTTAATATTAATACTATACATTATATAAATATTAAAATTGTATGTGTGTGCTTAGGTATATGTCTATAAATAAACAACACGAACATGATCACAGAGTGTATGTAAGTTGAATGTGAGAAAATATAATATATTTAGTTAATCAGAAAACATATAAGTGACCTTGTGACTATGTTATAGAGATACGCGACAGCATTTTTACAATTATAATAACAACAGGTAAGAGGCAATTAATATATTGTAACATTATCTTACTTGCTAAATCATTATATTTTCTTTTCCCCCTATCCACGTACTTTGAACATTGGTCGGTCATGTTATCGCATACACTTTAAGGTAGGTACACAATAACAAACCGACTAGGTATATATTATCATCATCATCATATTGTGATAGTAGCTTAGATTTGTAGAAGTCTGGACATTGTGGGTCTAGAAATCTAGTGTTGTAAAGTTATATTGGTAAGTCTTGTCTCTTCCATAGTGTTATTTTATTAAGTAAAAATTAATTAATTCTCTACACATGCTGTCAGTGTTTTTTATATAATACATTATATTATTAAAGTATATTCTGCTATACCTACATCTAAACAAATGTACAGTCAAATATTTTTTAATATTTAGTGGCTTACATTTTGCATAACTTATGTATAAACGTTTAATGGTTATATTTTTCAAATATATATTTGGTTTAGTCTCAGCTCAACATTGGCAATGAAGGTGACATATTTCTGGATCATATATTCATGTATAATTTTTGGTACGTAAGCGATATTGCAATAAATAGAAAAAACATGTTTTTAAGTCATATATAATAAAATTATTCATTAAATTTAAATTTAAAATCTACCCATAAAGTTATATAAATATAATGTATCATACATATATCCAAAGTGACAAGGTTTCAATACCTCGTTAAAAAACGCGCGCTTAACATTTTTTCTATCCTAGTTTGAAAACCGCTAGTTTGAGACAAAACTGCCACGAAGCGCGTTCGTACCACGGTTTCAATGGACCAATTTTTTGTATTGTTTTTTCATTGTTTTTTTTTTTTTTATTTTTCTTTACGAATATTTGATTTTTTTTCATCGGATATTAGTATGGTTAGTTTCGATTTTGTATTAATTGATTTTATTAGAGTTAAATTATATTCTTACGTACAAATCACACAGGGACACGATCTATCACAGGTAGATAGTCAACTGATAATATGCTGCTGTGAATCTCACGGACAACGCCGGTCGAGATAGCTATACATTAAAATAAAATATGTTATACACTTAATAAGACATTGCGTCCATAGTATGTTACAGCCAAAAGGAGTTGAACAATCAGGATTTTTTCGCGGGTAACGCCGAGTAATTCAGCTAGTATTTTATTATTTAAAAAAAAAAATACCACAATATTGTATTTTTACTTTGCTAAAATATACACAACGTCAATACGAATATTTTACTAAATTAAACATAATTGTCAGGTATATAAACTAGCTGAATTACCCGGCGTTGCCCGAAAAAAAATTGTGATCGTTTAATTCATTTTTATATGTATAGATTAAATTAAATAAATAAATAGATTGACAAATGTTTTCGAAATAAAACTAATAATAACAATATTGTAACAATGTAATATTTAAATGTTAATCTGTTAAGTATGAAAAAAAATTAGAAAAAACTTGGGAATTGAGAATCATGATGTAATAATGCATATTAAGTATTCTCAAAATAAATAAATATATTTTTATTAATGCCATATTTTCAAATTGTATTATCGATTTACCAATAATCATAATATATGCTCTAAATTGTAAACATAAAAAATATGCGCTAAATATTACAAAATCAATACATATGTAAAAATATACGCTATAAACTTTTAATATGTTTTTCGTAGTGTCGTGAAAATATTTTCGAACTTACTTAGTAATACATTCAATAGCCCAATAAAAACATAGAAATAATGCAACAACTTCTGAGCCCTAGTTATTAGGTTCAAACATAATATTATTGTGTTGGTGCCAAAAAAAAAAAAAAATTAATAAATACTCATTATTTCAAAAAGTACCTATTTATGTTTTTGAAAATATTTTTTATATAGTTTCAAGTTGTTAAAAAATAACGTTCTTATTATAAATTATATTTTTTATCCTTATAATTTTTTAAGTTTCTTACTTTTTTGAACGACAACATAGAGTTTTAATTTCATATTCCAAAGCAGAATATTTTTCCAAGTATTTTTATTTATCAAAATAAAAATAAAAATATTTTGAACTCTATGTTGTAATTCAAAAAAGTAAAAAACTTAAAATAATATAAGGATAATATTTTTTTTAAAAATATGATTTTTTATAGAAATGTAGTTTTTTTTAACAACTTGAAACAATGTAAAAAAATATTTTCAAAAACATTAATATTTTTTGAAATAATGAGTATTTATAATAACATTTTAATCCTATTGATTTCAAACCACAAATGCTGATTAAAATAATAATCTTAATCCACTAAACTTGTTTACGTATGTTTTTAAGCATAACAATACATTATTCCAGGAACTGGAATTCAGTGTGACAGAGAACTCGAAAGAAGACAGACTGTATCATCTTGCTCAGGGTTGGTGACTGTAGTATAAATAAAATGTATGTTATTATAAGTAGTGAAAATAATTGTGGTTGTGTCTTGGAAGTTTTGATCCCAAACGTCTTAGCATAACCTCAATCAATAAACGATCTATATTTAATATTAAGTATTCTTAGTACTAACTACCCATTGTCATTATGCGATCAGGAAAACCCCTTCTTTTTTTACATATTTATTATGTATGAAACTAATTTTATAACTATATCCTTTCATTTTTCCGATTTGTTGAAAATCCGATGTAAAGAAAAAATGATTACTTTAAGAGATATTGAGAAATGTAGAATAGCCGCATTACGTCTTTGGCCTGGCTCATCGTAAGCCCATCTTATACTTGTAAAATAAAAGTTCCTCACTTCACACAACGATTTACCGTTTAGTTTTTAAATATTTAAAGTGATATTTTTGTTAAACAGCGCGTCATGGACATTTAAATATAAAATACAAATTCAAATATCTCTTTTAAGATTTTTAATATTTAAAAAACTAAACGTTATATTGAAATTCTGTTACTTGTATCGTCTTGAACACATAAAACCACACATTTATATGAAAAAAATTTCAAAAATAAAATGTTTAGGTCGGTTGTTGATAAATTGTTGTGTGAAGCGAGAAACTTTTACACGTTTAAGATAGGAAATTTCGAACAGCCGGGACCAATGACCTATTTTTTTAATTGCTCATAACTTATTGAATTATGTGAGTGAAAACATAAACTCTCTACCATTATTCTTTGAATTGAATATACCTAGTTTCAAATTAAAAAAATGTGGGTAAGTGGATTTCACTCTGCTGTACAGTAGGTTACAAGTGGGTCGCTGTAATGGATGGTATTAAATTTGAATTCAGTGATATAATATCATACAAAAAAACGATTCTGAGTGAGAACAGTCAGTCAGCCTATGATATTACCAAGTACATTTGATGATATAAAGGCGAATAAAGTAATTTATATATAACCTATTTACGTGGAATCTTGCTTTAAATGTTCAGTCCTTAGCTACAAAAGTTGAACATTTTATAAATTTTTAACTACAAAATAATGCTATTAGAACGATATATCAGGAGTCTTATATTGAAATTCCACGCTTTTTTACCCAACTAATAAAATTGTATTGATATTTATAGAAAAAAAAAAACTAAAAAATTGAAAACTGACAATGTCCGTAAACAGTTCAAAAAGAGTCAAATTATTTTCAAAATTGTATGGTGTATAGGAATTACTGATATAAACATTCAGTTAAATTTTCAAGTATTTATAGTCATTTGTTTTTTAATTACAATAAAATAACAAAATCGTTACGTGAGAAATCGAGTGAATATCCAATATTGATTAATATGAATTTTAAACGCTCATAAAAATTTAATTTGACTTCTTGTAGAAATTTTATTTTGATAAAGGTAGGCAAACTTATGGATACTCCTCTTGTATTAGATTTTAAAATCTTAGATTAAAAATACAATTTTTATGAATTTTCAACTCAAAATAATTTGATAATTTTCCTGATTTTCTGTATTTAGTCAAGATTTGAACTTTAAATGTTTTTAAAAAAACCGTGACTAAGGATTTTTAATATTTTTCAAATATCATTGTAACAATATAGAAGGAGCCTTGTATTAAATGTTTAAGCTTTTCATCCAACAAATAAAGTTTTATTGACATCCATAGAAAAAACACTAATACAATTTTAAACTGAAAATGTCCCTAAAAAGTTAAAAACAAATCAAAATATTTTTAAAATGTCATCGTGTATAGAAAATGAAAATAAAAACAACCAGTAAAAATTTCATGTTTGTCATTTATGTTTTAGAGTTACACCAAAAACCAAAACAGATTTTCTCGAAAACAGATTTTGCGTAAAATCCCCATTTTTCCTTAATTTTTCTTTTGTTTTTCACGCCGCTTTTTTAATTTTGACCCCCCGAGTACCAACTAGATTCACTTTCATATCAGAAAAGATACTGTTGAAGAAAATCTAAACATTTTTACTGTCCTAAAAGGTGTAGTTAGACACAAAAATAAAAAAATAAAAAACACACATCATTGTCAAATCAATACATTCATCGTTTCACTCAGAATCCGAAACTTATTTTTTGTGTTTTGTGCTCCTTTAAATATATTTTATACTAATTGTTTGTATTCGTAATGCTTTCATATTTGCTTAAAGTTGTATAATTATTATTGAATAATAATTTGTTGCTCATTTGAATATAATTATAGAGACACTGATGATAATTTTAACTGTTCGAATGGACAGTTTATCGAATGGCCGTTGGTTTGTGATGGTCATAAGGACTGTTCAGACGGTTCAGATGAGACCAATGAGTTGTGTGCTATATACGAGTTTGGAACAAATATGACCATGGGTACAAAATAATTGATATTTGTCACATAATAATATTTATATATTTGTGTAATTACTATAGATGCCAGATTTGCGCATAATAATCTATAAATTGTGCTTCTAATATTAGACATCTACAAATTTATAAAATATTGTTTTAGATTGTGGTAGAGTAAATATAAAGAACCAAAACATATCCGAAGAATCATCATTAGCACTAGCACCTTGGAATGTTAAGATACAGGAATTGACTACAGAGTCCAAGATTAAATATATTTGTACGGGAACAATCATTGCTCCAAATATAGTAATTTCTAGTAAAGTCTTTATATAATGTACTTAAGGAGGAATGAAAATTAATTAAATATTGTGTTTAGAGGCTACTTTGTTTATGGAATATCTTACAATATCTAAGCAAATGCAAAAACACGATGGTCGATTAAAAATTAGTAAGTATTCTGACAACGAGAATACACATTTAATCAATGTAAGTTATTAATAATTCAAAATCTACAATTAATATGTATGATAAAAATATATATTATATAATTTATATATTTTAAAACATTTGTGCAGGTATCAATGGTTTACTCACCTATATTAAAACGTACCGATGCAAATAGTGCCGAGATCAAAATTGTAAACATAATAGTTTTTGTGTTAGTCAACAAATTTTCTTTTGATAATGGATTTAAACCTATTTGTATCGATTGGTTTAGTAAATATGATCTACGGAAGAAAGATCAAATGACGGTACATTTGTTTTACTATATAATTTACTAGTTTTTAGTTTTATTAAATACATTAATTAAAATATTATATTGATTGCCTGGTTGAAATTTTATAGAGTGGTAGGATTTGGAAAATTTTGAGGATTTCTGTGAGATAGGCCTTTTAAGTAGGAACTTATAGATATACAGAAAGTATAAAATCAAAAACCTAACCTTAAAGTTAGGTAAGATTTACAATATTAGTTATTTTTTCATTGTAATTTAAAGGAAGGAGCTAACTTTGTTTCTCTTGACATCCCCAATTCCTCTTAGGTATCAGTTCTGCGAGTAAATTTTTTGTGGTTGTGAGTTTTCTCATCACTTGGAATCAAGAAAACAGATATTTTTAAAACTTCTTTTAGTTATTTTTATTTTATATTCTATTTACCTCTTTATTTATATAGTTTAGTCACATTTTATTTAACATTTACAAATTAATTCATTACAGACAAGTACTTAACGAGATATAAATATTATACCCTTATTATATTTTATTTCAGTTAAATGTAGTCAAAAAAAATTTTATGGGATTGGTAATACAAGGATTTTTCCCATACATTGACAACATGCAATGTATGTCATATTTTGATATTCAAAACACTACTACGGTGATTAATGATAAGATATGTATCAAAATAGAGTATGGTAATACAAATTTATATTTTTATCATTAATATCTATTTTTTACTACGTGTTTTTAACAGAAGATTGAATCTGGTTGGTACTTTGGGGGTCAAAAGTAAAATATTCTAATATTCTTCTAAATAGTTGAAAAATTCAAAAAAATAACAAAGCATGACAGGGAATTATTATGCAAAACCCGTTTTGGACAAGATATGTGTATATTTTGTTTTTTTAGATTAACTTAAAAACGGATAACCATAGATATATGAAATTCTCTCTAAAATGTTTTATATGCATTTTCTATGTAATATGATAATATCTTTGAAATATTTTTAATTTTTAATTTTTTTATTAGCCTTTATAAATTTAAATTTAAATGTTTTAGTTTTTAAAATTATTAAATTAAGTTTTGAAATGTTTAATTTTAATTTTTTTTTTTATTGTGAATGTTGATACAATTTTATTTATTTGGTAAAAAAGCCTATTAAAGAAAAAATTGATAAATTACTCCTAATATATTGTTACAATAACAATTGAAAAACATTAAAAATACATTTTCTCAACAGTATCTTGTTCGATGGGAAAGTGAATTTAGTTGGTGCATTCGATACGTCAAATTTTAAAATTACCAACAGTTTTCAAAAACGTCGGGAAAAACCACATAAAAATTAAGGAAAAACGGGAATTTTTACGCAAAATCGGTTTTCAACAAAATCGATTTTTGTTTTAAGTGTAACTCTAAAACAAATGAACATATAAACATGAATTTTTAACAGGTGATTATATTCGCATTTTTTATACACGATAAAATTTTTAAAATATTTTGATTTTTTTTTGAACTGTTTAGGGACATTTTCATATTCCAATTTTATTAGTTTTTACTTTTATGAATGTCAATAAAACTTTATTTGTTGAGTAAAAATGCTTGAACATTTAATACAAGGCTCTTACTATATTGTTACAGTGCCAGTTAAAAAAATATTAAAAATCATTTAATTTTTTTAATTTTAAGTAAAAACTATTATTAATTTTTGAACTTGATAAATTTTTTCCAAATTCAAACTTTGAATGCTTCTAAAAAAAATTGTACCTGTATATTAGTAAAAACTAATAAAATTGGAAAATGAAAATGACCCTAACCAGTTAAAAAAAAATCAAAATATTTTTAAAATTGTATTGTGCATAGAAAATGCGAATATAAACAACCAGTGAAAATTTCATGTTTATATGTTAATTTGTTTTAGAGTTACACTAAAACCAAATTCTGGTTTTTCCTTAATTAATATGTTGTTTTTCCCGAAGCTTTTGAAAACTGTTGGGAATTTTATACTTTGACGTATCGAATGCACCAACTAGATTCACTTTTCCATCGAACAAGGTACTGCTGAAGAAAATCGAAGCAGTTGTATTGACCCAAAACGTGTTGAAAGACACAAAAAAAAAATAAAAAAAAACATACATCATTGTTAAATTGATACATTCAACGTTCTACTCCAAATCTAAAATATATGTTATTATGTAATTAAGAAAAATGTGTGCCTTATTATTAAAAAAATATAGCTGATATCTCAGTGAGTATTTTTAACGACAGCCATTTTTTTTAAAATCTGTAATGAGTAAAAATATTAGTGTAAAACTAAATTAATTTTTTTGATAACTGATTTTGCTGGTTTTTATTTTAGACCCTCTAAATTTACCAACTAGATTCACTTACCTACCATTAAGGATGCTGTAGAAGAAATTTAAAGCATTTTTATAATCAACTGTCTTATGTATTTATGTAAAAATATCTCTCGTTCCAGATCAAGAGATAATTCATGGAATGGATGGATCAGGCTTTGCAGTTTTACACTCTACTTCAAATTTTTAAGCGGGGTATTGAATAGCTGGGTAAAATCCCAAAAGATAGTCGAATCTTTAGTTATTACAGAGATACAAAATTATGTACCATGGATACGTGGAATTTTCAGCAAACATGTATGTAAATATCTTTTTTTTTAGGTATCAATTTAATTTGTTAATTAATTGTATTACCTAGCTAGGTTTTTTTAATGACAACTTCTGCTTCAAAACTAATAGCATTTTAGAAATTATATATATTTTTAATATTAGAGTTTTTACAGGTGACAGTGAATTCATGCATTTTGCCGACTGTCGAAGGAGTCATATACTCTTTTGAAGGTTCGAATGAGATATTATCTCACGGGACAATAATTGATCGTCACCTTAATGTTATTGAGAATTGTGATGTTGGATATCATAAGGCTTATCCCATTGGCTTTAGGGTTTGTATGGGAAAAGGAAAATGGTTTTCGAGCTCTTATAAACTGTGTCACAGTAAGTTTTGTATAGTAATTTATTTAAATGTCGTAAAAAAATCTAATAATATATTAATATATTTTAAGTCCAAAATTTGGTTATGTTTGATCATAAGTTATTTACGTTTATAGAAATGTGTCCACCTCTAGAATCAGATAGTATAAATTTTAAATGTAGTCATAATTGCAAGTATGCAAATTGCTCAAATCCATCAATACCCGACACAATAGCAACACCATCATGTAAGCCATCATATTTTGCAAAATATGGAGAAGAAGACATTCCACTAGAATTAGTTTGTCAGTCCAATGGGATTTGGAATAACCAATTATATAGATGCAATCCATGTAATTGTATTTTTTTTTCATATACAATACACTTATAAGTCTTTAATTTATTTCTATTAAATAATTAACTGTAAAATAATAATTTTACTGTTACCAGATGCTTTTGTTTGCATAACAAATGGTAAAATAAATTAAGAACAATGAATTGTTAGGTTTGGGTTAATTGTTTGATGTAAATGATTAACACATCAACAGAATGTCTATTCTATAGGCATTTTTACTTGTTAACTATAACCATGTAATAAATATTCAAATATTATTTTAGATTGCGGTAAAACTAATTATAAGATAAACGATGGATTGATCAAAGATGGTGAAACAGCACTTGATGGAACGGCACCATGGAACGTTGGAGTTTATCGATTTTATAAAACAACTTCCAATTATAACTTGCTTTGTGGAGGATCTATTATTTCTGCAAATTTGGTCGTTTCTGGTAAAATCTTTGTACAGATAATTTTTTTAAAAAAACACCAATTAAAGAATTATCATTTTTAGCGGCTCATTGTTTTTGGGAAAAAGGTATGTCATCCAAGAACATATCAATAAATTATGGTCTGTACAAAATTGCTGTTGGAAAATATTCTAGAAACATCACAATTATTGACAATATTGAATATACTAAAATTATGAATGTAAGTTTTTAATAATTCAAAGTCTACAAATAAATGGTATGACCTATATAACATGTATTAAAACTATTGTATAGGTGGAAATTGTTTACCTGAATGAACATTATAATGGGCCTTTTGAGTTTCATGCTAATGATTTAGCTATTATTGTGGTACAAAACAGAATCTCTTTTAGCATTGGTGTTGCACCAGTTTGTGTTGATTGGAGAGATATAAATACTATACCAAATGGAGCTAAAGGAAAGGTTTGTTTGTAGAATTATTCAAATATTAAAATTGTTTTAGTAACATTTAAATTCTGTACCGATGGTTATTGGCCGTAAATAAATAGTTAATATTCCATTAAATATATGTAATTTTTGTATGTAAAAATCAAATACCGTGAGATTCTGTGCTAAATTTTGTATAAATATTCGCACGTTACATAAAATAAAAGTCAAATTATTTTGAATAATGATAAAATAAACAATATTGTTTAAAGCTCATAAAAACTTAATTTGAATTTCTGGTAGAGATTTATTTTTTATAAGGGTAGATAAACTTATAAGAAAACTTGTATTACATTTTCAAATCTAACTAACCTAATTCAGATTAATTTGCAAATTTTCTTGATTTTTTAGTATTTTATCGAAATTTCAACTATAAATGCTTATAAAAAAAAATTATGTCTATGTATTTTTAATATTTTTTTACTGTCATTGTTACAATATAATTTTAGGAGCAGCTTGTATTAAATGTTTATGTTTTTTTACTCAACAAATACAATTTTATTGATATTTAAAAAAAAAAATAAAATAGTTGAAAACTGAAAATGTCCATATCGTTTCATAATAAATTAAAATATTTTGAAAAACTGTAAAGAAAATGATAAAGTTAACATTTAGCGAAAATGACATGTATCTATGGTAATTTTAAATGATAAAATAAAAACCAAAATCGATTATTTAGAAAGACTTGTTTAAAATGTTCCATTCTTAGCTTTAAAAACTGAACATTTTTAGTTACAAACTAATTTAAACAAGATTTTTACCATTTTTATAAAATTTTCATCTTTAAATACTTATAAAACAAATGATGCCTATGGCATGTATTATTCTTATTTCATATTTTATCAAATTCCAAAATTAAAAAATTATTATCAGTTGAAAATATGTATTCAAAAAGTTATACACATTCCCAATACTCATATAAAGTAATCAATATGATACGATTAATATTATATTATAATTGAACTTTGTACAACAACCGTTTAATACTTTTACAGATTGTTGGTTGGGGAAAAACGGAAAAAGGCATTGATAGTCCTATTTTACTGGAAGGATCTTTACCGTATATTGACCATAATTCTTGCCGGGATATGTATACAAACGGATTTGAAAGATATGTGACTGTTGATAAGTTTTGCGCCGGTTCTGAATCGGGTAATAAAATAGTAATATATACTTAACTTAAAATTATTTTAAAATATGTTTCTACAAATCTATCAAATAAACTATACACGTTAGAAACTTATCGATTAATTTTTCATCATAGTTTAAAACAATTTATTGACTTCGTACTTTACAAGTTAAAAATCCATAATATCGAAAAGGTAATCAGGCTGGCACTGTGCAATTTTGGTGTGGCCGTTGCTTGTAAGATCTCATCCACCCATATAATAAGTATGTCCTAGAAAAAAGCAGTTTTATGAGAAGAGTTTTCCTCGACTAACATATTATTAGTCATAACTTTTAGGATAGTTATAAATATTAAATTGTCAAATTTATACGATTTCTAGACAATGATAACACTGTGTTTATCGACTTTTATTAAATTAAATGAAACATTGGTGAACAACCGTAATACTTTTCAAAATACTTTGTAACAACATTTTTTCATAAAATTTAATTCTCGGTTCTTATCTGTTGTAGTAGAAAAATACTGGTTTGAAATTTTTTGTAAAGTATATGGTATAGAAAAATATAAGATACGGCGCGTACAGGAGGTTGATGACCTTACGACCATTTGTGTCGTTTTGCAGTGTCCGTTCGAACATTGAAATGGTATGGAGACGTAGAGCATTATTTATGTGTTGAATGTGTTTGTTTGCAAATGGAATATGTACGGAGACGGACCGTCAGGACATACTTTGAGACTGTGTCTCCCCTTAAAAATATCAGCTACATGTAAATAATAATGAATTAAAAATTAAAGTGTATAGTATGTAGTTGTCGAAAATATATTAAATCGTTTTTCACGTTCATGAACTTGGCCCACCTACTTGGACCTATCAATATGAAAATTATGCCAATATTTTTCGAATAATTTGCGAGAGTTTGCGAGTATACTCCTAGAATTTGTGAGTATCTTTTACGAAATTGTCGCTGGTTTAGCTGGTGTAGCTTTTAAAGTTTTGAAGTTGGCCCACCCAATTCACCCGATTTAGTCGTGATTGGTGTCAAAAGCTTTGTTGCGATTTGCTAGAATTTGCGAGCTCGGTCGTCTTTTTTGTTTATTAATTATTATTATTTGAGGCCACAGAATCTATAACCTATAAATAGTTATTTCAATGGAGATATTATCTTAGTAATTTGGATGACGGGCGCCGATTCAGTGAATCTGACGCCCGACAGTTTCAATCTTAACATGTAAGGTTATCGTTGTGTGTTTGGAGAGGATGGGGGAATAAGCTGCGTATGGTAGGCGTAATTGAAACTGGGTTCACGACATTATATGCTGGGCATGCCGTCGTAAGTCACTGTCCGCCATCATATTTGTTTACATTTAATATTTGGAGAAGCTAATTTAAGATTCCCCAGCATTTAAGACTCACAAACCGCAACTAAATATGTATGACGCATTTACCTATGTTTTTGTATATTATATTGCATCATCTCATTGTAAGGTCCGTTGAAATTACTTACCCTATATGTTTTATATTTAAGTAAGCAATATAATACCTCTATCGTTAAAATATTGTTTTGTATGCCACGTATCTATTATATTATAAAAATAATTATGGTCTTATGCAATATACGGTATTTATCTAGCTTATTTAATGATTTATTTAAAATTTGTGAATCACAATATATAATTTTAATTCAAAATTACGTTTCCTACCTACTAATAATAATACATTCATCGAGTTATCGGCTAAAAGTTACTTTCATCACAAATTTAATTTATGGATATTGTGCTATGTGTGGATGTGCGTACAAAACACTTCTAAATATTATAATTTTGAACCCCATCTGCCACATACTATTGATGTTATATCATATACCCTTAACATGTTGTACGTGTATATGATTTGTAATGCGTAAGGTAAATCTATATTGTACCTACACCCAATAAAAGCCATATGAATGAAGAACTAAGTATACCTATTGTGAATAAAATATGTTTTGTTTCAGGACAAGGAGTGCTTAATGGGGATAGCGGTGCAGGCTTAAGTTTTTTACACTCTAAATCGTATTATTTAACCGGAGTAGTGAGTGTTAAAGATCCAGAAACAAATAATTCAGTCGCAGTTTTTACAGAAATCAGGCACCACATTCAATGGATTCGCAGACTGTTTAACAAACATAACTAATTCCAATATAATCATGATAACGATATTAAAATAATTTTGTCCAATTGTAATTGAAATCAATATATTTTGTTATTATGTAGTACCGGAACATTATAAATATTGTAATTGACACCTATTAAATTCAAGCAGTTTTTAGCATATATACTAATTATGTAAAATTTTCATTGTCTATTAATTATTTCATAATTATTCCTAGGTATTGTGCATTTAATTTGAGATAACTTCTCGTTTATTATTATTTCGTATCAGTATTGTTTATGAAGTTAAGTTAAGTTAACAGTATTTGTTAACTCAATTTAAACTTAATTGATGTATTAAAAATGTCAATTGATTTAATTTTTAATTTAATTTGTCACTAAAAATCCATGGTGGTCACCCATCCGGGAACTAGTGACACCGGCCAGTTTATAACTCGGAATGGGTTTCGTAACTGAACACAAAAAATAATATTACGTATATTGTCGGCGGCCCTCCTTAATTTGCCCGCACTCGCTAAGACAAGTTGTTCGATACATGATCGTGTGATCATCATCACCATGGATGTGTACGACGAGTAACATCCGGGCTAGGTCTGTCTTGCCTGTCTCTCCATAAACACGAGCACCATAATAATTATAGTATTGTTTTATTTTATTTTAATATTTATACAATTAAACTCCTTAATATCAACGTAAATCATATTATAATAACTGTGATTTGCCGTGTAGTAAGTACGAGTGGTAACCAGAAAAATGACATACTTCCTGCAGGTCAATAGAAAACTCCTGCTGATGAAAATTCAATACTTTTTAGGAATCGGAGGTAAGCATATTATAATGATATACCTATATACAGTGGTGTTGAAGCCAACAATAGAATGATAATATTATGCTCAATTGCAAAAAATATTGGGTGTATTTTATAATTATTATCATAATATTATAACATTTTCATTAAACTATAATATTATCGTGTTGTTATTATTTCTGACCATGAGCAGAATCATTTTTACCACTCTGCTATAATAGTATGTAGATACCTAATAATATGCTAATCTGAAAAATGTTCAACACCCACAATAAACTACCAATTAAGTGATAGTTTTGAGATTTTAGATTCTGAGTGGAACGATGAATGTATTGATTTTACAATGATGTGTGTTTTTTTTTATTTTTTTTATTTTATTTGTGTCTGTCATCACCTTTTAGGACAGTAAAAGTGCTTGGATTTTCTTCAACAGTAACTTAGTTAAGCTGGTATGAAATTATTCTAACTTAGGTACTAACTTGTTGCTATATTTATACCTGTATGTACCCGTGGCGTGATACTAAAGGAGCCACAGGATCGTTTTACAAAATTACATGCGTAAAAGTGATAAAATAAAACGTTAATCTAGTTGATTTCTACAAATATGAAATTTGCAAAAACCAGAGTAGCATATTTAGGCCAAACGTATAAGGAGGACCAAAGTACGAGGACTTGCTGAGCATCATAGAAATTATTATTACGTACAAATACAGTAATCCGTAATTATAAAAATATGGTTTACTAAAATATGGACAATATATAATTTAAGATTTATTTATACATATATAAAAATTCTAAAAAATAATATTTTGAAAAATGTGATTACGTTTTAAATTACATAATTTACAGCAAAAAAATATTGATATTTTAAATATTTTTAAAAAATAAATTACTTGACTTAATGAAATATTTTACCTTAAATTTTTCTAAAAATAAGATTTAAAAAATGAATATCTTAAATTTTTGTCAAATTTTTTTTATTTCTAGTAATAAAAATAAAAATAAAAAATGTTATAACATTATAGCACAAGCGTCTATACATTATACATGAAAATCAGTTACAAAATATTAATTTCAATATAAGTTTTTTCATTTGTCAGGTAATTTTGTTACACTTTGTATAGGTACCTATATAATAAAAACTTGAAAACAAATTTTTAACTTTAAATTAACGATGTTGATTGATTTTGTCTTAGGTTCGCCCATTGGAAGCATCGTAGGTGGTTATATGTTTAAACATATTGGAAGTATTGCTACGTTCAAGCTGTTGAGCGTTATCGCATTTTTCAGTTGTGCGATACAAATTATTGTCAATTATATATTAAGGCGTTTGTCTAAAAATTATGATGTCAATGACATAAATAGTAATATTCAAACTAAAGATAATAATACTAAAAGAGACATAAATTTAACAACCTAGTATTAAATATGATTTATCTATTTATCTATTCATTAATAATGTATTGTTTACGTAGAAAATATTGAACATGAAAATATGATCCAGGAATATGTGACCTTCATTACCAATGTTGAGTTGAGGCTAAAGCAAATATATTAAAAAATATATAATCGAAAACTGTTCATACATAAGTTATGTAAAATGTAAGCCACTATAAATGAAAAAAATATTTTACTGTACATTTTGTTAAATGTAGGTATAGCAGAATATACTTTAATAGTATAATGAATTATACAAAAAAAAACCCTGACAATATCTGCAGAGAATTTATGAATTTTTCACTTAATCAGACAACAGTAAATAAGAGCCGAGACCTATCAATACAACTTTACAACACTAGATTTCTAGACCCACAATATCCACACTTCTACAAATCTAAGCTATTATTGCATGATAATGATATATATACCTACCTAGTCGGTTTGTTATTGTGTACCTTAAACTGTATGCGATCACATGATCGACCAATGGTAATATTTTTGATTAACAAAATATATTATATTTTCTCACATTTAACTTACATAAACTCTGCGATCACTGCATTATAATATGTCTTATGTGTACGAAATGCATATACTTATGTCGTAAGTATAGATGTTTCATTGTTAGAAGACAATTTACTTTTCATATTTTAGATTCCTATGTATTCTAGATATGGTGAAATATTATGTATTATTATTGTAGCAAATTGTGTTGTTTATTTCTAGACCTACACCTAAGCACGCACATACAATTTCTATACTTATATTATGCAGGGCTTAAAACCGTTATCAATAAAGTTTTTTTGAAAACCAGTAACCGGTTATCGTTTAATTTTGATATTTTGGTAACCGGTAACCGTTTCTTTAAAGATATTTTAAACACTATGATAACCGTTAATTGTTTAAAAACCGTTGATAAGGATTTTGGTAATCGATTACCGGTTAAAACCAGTTTTTAAAAATGATTTTTTCTATTTTTTAATCATATTTTTAAAACAGTTTATTCTGGCTATTCGTGGGTTGATAACATAACCATTATTATTACAAAATCATAATGTTAAATATAATAAACATTTAGACACTGAAAAGTTAAATAAAAGTTGACTGTAATGGGTATATATTAAGTACGTTATTATAGAATGACAATACAACGTTTTGTTTTAATATAGAATGTAGTCCTATAGAAAAAACAAAGGAAATACTGCGTTTTGGTTTAAACATTGCAATAACACGTTTCGACTTGATACCAATTGTGACAATAACACGTTTTGAATTTAATGACGATTTTTGCACCGGATTTGAATTCCTCGTATTCTTTTACATAAGAATCGATGTTTGTCTCGATTTTCAAATTTTTGGCAATACCACGTTTTGGATTTTCGGCCTTCAATTATAATATTGCAATGATAGATGATAGATGTAAGATGTATGATGTATGATGTAAGATGTATGATGTGTGAAGTAAGATTTATGATGTATAATGTATTATGTAAGATATATAATGTATGATGTAAGATATATGATGTATAATAGATGTTGTATTCGTCAATACGATGTTGGATGGACTGTTCGACTGTTCGACTGCCGACTGTAATATTATTTGAAAATATTATTTCTACTTAATCGTAATATTATATTATATTATAATAAATATTAAATACCTGTCATTTTTGTAAATATAGACCCAGACAAAATGATGGTGGCCAGCGCTATGCTCCGATTTATGGCGTCCCTAACCGAGGAAATTGTTGGAGACTCTTTCGAACTGGCAAATCAGATAAACGGTGACGTGATCGTTACTTCGCCATCATGGGGTGGACCAGAATACACAAAAATTTAGGTAATTGGGCTGTCAGCTGTATGTATGAGTAAGTTCTGGAAAGTGGGAATTACATTAGCCCCTAAAATTCTGTTACACCTCAACCTTAATAAAAAATAATGAATGATTAGAAAATGACAACGGAATTGGCCTAAAAATCTGAAAATGCATTCATAGACAGATAGCTTCTCGACGTATTATATGGCTGGTCCAATAATGACTTTTCCGTACGTGCATCAGACCGATACGCGACGGCTGCTCACCAACGCGTCGACATCCACCAGGTAACTTTGGTAAGTTTGTAAACAATACCGTTCATTCTTGCGGAATGCTAAAGAAAATTAATTTATTAGATAAATATTATACTATAACAGTTTTTAAATATAGACGTTTTCAACTTACAGTTATGCAGGTGGATGTCGACCAATTTGGGAGCAACGTCTGGTACGGAATTGTTCTAATGAATTCAAACATAAATAATACATTATTATAATATTGTCATGTATACGTATATACCGTTAGGTATATTAAATTCATTAAGTAGGTACTCTATATTAATAATATAGTCTATTAATTATTTTTTTACTATGCTTTTATTGTATTAAATACACAATGACTTATAACTTACATTATTGGACCGGACATACAGCAACATCGAGTTAAGGTATTTGTCAATGAATACATTTTCGATTTTGCCAAGGCTGGCACCAATTCCGTTGCACATTTTCCAACACTATAGACATTTAAAATATAAATTATAATTCCACATAAATAATAATATAATTATATTTAAGCTAAATGATGTACAAACTTCAGTTTTATCAAGGTTTTTCGGGAGATGTAACAGTATTTTCGGGGCAATCGTTTTCCCCACTTCCAGAATTTTATCCATGCTTAAAGCTAACGGCCCGATAACACCCATTTTGTTGTACTCTGGACCGCCCCATGGTGGCGATGTGACCATAACGTCACCCTTTATGTGATTTCCCAATTTGAAAAAGTCTCCAACAACGAACTCGATCTTATCGAGTACACCATAAATCGCGGCATTTTCCTTGGCCATCACAATCTTGTCTGGGTCAATATCTACAGCAATGACTATTACAAACAGAAAATATTACAATTATTAGAATCCACAGATAATAGGTACCTACTTAATATATTATTAAGGTACAGACAATTATTACATTTCGGTAATTACCAATTAAGTAGAAATAATATGTTCACATTTTATTTCTACGAAAACGGTTTTTTTTATGTTTAATGCAAAAAATATTATAGTACCTTTGTCGAACAGTCGTGCAAGCTGAATAATGTTTCCGCCGGCGCCACAAAACGGGTCTACAGCCACTTTCACCCGGCCACACTTTTCTGCCATATAGACACTGAGTGTCTCGGGACAGACCGAGTAAAAGCTCTCTATAAAACCAAACATACGATTATAATATATATCGTTTTTATTTTTAACATGATATGATGCGTATATAATATATAAATGTTTTTTTTACATACCCTCGTCCATTAAAATGCCTTCATCAAATTTTGAAAATAAGGCATGTCTCTTCCTCCAATATTTGTATGTTTCTGGTCTGTGGGCAATATAAAAAAAAAACATTATTTAATTTCTGATTATACCTATAAGTAAATGCACGTACGTGGTGTCAATACGCGCGGCTAACGCCTTCTTGACGTTGCCGATAGGCAGCGGAGTGCCGTCTGGCGTACACACGGTTTCCGCGGCGGATGGTGTCTCGACGCTGCCAACAGGCAGCGCAGTGCCATTTTCCGCGCTGGCGGCTCCCGCTGAGGACGGCGTCTCGTCACACGGCGAAGTGCCGTTTGGCGTAGACACGGTTTCCGCGGCGGATGGTGTCTCGACGCTGCCAACAGGCAGCGGAGTGCCATTTTCCGCAGTGGCGGCTCCCGCAGAGGACGGCGTCTCATCGCACGGCGAAGTGCCGTTTGGCGTAGACACGGTTTCCGCGGCGGATGGTGTCTCGACGCTGCCAACAGGCAGCGGAGTGCCATTTTCCGCAGTGGCGGCTCCCGCAGAGGACGGCGTCTCATCGCACGGCGAAGTGCCGTTTGGCGTAGACACGGTTTCCGCGGCGGATGGTGTCTCGACGCTGCCAACAGGCAGCGGAGTGCCATTTTCCGCGCTGGCGGCTCCCGCTGAGGACGGCGTCTTTTCGCACGGCGAAGTGCCGTTTGGCGTAGACACGGTTTCCGCGGCGGATGGTGTCTCGACGCTGCCAACAGGCAGCGGAGTGCCGTTCGGCGTACTCGCGGCTTCCATGTGGAATGGAGTCTCAACGTGCTCATCGGGTCGGCTGGAGGGTCCGAGAAACTCCACTGCCATGAGCATCCCAATGCCGACGGACTGAGCGACAAACCAAATGCCAAAGACCAGCGTCGCAGTCGCTAGTCTTGCGCAATCTAACGCGATACGCGACGCTGTCTTTCCGTCTACCGTAACGGCGGCTACCGGCAAACGCCTTCTCAATGCCCGTTGCACTGCAGGACTTCTAGCGATGTTAGCGATAAACACAGTCATCGCGAGTCCTGCGTGCAACAGGCAGAGCAGCAACGCCAAGACGCTCACAGCCAAAGTCCCGATCACGGTTACGGCTAGCATCGAGGTCACCCTCATGACCGCTGCAGTGAGATTGTCGTCCTGCAATAAGATAAACATTAAAGTCAATAATTATTCATAGTTAATTCGTCGACGAAAACGTGACACACACACGGGAGGCTTGCAATAGCGTTTTTCTATATAATATCAAATTATACTTACGTATTCTGCAATGCACCACGCGGCCAATGTTGTTTGTACCCGCGTGTACCGTAACCTAAAGTTTTCTGGTGCATATGTCATGACCATTGAAAACTTTAGGCAACAAAAAAAAAATAAACAAAAAAAAACAAAAAAAAAATAAACAGAAAAAAACAAAAAAATCAATTTATCTTAAACTATTACAAAAAAATACAAAAAATTACAAAAAGTAACGATGGAATACTTTGCAGTATCGAAAGAAAGCGCTGGTGGTATTCAGAGAGCAAGCGTTATATCGTAAGTAGGTATAAGCGTCTTGGCGTCTATGAATGAAATGTCATATTTTATCGAGTGTTTACGCCTTTTATAGGAAAAATTTTGGCCGCACACACCATTGGTAACAAACGCGACTGTTTATATACAGCCAGTATTGGAATTTTTTACGAGAAAAAAAATCTTTATTATATATTAGCCAACAAATTTACTATAATCTTACAACGAAAAATACGCGAGTATAATATATACCCTATATTATTGTGTCACTGTGCAGGTCCAGGACCGTATTTACAATTTTGTCACCCGTGGGCAACAACAATTTTAGCACCCGCGTTTTTGTTCATGATTAATTTGTCCCGTTTCAATATTTATTATCCACAAAAAATCAAAACCAACTATTTTATTATTACTAAATATAATTAAAAACTTTATAATATACCAAACAACTATGGACGACTTTATTATTATTCTCATAATAAATTGATGTGACAATGCTCTTTTGCAGAGGCAAATAATATTTAGACAGGTACCTGTTTTGTTATAAAATAATAAAGATAGAATTTCTATAGCATACCATAATCTAACATTTGTTATTAGGTATACATACAAGATTTATTGAATGCTTCAATGAAATTCAGATAACGATGGAATGGTAAAAGTGGTTTTAGATATTTTAAAAGCTGCGGGGTTGTAAATAATATAATATAATTGCTGTCGTTAATTCAAGCAGATAAATCTTTGGAAATGTGTACTCATATATTATAATAAGATACGTCTTATTTTAGTTTGATAGTAGAAAAATAATAATTAAAAACAGTTCGCACTTAAAACCACGTCATGCTGATTTAGGCAAGTGTATGTTTCTATAACTATGCGCTTCCACGAATTCGGGGTTTTTTTATATTATTTTAATTAAAAAACCAATAAATGCATACTTTTCATAACGTCTTGTTAAAAATAATAATAATAATAATAAAATCGTATCCACACAACGTTTGAAAACGCGTTACTATGTTTCAATGTTTGAAAAATAACAAACAAATCGTATTCGAATTTTTGCGATCGTATTTTAAAAATACAGAATAAATCCTTATCAATGTAGCTTGTTGCACTTTTACGATTCACGTGGCTCTTCATAATAATATTACCGCGTTCCGTTTGCCGTGCTTATCAACTTATTGTGAGACCCACCCGGGCAGACTCACGTAATAGTTAAGCACGAACCGGACGTTAAAGTTCTAACTCGCGTATAAATGACATTGCGACCGACGGCTATAGGCTGTCACTCACTCATCTGTGCCGTAGTAAGACCCACCCGGGCAGACTTACGCGACACAGGTTTTGAGATATCCCACACGAACTCGAGCGAACGGTTTTAAGCCGATCAATGGTACAATAGTCGGAGAATTCTGGCATTGTATCGATCGGCTTTTGCGTGGCATTCCATGGGGTAATAGTTGGAGTATTCTTGCATTACACCGTTTGCCAACCTTTGCTTGAGTATTCTCACCCCTGCCCGTCGACAAAGCGTCGGTCGCCGTGGCCGTTCTATGTTTTCGTCGTTAAAAATTAATTTCTATACCTCATCCATCTCTCTGTAAAAATCGACTCGGGACTCCCAAGTACATGCAGCCACTCGGGGACGTACGCACCACGCGTATTGTTTGTTTGGCCAAGAGACTCACGGGGAAGCAAATTTCACCCTTAAAAGGTGCGTTGAACTTGAAATATTAAAAAGAAATATACCGATACATCTTCTCGTATCGTTTACCCTTATCGCAATAGCGACTGTAAATTATATAATACCAAACACCTTTTCGTGTTTGCATTTACAGGAGATATTATGATGAAGTACCTACTCTGCGCATATACGTGGCACGGACTGAACTTTGGAAATTACTAGACAAAGCTTCTGGTCCGACGGAACGTGTAGCTGCTGTGACATGCCCTTCACGCTCGGACACCCACTGAATTTGACAATCATTCGTCGTTGGATTTACACCCACATGCAGCCGACGGCTATAAAGGTCCACACTTATTCACGTACCCTCAACACCGGCACCGCGGATGTTACCAACATTCCACCAACCATCGAAAGCAGGCCCGAACCTAGGTTAGCTTCCTTCGATAACCACTACCTTCTATAATCTATACGATACTCCGATTTAAGTGACCGCGTCGAAAAAGACGCCTTCCGAGGATTTTCGTGAGGTGGCTAGTGATAAAATATACTGCCGTATACCCATTACCGAGAAGATCCGCTAGCCGCCTGGCCAGAGGAAAGTAAAAAACCTGTTTGTCGACGAATTAATGCAGCGTTAATTACACGTGGGAAGAAAGCGTTTTTCATCAAGAAAGCAAATTTTTAATTAAAGACAAGTGAGTTTGCAGCTCGTAAATGTCTACAAACCGATTGATAATCTAAAAATTCACTAACCATAATGTGCACCATGGTAAAAAAAAATAGTGTTACACATTACATACAATTTGAAAACACGACATTAGCAATATCAATCTGTATATATTATAGGTACTTAATTTTGTATTTGAGTATAATGTTGCAATGTCATAGCGGTCTACTTAGGTATTAATTTATTTCAGAAGACGGGCATAATGCACCGCTCCTCGACTGTAGGCGGGAGGTCATGTTATCGGTGCGAGTAAACAGTTGCAGGGTGTCATCCTGGACCAGAGGCTTACGGCGTTTGCCAAACACATATTATGTGCCTATTAATGTATTATCCGTACAATATTAATTCAAATAAAAATATGTAAGTAGATTCTGTTTGTGACCGTTTTTGGAACTTTGATCCGGCTGAAACTACTGGTGCAGAGCAAATTGTTTAATCGATATCCAACAGAAATTCCGAATTCATGGTTATTATAATAATAATTGGATTCGCAAGCCATCCGGTGGTGTGCCTCGCACAGTATGTATAATTAAATTTTTCATTATAAAATATCAAATTGCGATAATTCAAAATAACTATGCTTACTCTCTGCTTATTGACCATCTGCAATCTGCACGGCTGTCATTACAACGTATTTTGTGACAATATGATTTATATTATGCATCTTATTTATTTGCAGGTTGTATTTACTGTCAATTATTTTCGAATCGTATGCAACATTTACGTGTTTTGTAAGTCGTTTACTCGTTTAAAATGTATTAATATATTGTTTAAATGTTCGTATTTATACATATAATTTATCGATTATTATGGGACCGTATTCTGTTTCAAAGTTGGGGTAGATCATGGAAAAAAAACACCTTAGTCCGTAAGTATATACAAATTGTTTAAAATACTTCACACGAAAAAATTATCAATTTATAGTTTACATGACATGTAATCAACAAAATCATTTAAAATAATGATTTTCCAGTAGTATATTATATTACGATCAGACATCGTGGTCCAAACAACTTACTCAAACTTCCTGGTTGTCAAAAATCTTTGAAGTTAAGTGAAAATCAGTCTAGTAAGTAATTGTTGAGTATATAACAACAAACGTAAATCAATTAAATTATGTCGAATAAATATTTTCGTTGTTCATTCATTGCCCTATTTATTTAGCTAAAATTCCAAACCGTAAAAATACGTACACAAACATCCCTTACACTATTGTATTAAAATATATCATTAAAAAATAATATATTTTTTTTATTACCTAGGTGTATAGTGTATTGACAAACGATGAAACTTCGGTAATATCGCATACCAACATTGAGAAGTTAACTACTTAGTTGTCAAATATATTACGGAGGACGCTCGACTGTAATATTATTTACACGTGGTAATAATAATATGTTTTGAGGTCACCTAATTATCATCGTTATATTTTAATATTTTTAACTTTTATAGGTAGTCAAATCTATTAAGGGGATTGAAAGCGGTGATTTAATGAGGGGTCACGTATAGGCAATTCGATGTCTTATATTCGTTACGCAGTGTGGTTGTGTGTGAAGTAAATGATAACTAGTGTGCTTAGATACGTTCGGAATCCGCCATGAGCCACTCTCGCACGCACACGTACATGTCATTGAATCGAGAAAAACGAAATATATGCATCACCTATAGAAACTACCAAAAGCGGTAGTAAATTAAACATACTTCCTGAAGTTTGATTGTAATTTCGAAAAAAGGGTTGAATTCGCAAGCTCCTAGACTATGCTTTGTAGAAACCACTTTTTTGTTACAAAACTCAACAAGCCCAAAATAAATGAAATGTAATGCAATTATTTCATGAGATTTTTTTAAAAAAATATCCAAATTTCATGGTCCTTTAAAATTAAAAATTGAAAATCGACTTCCTTATAGGAAGCCTAGTTATTTTGCCAAAGAATTCATACTTATTATATTAAAAATTATAATCGGACATTTGGAAGAATGTGTTATTTACCACCGCTTATTGGTCTAAAACGTACGAAAAATACGTATGATGCGATCCCCTTAAGAATAATAGCCCACCTCAATATTTTATATTTTTTTTATCTCTCTTCAAATATTATAAATATCTAACCTCATATTATCCAGAGTGTAACAGGAAGACCTGACAAATGAAATAACGTTTGTACTAATCAATATTTAATTTTTTTTTTTAATACCGAAAATAAAACATTTAAATTTGATTTAATTTTTTTTTGGATAAATTCAAAATAGCCAATTTGTGAAACTGATTATAACAACGGTTTTGATGGTAAAAGCATTTATCTAAGTCAAGTCGTTTATTTTTTTTGATTTTTTTTAAATATCAATTTATTTTTGATTAAATTCATTTAGAACGTAAAATTTTTTTTTAAAAATATTATTTTTGGGAATTTGCTGTCATGAAACATTAGTATATTTCTTAAATTATTTACTAATCGTATAATTATAACAATTTTTGTTATAGGTACATTTTATTAAGTAGAATATTTTTTTTTGTCAGGCCTTCTTGTTACGTCCAGTGGCGATTTAGGACATTTAGGATTTTGCTGCCCTGGGTACACTTTAAATGCTTATAAATAAAAACTGTGACAAAGGATTTTTAATATTTTTCAAATGTCATTGTAACAATATAGTAGAAGTCTTGTATTAAATTTTTAAGCTTTTTTACCCAACAAATAAAATTTTATTGATATTTATAGAAAAAAAACTAAAAAAAATGAAAACTGAAAATGTCCGTTAAAAGCTCAAACTTAGTCAAAATATTTGGAAAATGTTATGGTGTATAGAAAATACTAATATAAACATTCAGTCAAAATGTCATGTACTTACGGTAATTTGCTTTAGAGTTGCACTAAAAACCAAAATCGATTTTCTTGAAAACAGATTTTGCGTAAAAATTCCCGTTTTTCCTTAGTTTTTCTTGTCGCTTTTGAAAACTACTGGGAAATTTTTACTTTTGACTCCCCAAAGTACCAACTAGATCCACTTTCCTATCAGAAAAGTTATTATTGAAGAAAATTCAAGCACTTTTACTGTCCTAAAAGGTGATGACATACACAATAAAAATTAAAATAAAAACACACAGCAATGTAAAATCAATACATTCATCGCTTCGCTCAGAATCTAAAATTTTAACTAAAATTTTAAAATAATCTAGTGATCAACTACTTAAAAAAAGCTATAAGCTACATAAAATAAAAATACATTTCCTAACTTTCTGTAACTCCAAAGCTCTACTTGGATGTAATATGAAAATGAAACTAATAAAGGTATCAATAAAGTTAAACTAATTCATTAAATAGTTTATTTATCCAAACAGTTAATTATTTTATATCGCAATTTATTAATAACCAATTTACATTAATTATTATGTAGGTAAGTATCTAATTATTAGGTAATCAATATAAATAATGAATCCTTTTATTTTTAAAAATTCATTATAAAGATGTTATTAAATTAGGGTTAGGGAATGGGGGGAGGCAAAGCCCCCCACAAATTTTGTTGTCGCTAAAAGTATTTTGCACCTAGTGAGATACTTGTCTGCGGGCGTGCCTGGTATGTCTATATACAGTATTTGTACTACTCTTACGTAAATTCTTTAATAATGTGCATAATATCGCATATATTATTTATATAGTTTATACAATTACATGACATTTCTAGAATGAAAAAGTGATAAACTATTATTGTATATCAAAATAAAAATTCTTACCATAAATCAAAATAAGTTAGGTTAAGTTAATAGTGTAATTGTTACATTGCTAGGAAATCACGTTTTCTCAAGTTGGGGAAAGTGTACAAAATTTTATTTTGTTTGTACGAAATTGTACGAAATAATGTACATAATACTGGATAATTTTGATATTCAGTTTCAAACTTGGCAGTGCTGGGGTAACGGACCTGGTAAATGGATCATGTTGAGATTAATATCGTTAAAACTGTTGCATTTTGCACCCGAAGCAGTTTACGCGTGTACATATTTGAACCAAAGTGTGTAAAATTGAATTTGTTTGTTATCATATATTTTATGTAATAACTATCTGGAATCGTGCATTTATCGAAAATGGCATCAAACGAATAAAAAAGTATGATTAATATGATAATAATAATATTATTATTATTTGAGCATTCGTGTAGCTATTTTGCCTACACAATACGCCGTCTTACTATTCTATAATATTATTTTATTCCTACAATAAATTTAATTTCAATTTTCAGTATAGGAGTAGAGTTGCATTAGATGGTTTATTTTATGCCATCGGTGAATAAGACGGAACTTCTGCTTTGAGTGCTATGGAATATTATAACCCCAAAACCAATACCTGGGTCATAGTCACAGCGTCAATGCACGAGCCACATCAATTTAAAACATTTTATACCCACATATTTTTAGTTCAAATATGGATGAAATTACTCAAATTATACAGGCATTTTAACAGATAATAACGATTTAAGTTTTGTAGTTTTAATTTAAAAATATTTTTCGTGAATACTTGAAAATTTTGAGTATAATACTATATAATATACACACAATTAAATTTTTAAATACATTGTTTTTTTGAGGAAATTTAGTTCAACCTGTGGTCTTATAATAAAATAAATAACATCAATAACAATAATATAATAATTAAATATACTTAGAAGTGTATACTTAGTAGTAGAACAGGTTGACAGACCGTCTTCGCTTAGAATCTTTTTTTGTATACATTAATTTTATATTATTGAATTCAAATTTAATACATCCATTACGGTGACCCACTCAACACATTTTTTACTAATAAATTTATAATTTGTGTACTACTTGAGAAGTGTCCTGTGGTGATAAAACTTTTCGTTCTTCAATTGAGATCCCTCCTTTTTTATTATAAATTATTTAGTAGATAATTTTTTTGAAAATTTTAATGCACCTACCAAATTCAAAATTCAAACAAGTAGTTTTTTAGTTATTAAAATGTTCGCACTAACAATAATATGTCGTAAAATAGCTTAACAAAAATTGTATATGCATAGATGGAAGATTGGACCTAGTATTCGAATTCGACAGTTGGGGTACAATATACCATTTCTATAAATTGTATATGCTGATAGATTACTATTAATTACTAACATTTTAAAATTACCATAGCCTTCATATATGACAAACGTTATCTTTGTTAACAAAATTAAATATTTCAAAAACAACTCGTTTGAATTTTTTTAATTTGATATTATAGTTTAATTTTTAGAAAAATCACCTCTTAACAATTTACGGTAGAAAAGCGAAAAACATATTTCTTATTTCCGCAAAGCTTTTTTATGTTAATAATCTTTAAGTAGTGCAAAAATCATAGTATACTAAAAATATATGGTCTTTGGGTAAGATAATAGATTTAAAAAATTAGAATTGAATAACTGCACTATTGAAGAAAAATAGGAATTAGCATGTTCGATGAATCACTCTGTATTATGTCTTTTATTTCGTACAAAGAATAATATATACGTACAAAAAGATTATTTGTGTGTGGATTAATATAATATATAGGTATTAGTATTGGTTATGAATAATTATTTGCTATGCACAATCAATGATATTAGGTAGAATACTTACCTACTACGTAGCACGACCGTTAGTATTTGTTATGTCATAACTGGTACCAAACATTCCATCTTACCAAGTGAATTTTGTCGGTGTTCTTTATTTAAGCTTACAGGCCTAATGAATGAACTATAAACATCACAATGGTCAATCTACAACAGAAGCCCATTATTCTTACATAATTTGTTATTATTATTTTTTTTTTTATCAACAAAATGTATAATCTGTAATTAGCTATATACATATACGAATATTCCTCCAGACAAATGCCGTATTAAATAAAGAAAATCAAGAGAGCGGGAGACTTGTCGCAGTTCTTCCGTAAAAGAGTAATAATTAATATAAATGCCGTTAGTGTATTTTGTACATACCTTTTGTGCCCCCGAACAAACGAGTTGGTTTTGAGCTATTTAATTTGACTAACAAAGACCATGGGTTCGGAAGACATGGAGGCTAAAATAATGATTCAAAAGTGTTTGTAATAAATATTAATCTATCATCGTATACAAATTATGAAAATGGTAACAACTGTCCAATTCGAATACTAGATCCAATCATACACATAATAAATAATATTTTTAAGATTCATTTTAAGGTCTATTTCCAGTTAGTATCAACGTTTTAATACATAAAAAAATCATGGGTTGAATTTGAATTTGCTAGATAGTAGATACATCAACATTTTCAAAAAAATGATCCACTAAATAATGTACAATAAAAAAAATAGTGATCTCATTCGTTAAAACCAATTTTTTGGAGATTTTTACTTTCAAACCTTTAAAGAACCAACTATATTTACTTTCCTGTCAGAAAAGATGCTGCTGATGAAAATCGGAGCATGTTTATTGTTTACTGTCCCAAAAGGTGATGACAGACACAAATAAAAATTAAAAATTAAAAAACACATAATTATTGTAAAACCAGTACATTTATCACTCAGCTCTGAATCTATAACATAGTACATAGGTACATAGTTTAAAAATTTAGTAGTTGATGCTGTAATTGAATATAATATAATAGACCATTATCGTTATTTTTCGTTTAAATGTATATTTTCGTCAAAATTTGAACATACAATGTCAATAAAAAATTTGTTTTTAAAATTTTTCGAATTTGTTGGTTCCAATATAAAAAGCGTCTTTTGAAGAACCTTGTATTACAATTTCAAATCTTTTCTATAAAATTGAACACTTTACATTTTTAACAACAAAATAATTGGAAAATGTTCCTGATTTCGACGAATTACGCCATTTCGTCATAATTTGAACTTTTAATTTATGCATGCTTTGTACCTGATCTGCCCAAAAACAAAATGACAACCACAAATAAATGTATACTAATTTCTACTAAATATTTCTCCTATTACCACGAGCAACCATTTACAAACAAACATTTTCACTGTAAATTTCAAAATCTCCGTTTGCTTATTTAAATGTTATTAAATATTATTTCATTTGTGATCATTTTAATGTCAAATTTTTATGTCAGTGGTACATAATATTATAATAAAAACAACCTTGTTGCGGAAAATCATGATGTAAATATATTTTATATTTTTATAAGAATTCTTTTACAGATACTTTCGGGTAATGAGCATTTAATTAGTTCAAGTATAATATTAGCATATGCTGTACTAACACTAATAGCCACATGTGAACTATTGTACTCTATACGAATCGTGGACATTT
Organism: Sitobion miscanthi; assembly: GCA_008086715.1. Taxonomy (NCBI): domain Eukaryota; kingdom Metazoa; phylum Arthropoda; class Insecta; order Hemiptera; family Aphididae; genus Sitobion; species Sitobion miscanthi. Next base: position 25,723,517 of record CM017805.1, on the reverse strand, counting down.
TCCCCTCCGACTGTTTTCGGCGTAGTAGGACATTTCACCCCTGATATATTTTTGATGTGGACGTTTCCCCCCTATTTTTTTCTTGAAGTTTACTATTTAACAATTTAATATTATTATTTAATATGAATATATTTATTCCTATTGTCTAATATTTTCATATATTTTCATAAATACCTATAATAAATTATAAATGTATATTTTTATCAACTGAACTACTTGAATAAAATTCACAAGCAATTATTAAATTGTTAAATAAAATATTCAAACTGTTTTATCAAAAAATAAAAAAAATAAATATGAACAAATACTAAAAAATATAAGTTAAGAAATAACAAAAGAATCAGAATTCAAATGTTTTTTTACAAAATGTATATCATTTTTGTATCAGAATTTTAACCATTTTTATTAATATTATTAATTATATTTTACTTTATACCTACTTATTGTTTTTGTAATTTTTATTGTTTCAAGTAAGTAGTTCGGTTGATCAAACATATACATTTATAATCCATTATATTTATGAAAGTAAAAACTATTTTATATTTGATTTAAAAATAAATTTCATATTAAATAATGAATAATATTATATTATTAGTCAATAATTAGCTTTCAAAAAAAATGGGGGGGGGGGAATGTCCTACTAGACTGAAAAAAGTCGGGAGGGAAATGTCCATTTACCCTCTATACATATTTTTAATTCTGTTACGGGACATAAAACTAGACTATTGGATCATCAATCTCCCATAATAAAATCATTAAATATATATAGGTCACCTATATACTGACTAATATGGGTAAGTGAGTTATAGAGTGTAGCCAGTTTTCGCGTACACGCGGAATATATAAAAACAACGTTTGAATAAAAATATTTGTGATAAAAATATATACTTTTGATTTATGTTTAAACATTTTGTGTCGTCACACGGGACAACCCGCGTACTTCCACCTACGTGAGGGCGATACATTTTTATTAACCTCGAGCGTCAAATTCCTTAGATCCGACACTGTAAATAATATAAAATTGCGATTAATTGTTTACTACACAATTTCTACCATGATAATATCATAAACAGCGTATTTTGCGATAAAACTACGAAATAAAAAATATATGGTCTGTAGTTCTCGGTCACTGCCGAAAAACCACAATCACAATCTAATACGCCATAATATATCTTTGCTGAATAGCTTTTATACCGATATTAATCGTGTGTGTTAAATTACATTATACCTATTATTATGCTGATTAATCACTAGTTATTATAGCTCCGAATGCCGAGCCGTCTAGTCTGCATAAATCGGAAATTGTATTTTCTGTGCGATAATCGCTCTCTATTTACTGTTTTAGTATTTTACTCGCGTTCAAGTATCACCACGTTAAATTATATTAAGTTATTTGTTGTATTGTGTAATATTTGAGAATGATTTAAAGTGCTTGAATAATGAATACTTGACTAATTATATTTTATAAATATTCTCTTCTCATGGTAAGAAAATATCGTACTATATGATTGCATGAAAATGTTGAATTAATATTTTTATAAAATGTCCGTAAAATGTTTTAACAATTACATTATTTTCCTGAAAATATTTTCACCATAGTAAGAAAGTATTTTTAGGCTATGTGCAGGGAACTATAGGTACAATTTTAGTTTAAATCTTCCCACCAAGTAAATTAAATTTTAATTTATTTCAGTTAAAATATTTCACATAGCCATATAGGTAATAAATAAATATAAATAATCAATTTCTATTAAGTTTGGATTAATTACTATCGAATAACTTTTACGAATTCGACGATTTACTTAGGTTTTACGCCTATTATATCACACATTTTAATTATTTTAATATTTTTTTCTTAGCGTTTTTTTTACATGGGGTTGACGTATATTTGTTGGGACTATAATGTACACAACTGTATATCTAACTTTTGAGTTGTCCGTTAATTCAGTATCGTTCCTTCAGGTCCATTACAGCTAGGCGTATTTTTCTATATTGTTGTAAAAAAAAAAACTAAAATTAAATTAAATTTAAATTTAAAAATAGGTTTCTATACTATTACAGTACTATTATGGATTACTCAATGTATAGAAAGTATGTGACGGACTTAGAACATAATGACTTGTGAATCCCTCTGTATATTCTATATACTTGTGTAAACTAGGAATTGAAATGTGTATGTATAAGTGTATCACGTAGGTATGTAGGTATTTATAAATCGTATATTATGTAAGTACACGAAAACACATTCTTTAGCAAAACAACTGTATCGCGTATCTTATCAATCACTGAAACTCTCCTCAGTAGCACGGGTGTAGGTGTGTTTCGACATAAAATAAGTAATTTATAATTAAAATTACTTATGTGATGAATACAATCCTAGTTTTTACGTTTTGTCGTATACAGTTATACTAGAGTCTGCAATAATCAGATTAATCTTAATACCATTACATTTTTTTCCATAATACCTTCAGATTTCTATTATTCTTTAATTATTGATTTTTGCTTACTTATTTTGTAATTTACTGGACATATTATTATGATTATAAGAATGTGTTTTTCACTTGTAATGATATACATATAATATATATATATATATATATCATATTTAATTATACTTTCTTATCGAACGACATTTAAATTTAAAGATATACATTATAATATTATACATACAATTAAATTAAGATATCAAATTATATTCATTACAGTAAATTACTATAGTTCACATCAATTTATTTATAATAACTCTAATTAATAACATTTATAATTAAGACAATAAATGAAATGCTAGATTAGATAAAGTTATAATTACACACGCACACACACACAAAATATCACATATAAGGAGGCTGGTCATAACCCTACCAAGCGGCAGTGTTTCTCCAGCCACGAATGTGTACGTGTCATTATCATACCTTTTGTATAGATGTTAAAAAAGCGAGTTTGAAGACTACGCAGACATACTGTGCAAAAGAGTATTACTATAAAATGAATAAATTATTATATAAAGTGTGAATGTCATAAGTCAAATAAATAAAGTTAATAGTTATAAACCAATAAGAAGTAGTTTCTTATTATTTAGAAATATTTGTCTTATAATTAAATAACTACCTATAATCTCGCAGAGAAGTCGTCACAAGGATCAAAAAGATAATATGTAAATTTATAACATAACTCAGTATTTAATGATTGTATTAGTGACGGTAACTGTTTACGGTTATTTCTAGTCATTTTCCTAATCATTACATACTGCAGGAATCAAAATTTGAATGCAAATGTTTTATTTTAATTTCAATTTGCTTAATTGATATTAGATTTTAAATTCTGAGTGGAACGATGAATGTATTGATTTTACAGTTATGTGTGTTTTGTTATTATTTTTTATTTTTTTTTTTATTTTGTGTCTGTTATCAGTGATAATAACTTATCACCTTATAGGACAGTAAAAATGCTTGGATTTTCTTCGACAGTATCTTTTCTGATAGGAAATTGAATTTAGTTGATATTTTGGCAGGTCAAAAGTAAAAGTTTCCCAATAATTTTCTAAAGCGCCGTGAAAAACAAAAGAAAAATAAAGGAAAAACGAGAATTTTTACGCAAAATCTGTTTTCGAGAATATCGATTTTGGTTTTGATGTAACTCTAAAATAAATGAACTTATATACATGAAATTTTCACTGGTTGTTAATATTTACATTCTCTATAAACGAAAAAAATTTTAAAAATATTTTGATTTGTTTTGAACTGTTTAGGAACATTTTCAGTTTCCAATTTTATTAGTATTTTTTTTCTATGGATGTCAATAAAACTTTATTTGTTGGGTAAAAAGGCGATGAATCTACAGATGAACAATACTTTTGACTTGCTATTACTTGTTTTTTTCAAAATTAAATATAATGAATGTTCCTTATTCTAAAAAATGTTGTTTTTGATACTACTTAAGATTTCATCAAAGATAATTAACGATTTTATCGATATTTATAATTGATTTTGAAATTCACTGTTTTTAGTAAACAACTTCAAATCCCGTTTTCATATACCATTTACAATGCAGAATCAAAATCATAAAACAGAATCTAGAAAATGTGAAAAATATGCAAAATACGAATATAAAAAGTCCTCTTATGTCTCAGAGACATATTTAGTGTTACAATCCTTACGAGAGTAAGTTGTATGTGTAACTGTCAAATAAATATAAGTAACGTGTTTTTTTTTGCTTTTACTTTTTAGAGATGATATTTTTTGTGATATTAAACTAGAAACAGACGATGGCAAAATAATTATCGCTCATAAAGTGGTTTTAGCATCAGCTAGTCCATATTTCTATGCCATGTTCACCAATTTTTCAGAAAGGAATAATGATCTTGTGGTTATGAGAGAAATAGATTCAACCGCTTTACAGATGTTGGTAGACTTTATATATTCGGGAGAAATCGTGGTCACTGAAGAAAACGTTCAGGTAGTACTATAAAAAATTGGATTTTATTATAATATACAAAAAAATCATTTAAATTATTTATCGTTTATTTTTCAAGGTTTTGTTACCGGTTGCAAATATCTTGCAGTTACAAGAAGTAAAAGACGTGTGTTGTGATTTCTTAGAGTCACAACTCTGCCCTACAAATTGTATCGGTATATACGATACAGCTGATTTATATAGCTGTATGAAATTGTTAACAAATTCAGAATTATATATTCAACAGCATTTTTTGTACGAAATAATATTTATTATTATGACTCTATAAGGATGTGTTATTTATAATTGTTATATTTTTATTCTTAGAGAAGTGGTTGGTGGCAACGAATTTCTATCGTTATCATCGGAACAATTAATTAAGGTGATCTCCAGTGATAAACTTACAGTCCCATCTGAAGAAAAAGTAGGCAAACCAAAATTGATAATTGTTATTTTTGAGTATATGCGATGGAAAAATTAAATATTCATCTAATACGTGATGAGTAGTCTAGTTAATTTATAAGTACATTCAATGTTTTAGGTATTTGAGAGTGTTATTCGTTGGGTAAAACATGAATTGGATTTAAGAAAATGTATTTTGCCTCAATTAATGAATCATGTACGTTTATCATTAACATCAAAGAATTACATATTAAAAAGAGTAGTTGAGGAACCTCTTATTAAGAATTGTTTTAAATGTAAGTTTTTCGTTTGAATATGCTTTTATTGTGAATTGTTTTATATTTTATATACAATTTATTTATAATTTACTAAGGTAAAGATTATATAAGTGAGGCATTAAATTTTCATAGACACAAGCCAGAAGAGCTTATTCCACAAAACATTCGGAATAAACCCAGATATGGAGATAAAGTATAATTCTGTTATAATTTCTTTATATTTCCAATATATTTAACAATTTAACTATAACAGGTTATTTTAGTTGTTGGTGGATTTGATATTAAATCGAGTACAGCATTTTACGACCCTAAAATGAACCGATGGCATAATGGACCAAAAATGACAACAAGCCGTACAAATGCTGGTCTAGCTCTTGTAAAAGATAATTTAGTGTTTGCTGTGGGTGGTTCTGATGATAATAGTAAACCTCTTCAGTCTGTCGATGTTTTAGATTTATCTTCAGAAACACCTTATTGGAAATCAAGTGAAGCCATGTTAGTAAAACGAGATATTACAGGAGTAGGTGTTATAAATGATAATATCTATGCCGTAAGTAATTTTAAATTATAATTCATTCGTTTGTTTGTTCTTTCTGTTAGAAAACATGTAACAATAAATTATATAATAAATTTAAGGTCGGCGGATATGATTTTTGTGGTAATATATCAGATAGTGCAGAAGTTTTCGAATACAATACTCAAAAATGGCGTATGATATCTACTATGTGTACTTTAAGATTTGACTTTGGTGTCGGAGTCCTGAATAATCTTCTGTATGCGGTAAACTAATATTTTTTTTATGATTTTAAATTTATTATAAATTTGTTACAATAAGACACTGATTAATTTTCATTGATCGGCAACCCTACCTACATATAGGAGTTATCAAAACTCGATTTCATTTATGCAACAGAACTATAAGTCATTAATATTGTTATTGTTTGAAAATGTTTGAAAATGACAATACAAAATATATTAAAGTAGGTAATTAAAATTTGATATGCTATTTACTTTGAATAAATAAATTTTCGTAGTTAAAAATAATAGCATTGTATTAATTTAACTTTTCATAAACAGGTACTCAATAACTTTCATTGAAAACGCTATGCAATAATATTTGTACTCTTCCATATGTATTAATTACATTTTTAGGTGGGAGGTTTTAGTGAATTATTATGGAAGGCTTTAGACACTGTCGAGTGTTATCATCCCAGTCTTGACAAATGGAAAGAAGTCACAAAAATGTGTGAACGTCGCAGAGGTGCTGGTGTAGGAGTTTTAGACGGTTTATTGTATGCTGTAGGTGGTCTGGGTGGTTACGATCAATTTCAACGCCTCAATAGTGTTGAAGCATACAGACCAAGTACAGGTGTTTGGACACCTATTGCGGACATGAACTTCCCTCGACATTGTGCAGGTAGCTTGTCATAGAATAATTCATAATTATTGTAGGAAACATTTTTTAAAAAATATATTGAATCTGAATACATTTTCAATATAGGAGTAGTTGCATTAGACGGTTTATTGTATGTCATTGGCGGAATTCAAGGTTCTTTTGAGGATTCTACAGAATGTTACAGCCCCAAAACCAATACCTGGACCATAGTTGCACCGTTAAGGTATCATGAAGAGGCTTCAGCAGGAGTAGTAGCCATTAATAGGACTGAATTTTTGAAAACTTGTCATCATTAACGATTTTTTTCAAAAACAATATTTAAATGTTTTCTTATATTGTATTATAGTACGAGTATTTTAATTTATTTTTTTTATAGTTTTTGAATGTTTTATTAAAGGATCACGTATTATATTCGTAATTATAACGAAATTTTTCAAATAATGATCTGTACGTAATTAAAAATGTATATTTGTATTTTAATCATCCATTGCTATAAGATATGAACATTTAAATTAAAGTTTAATATACGCAGTTAATACTATAACCAAAATGTATAGCAAAACAAATATACACCCAAACACAATTTTAACTATAGATATTTTTAGTTCAAATATGGATCAAATTTAAATTGAGAGAAATGGTTTTGATCAATTATGCTATTTCGTTATAATTTAAACATTAAATAATTTTACAAATTTCAAATATTTACATTCTAGGATCATTTGTTTTTGAAAAAAAAAATCATTTGATAAGAAATAATAACTTAACGTGTGAATATTTAATTTTGCAAACATTTAAATTTCAATCACATAAAAACTATTTGTTTCATTTTTTTTTTTATTTTAATACGAAGAAGTACATTATATTAACAACTCATGAGAAACTTGATAAATATTACCTTTTCAAATTTTAGGTGCGAATATAAAAATTTTAGTTTGAATCTTCCTGCCAAGTAAATTAAATTTGTATTTATTTCAGTTAAAACAATTCACATATTCATATAGGCTATAAATAAATATAAATAATACATTATTATTAAATTTGGATTAATAAATTTCGAATACATTTTAAATATTCTGTGGTTTACTTAGATTCTACCTTTTATATCATACATTTTAAAGCATTTTAAAGCAATTTACTATTTTACTTTTTTCTTTCTTTGCGTTTTTTTACACTTACTCAACGTAGGTTACTATTGTTGGGATTATAATGTACACAAATGTATATATAATTTTGAGTTGTTCGTAATTCAGTATCGTTCCTTAAGGTTAATTAAGGGTAGGCTTATTTTCCTATTGTTGTAACAAAAAATGAAATTAAAATGTAATTATAGTAATACCTATCACCTATTTTCGATTTTTATGCATATTTTACATACTCTGTACGTTTGTTTTATTATTTGTTATAAGGCAACGTCAACTTTTGGCTGCGTACCAATAAATGTATTATTAATATTTTTCGCAAAACGGCCCGTTTAATATGTTTAAATAATTGTTAGTGCCGAGTGACCAGACCGAATACGTTGGCACGAAAGGTACAACATAATGTGCCAACGGCCAATATTATTATATTAATTGTATTTTTATGGAAAAAAAGCAACAATTCACAGCTCTCTTGATTTTATTTATTTAATTCCGAATTCCTCTAGTTTGGATATTATTTTCATATTGCACTTGTTGCAGGAGACATTATAAACATTCAGGTATGGATTAAGGATGATCAAACTTCCTACCTAAAGGTGATTATTTTATAGTTACGAAATTAGCAGGTAATAACTCAAATGACGGAAATTTTTTTACATTATTATCAATAAAATATATGTGCACTGCGCACACAATAATAACTTAACAAATTTACTATATAGCTGTGAATTTGTAGAAATATGCATTGGACTTTTCATTTGACAGAAAAGTGTATAACGCCACAAAACCCTTAACCTTTAGTAGTACAATTAATAATCTAATGAATTTGAAAATGCGGTCGTTATAAGTATATGATAATAATATTTGTTAAATTAAAAAATGGAGAACACAATGACTTGCGAATCACTCTGTATATTATATATATTTGTGTAAGCTAAGAATGGCAATGTGTATGTATGACGAATGTAGGTATTTATAAATTGTATATTACGTGGGTAAACAAAAACACATTCTTTACCACACAGACTGTATCGCTTTTCTTTTCAATCTCTGAAACTCTCAGTACTATCACGGTTGTAAGTGTGTTTCAACAACAAATCAGTAATTTATTATTTAAATTAATTATATGATGAACTATATTGATTAAAATCGCAGTGTTTTTTTGTTCTGTCACAATACAATTTTACTAGATTTTTGAAAAATCAGAAATTTTTAATACCATTACAAGTTGAAAAGATTTCAAGTTGACAACAATTAAGGTAAAAAAATATTAAAAGGTATGTATATTGCACTCGACAATATTTAAATAATGATATATATTGTACAAACTACCTCAAAACATATTATGTGAGAAACGGTGTACAAAATGTTTTCCGTAATACCTATAGATTTCTATTCATCTTTAATTATTTATTATGGCCTATTATTTTTGTATTATATTGGACATATCAATATAATTACAAGAATGTGTTCTTTTACTACAAGAATTATAATTAAAATTAAAATGTTCGATTTAATTTCAATTTTGCTTATTGATATCAAATATTTCTATTTTAAATTTAAAAAAGTGGTTAACAGTAGGTTATAAGTGGGTCACTGTATAATGGATGGTATCAAATTTGAATTCGATGATATAATACCATTGTATACGAAAAACGATTCTGATTGGACCTATGACCGATTTAGCTAATTCTTTTTTTGTTGTGTTTGTTAATGCTAGGAGAAGGATAAGTATGAAAGAAAAAATTGAGAAAGCTACGGGGTTAGAGGAAAATGACGTGGTGGTGATGAATAAACTAAATACTGCTACTACTAATAATGATAATATTAATAATATTTTTTTGTAAACAATGGCAATGTGAATAGCAAACATGATTCAACAATGCCACGGAGTAAAATAAACTTTTTTAAATCACGGTGAAGACGGAATACAACAATATTATGTTTTACATTTATAGATAATAATAATAATATTTTTTTGTAATCAATAGCAACCATTTAAATAAATAAAAAACAAAATTAAATAAATGTATTATAATTATACAATAATGCATTTTCTACGTACGACTTTGTTTTATTGTGCCGATATCCTCATTAACAATACCATGCCACAAAAAAGTTGATCAAATAATTCACGACAAAGCCGTAATGCAACTAGGATTCAATTATATTATATACATATATAAATGAATGTTTGTGTGTAGATTAGACATTTGTGAAAAAGATAGGCTTATTTAAAAAGGGTTATTTTTTTTACTTTATACTTTTTAAAAGAGTTTTAAATAAATTTTTAAAAAGGCTCAAATAAAAATAGTATGTTAAAAGTGTTAAATTTAAATTTTATTGGAAAGAGTCATGTTTAAAAAGGGTTAAACTTTTTTAAAAATGCCTACCTGATAAAGTACTGCAACGAAGCAGAATTTTTTTTACAGAAAAGTTAAGATAAATCTAGAATATCATACACCGAATATTAAATAACGCATTGAACAAAATATAAGTCATATAAAAGTTTGTACATTTAACGAGTAACGAAGTGAACGGGATTAGCTAGTATTTTTATAATATTGAATGATAACTGTTTTATCCTTTTGTGTATAATTAGGTTTTAAACACAGCTTACATTTTTTTGTATACTCAATTTAGGTTTTTACTATTTAAATTTATATTTCTACCTACGATCCAGTAATACGTGAAATATCAAAATATTTTTTAAAATTTAAAAATTGGTTTTTTTACTACTTTAGTATTCATAGAAAATTATTAACGATTTTTCTCGATATTTAAAATTGATTTTTAAATGCACTGTTTTTAGTTAAAAACTTCAAATCCCAGATTTCGTAAACCATTTACAATGCAGAATCAAAAAACAGAATACAGAAAATGTGAAAAATATGCAAAATACGAATATAAAAAATGCTCTTATGCAGAGACATATTTAGTGTTACAATCCTTACGAGAGTAAGTTGTGCCTAAGTGTAACTGCTAGATAAAATAAGTAACGTGTTTTTTTTCCTTTAGAGATGAGGTATTTTGTGATATTAAACTAGAAACAGACGATCACAAAATAACTATCGCTCATAAAGTGGTTTTAGCATCAGCCAGTCCATATTTCTATGCAATGTTCACAAACTTTTCAGAAAGAAATCATGATCTTGTTGTGATGAGACAGATAGATTCAACCGCTTTACAGCTGTTGGTAGACTTTATATATTCGGGGGAAATCGTGGTCACTGAAGAAAACGTTCAGGTAATACTATATAAAATCGGATTTTTTATAATATACAGCAAAATTATTTAAATTTTTTATCGTAAATTTCTCTAGGATTTGTTACCAGCTGCAAATCTCTTGCAGTTACAAGAAGTAAAAGACGTGTGTTGTGATTTATTAGAGTCACAACTCTGCCCTACAAATTGTATTGGTATATACGATATAGCTGATTTACATAGCTGTATGAAATTGTTAGCAAGTTCAGAATTATATATTCAACAACATTTTTCGTACGAAATATTATTTATTCTTATTATTTTAAATGAAGAACATTATATTTATTATTGTTACATTTTGATTCTTAGAGAAGTTATAGGTAGCGACGAATTTCTATCGTTATCATCGGAACAAGTAATTATGTTGATCTCCAGTGATAAACTTATAGTTCCATCCGAAGAAAAAGTATGCAAATTAATATTGATTATTGTAATATTTTGTTATTAGAGAAGGAAAAATTATATAAATATATGTTGTCTTATAATTTATAAATACATTTATCGTTTTACGTGTTAGGTATTTGAATGTGTTATTCGTTGGGTAAAACATGAATTGGGTTCAAGACAATGTGTTTTACCCCAATTAATGGAACACGTACGTTTACCATTAACATCAAATAATTACATATTAAATAAAGTAATTGAGGAACCTCTTATTAAGAATTGTATTAAATGTAAGTTTTTTATTTAAACATATTTTTACTGTGAATTAATTTATATTTTAAAATATTTAAATTTTTATATAATTTATTAAGGTAAAGAGTACATAAGTGAAGCATTAAATTTTCATATGCTCAAGTTGGAAGAGCTTATTCCACAAAACATCCGGTTTAAACCTAGACAAGCAGATAAAGTATAATTCTGTTATAATGTATTTCTCTTTCCAATATATTTAACAGTTTAATTAAAACAGGTTATATTAGCTGTTGATGGAATGGATACTAAATTAAGTAATGGTACAGAATTTTTTGAACCAAAAATGAGCCGATGGCATAATGGACCAGAAATGATAACAAACCGTAAAAATCCTGGTCTAGCTGTAGTGAAGGACAATTTAGTGTTTGCCGTGGGTGGTTCTACTGATAATTTTGAACCTCTTCGGTCTGTCGATGTTCTTGACTTATCTTTAGAATCGCTTTGTTGGAAACCAAGTGCTGACATGTTGGTTAAACGAAATATTTTAGGAGTTGGTGTAATAAATAATCATGTATATGCCGTAAGTAATGTTGAGTAATAATTTAATCATTTTTTTTGTTATTTCTGTTATAAAGTAGGTAAAAATTAATTATATAATACATTTAAGGTCGGTGGACATAATTATAGTGATTCTGCATTGGATAGTGCAGAAGTTTTTGATTACAATACTCAAGAATGGCGTATGATAACTAATATGTCTACTAGAAGATCCGACCTTGGGATCGGAGTCCTGGATAATCTTCTATACGCGGTAAACTAATATAATTTATTTAATTTTAATTGTATCTATTTGTTGCAATAATAATTGTTATTGAGATAAAAAAATTTTCCTGATACAGAATCAACGAATATAATATCCATCAAATAAAACACATTCATTAATAAAAATGTAAATGGATAACAATTATTAAATCATATAATTATATAAAATATATTTTACTATAATACATACACCTATATTCTGTATCTATATAACATACCTACTCAATTATTAATAAAAAAATTCTCTTGAGCGAGTACCGAGGAATATTATTATATCGATAAATTATAATGATAATAAATAATATAGTAATATTAAATATATTTGGTTAAATACCTTCTGAATTCAATGATTCATAACTTCATCAGGGACTGATTCATTTTCAGTGATTGACAAACTTACCTATATAGTAGAGATGTTCCGGATACCCGGCAATCACTTGATGGCCGGGTTCTCGATATCATATTAAAGACTCAGCTCATATTCGGTACCCGGCGTAGTACCTACATTTTTACCCGGCCATTACTAGGTACCCGGAATAATACCCACATTTTTACCCGGCCCTTACTCGGTACCCGGCGTAATACCTACATTTTTACTCAACTTATATCCAATGGGAAACACTGATAATCTATTTATAAAAATATGCATACCTATAATTAACATAACGGGAAAAATCTAAAATTATAGGGTAATAAATTACAATTTATTTTGGTTCCTATTGGAATAACTGAACCGATTTACAATAGCCAGTTGATTTTATAAAAATCATGTTTTTCTTCTACGAATTACAAAAATAAATCTCGCGTTTACTGTCTAATGTTTATATAGTTGATACTTGATACTTTGATATTAGTATATAAAACCCATTTCGTACTTACCTTTTTTCTCGGCCAATACTCGATCTCCGGTTAGTATTAAAAATTTTAGTCGGCCAATACTCGACACCCAATTAGTATAAAAAATTTTACTCGGCCAGTACTCGGTACTCGGTTTAATACCAGATTTTCTACCCAGAACATCTCTACTATATAGGAGGTAGTCCAGTTTTGGGTGAGTCACTTTTGAAAAGTAATAAGTTACTTTACTCCTTACTAAGAGATAAATGTAAAGTTACTTTACTAGTTACTCAAAGACAATTGTAATGAAGTTACTTTACTTTTCAAATAGAAAAGTACCTCATTACTTTCTCGTTACAAAAATAGGTACCAAAACTCGATTTTATTTTTGCAATAAATGTATTCATAATTAATAGTATTGTATTTATTCAACGTTTCATAAATATGTACACTATCACTTTTTTTGAACTCTCCAATTTGAATTAATTCAATTTTGTAGGCAGGAGGATTTGATCAATCATCACTGCAGACTTTTGACACTGTTGAATGTTATGATCCCAGCATCGATACATGGAAACCAGTCGCGAAAATGTGTGGACGTCGCAGAGGTTTTGGTGTAGGAGTTTTAGACGGCGTACTTTATGCTGTAGGTGGTCATGATGGACTTAACTGCCTGAGTAGTGTTGAAGCATACAGACCAAGTACAGGTGTTTGGACACCTATTGCGGACATGAATTTTACTCGACTTCGTGCAGGTAGTTTCTCGTAAAATAATTAAAAAACATTTTATGAAACACTGTTTTTAAATATATTGAATTTTACTTGTTTTTTAATATAGGAGTAGTTGCACTAGACGGTTTATTGTATGTCGTTGGTGGATCTTACAACTGTTATATTGTGGATTCTACTGAATATTATAACCCTGAAACCAATACCTGGACCATAGTCACGGCATCAAAAAATTATCCACATACTTCAGGTGGAATAGTAGCTATTAATATGCCACGACATTTTAAAACTTGTTAGCATCCATGATTATTTTTTGATACAATGTTTAAATGTTTTCTTATTTTGTATTTTAGTATTTTAACTTATTTTTAATTAATTTTTTACTATTTGGATGTTGTATTAAAAGGTTTCGTATTATATTCGTCATTATGACAAACATTTGCAAATAATGATTTTTACCTAGCTAAAAATGTATAGTATGTTTCATTTCTATTTTACCTATCCATAGCTAGGAATTGAACATTTAAATTAAGGTTTATCATAATTAGTTTTTAGTGTAACCGAAAATTCTATACAGTATATACCTTAACACAATTTCCTTTATAGATACCTACTTTAAGTTTAAATTTGGCTGAAATTATACGGCGATATTTAAACGGAGAATAACGATTTTAGTTATTTTGCTTTAATTTAAAATTAAATTTAACATATAAAGTGGTTGAGAATGTGTAGATGTTAAATTAATAATTAATTTTACTTTATAATGCAATTATAATTTTTTTTTTTAAAACACGAAAAAGGGTCCGGAGTCACCCGTTTACGTTACATCTTAAAATACTCATACTCCATATACACATAAATATCAATATAATTTTACTATATTTCTGTGTATTAGAAGAAAATACGTTATGTTTTATTTTTAAGATTGCGTTTTACTAATAACTAATAAGTAATAACTATAACGATTACGGAACACTTGTCGTAAGAGCTCTATACTACGCGAATACAATGATCACTTAACATTTTAAAAGCCTACACAGCACCCCGTGTTAACATAATTTTATTTTTTAGTTCAACTGCAACACCGTAGATCTGCTTCAATGAAGTAAGTACCCATTTACATATTTTACAGCTATAAATAGGTATTAACATTTTATTGAAATGATTATAACGTTATATTTGACAAAAAAAGATTGAAATTAATTGTAAACGTAATTATAACGAAAAGCGACAATCAAAAATAATTAAATACCGCAAAACAAAACATAACGATTAACAAGTTAAGTTACTTAAAAAAAAATTTCTTGTTTTCATCTAGGTAAAATTAAAACAATCGGTACTTAAAATTGTTCATATTATTAGACCAAAAAACTATTATTATTTTATTTTCCAAAAGCATTAGGTAACAGTCCACACATTTATTAGCATACTTTTAAAATGTGTACCATCAATTTGCGCGTCCACGCCGCCGGAAATCGGAATGCTGGTTATCGGCGAAAACGTCGAATTAATAATAAATTATCCAAAAATAAACGCGGTATTACTAAGAACCGTAGACTGTCCACGCTACCTTCTATACAATTAATAATTCGTAATAAGTATAATATAATAATAATATATAAAATAGTTTATAATAATAGGAATATAACTGGCGACGATGGCGAAAAATAACGGGTATTGATAATATTCGTAATTTAATAATATTATAGGTATTTTTATTTTATATGAATATGAAAACATATTCCATAATAATTAAAATTGAAATTAACTTAACTTGTTTAAATGTAAAATTAACTCAAGTTAATTTAAAATTAATTCAAACGTTCCTTAAGTTAATAATTAAGTTAATTATCATAAAAAAAAATTAACTTATTAAGTTGAAAAGTTAAATTAACTTAACTTATTAACTTAATTTTAACTTATAAACTCGTTAATGCCCAGCCTTGGCAAATACCTATGACAAACAAGCAGGTCTAAAGATTAAAGATAATTAAAAAAGCCGCCTAAAGTATCTTTTTTTATAATATGTGCGCTCTAGTTGCCGGCCAATCATATACTCACACGCACAATAATATTATTCGCTATGTCTTTGTTGAACTATATTTTATACTGATATTAATTGGGTTTGTTAAACTACATTTTATTATTTGGTCGTTAATAATTAATTAGTATAGTGTTGAATGCTATCCAACCGTCTCGTCTGCACAAATCGAACTATTTTTCAGGTACTGTATTTTTTTGGCGATAATCGCTCTCTTTTTACCATTTTAATAATATTATACTCGCGCTCACGAAACGCTGCGTTTGATTAAATTAAAATATTTATTTACGGTTGAGCGCCAATCGTGATCTTTATAATTGTTATTTCATTGTGCGCTAATCAACGGATTACTCTTATTACTTATTAGTTATTATATTATGCGATAATTATGGATGTAAGCATAATAATTGCATAAACTATTGTCGTATCGGCTCAGTTGCTCAAATAGACAGACATCAACCTAAATTATTATTATTATATTGTGGGTACCGATTACTACTTTGTTAGTGGATATATTATTATATATATATATCATGTCATAATGCTTAGCTATAGGTAGGTTGTAGGTACAATTTTAGTTTAAATCTTCTTGTCAAGTAAACTAATTCGGATCAATTTCAGTTAAAATAATTCACATAGCCATAAAGGTAATAAATAATTAATTTTTTAAATTAATAAATATTTGAGTTAATTACTATTGAACATATTTTACAGATTTGACGATTTACTTAGATTCTACCTATCATACCACACATTTTAAAGCGATTTATTATTTTATTGGGATTCGAATATATGAATATCATAAACTATAACAGATATTTTGATGAAACTCGGTGAAGAGGAACCAATAAAAAACGTTATATTATTCATATTTTATTCGTTATATCAACACGTCACATTCTAAAAATGCCACTAATTAAAAATGTTTTACACTTGATAGGTTATTATATTTTAGATTCTGAGCGAAGCGAGGAAACTAGTAGTTTTAAAATGGTGTTTGTTTTTTTAATTTTTTTTTTTATATCCTGTATACAAAATTTAACCAAAAAGAGTGTTTCGATTTCAACATATAGTACCTTATCTTTTAGCAAATTGGATCAATATAGTACTTTAAAGAGGTAATTTTTCGATTTTCTCAATAGTTATTTAATGCCAAAGGAAAAACTACCGACAAATTACGAAAACCGGCTAAAAATTGGATTTTAATTTCTAACGCTTTGTTTATCGCCAGAGCACCGAATAAAAAATTATAATAATATTATAATATTAATTCAACTAACAGGCTATAGTAATTAACAATAATAATATGAAAAATCCAGACTTGCAAACCGTCTCCGCTAAGAATCGTTTTTCTTATACAAAGATTGATATTATATTATTTAATTCAAGTTAAATACAATCCATTGTACATTGACCCACTCTTATCCTACCGTACAGCAGAGCGACATCCACTTATTTGATTTTTTTTTTTTTTAAATGAT
Source organism: Sitobion miscanthi (assembly GCA_008086715.1). Lineage (NCBI taxonomy): Eukaryota > Metazoa > Arthropoda > Insecta > Hemiptera > Aphididae > Sitobion > Sitobion miscanthi. The sequence goes on along the minus strand of CM017805.1, from coordinate 25,706,037 downwards.
GATTATTTGGTATGTACTCTTATAGTATATGTCAAACACAATATTAGTTGATATCTTTATACATTTATAAGGTTTTTTTTATGTATCATGAACAACACTAATATAGCCAATATTATACATATTTTATGATGTTGTAAAACCAATTTCAACGACTATTATCCATAATATTGACATTTTGATAACTGAGTAATTTCTCGTTTTATTTTTGAATTAGGTACATCAACATTATCAAAAAATATACATTTGATAATTTACAATAAAAGGGGGGTTTTTTATCTTAAAAAAGTGTGTAACGCCACAAGACTCTTAACTTTCATAAATACGATTAATTATCTAATGAATTTGAAAATTTGGTATTTATAAGTATATTTAAACATTCCGTAAATCAGTATTTAAATACATTTTTTATTAAATCAAAAAATCGAGAACACAATGACTTGTGAATCCCTCTGTATATTCTATATCGTTGTGTAAGCTAGGAATTGCAATGTGTAATGTGTATGTTTGACGTATGTAGGTATTTATAAATTTGATATTATTAAAACACATTTTTTAGCACACAAACTGAGTTGTAAATTAATTCAGTATCGTTCCTTTAGGTTCAATACAGCTAGACGTATTTTCCCATCGTTATAAAAAAAAAAAAATTATTTGATGATTAAAGTTCCTGCCTACAGTCAATTATTAAATGCCGATAATTTTTTTACATTATTATCAACAAAATATAATATGTGTCATGTGCACACAATAATAACAATACAATTATTTGACTATAGTTGTGAATTTATAGAAAAATGCATTGTGCTATCTCGTCGTATGACCTCTACCGCAGATTGCGTTCTACTATAATTAGGACAGCACCCTCGTAAATAGGTATGACGTGATTACAATATTATGGCATTAGATGCACATAGGTCCTACTCAATGTATAAACGTATTTGACGGACTGTGAGGCCAAAAATTCTAATAAACGTTTAACGGCTTTTGATTTTTTAAAGGGACATGGTACAAATATTTTAAAATCTTTAATTAATATTTCGTAGTGTTATATACTCCATAGCCTATAGGCTATTAACAATAACAGTATGATTCGTAATTATAGTATAACCGTCTCATTTTAAGCTTACTCCCGTACGTAGATGTTTATAATATGTGTGTAACGCCACAAGACACTTAACTTTCAGTAGTAAAATTATAATAATCTAATGAATTTAAAAATATTGTCTTTATAAGTATATTTAAACATTTCGAAAATCAGAAATTAAATAAATTATTTATTTAACTAAATAATGGGGAACATAATGACTTGTGAATCACTCTGTGTAAGCTAGAAATTGCAATGTGTATGTGTATGTGTATGTATGCAGGTCGATAAATTGTACCTATCATAAATGTAATACGTTAACACATTTTTAGCACAAAAATTGTATCACTTTTCTTTTCAATCACTTAAATTCTTTTCACTAACGCGGGCGTAAGTGAGATTCAACATAAAATTACTTGCGTGTTGTATTATATTGAATAAAATCATAGTTTTTATATTTGGTCACAATACATCAATTATTATATTAGAATTTGGAATAATCAGATTAAATTTAATACCGTTTTGATTTTAAGTTAACAACTTACTATACAGATAAACAAATTTTACAAGGTATGTACCTATATTGAATTTAACAATATTTCACTAGTCAAACAATATATGATACAAACCACCTCAAAACATATTACGTTAGTATTGATTTACAAAATGTTTTCTATAATACCCTTAGAATTCTATTATTCTTTAATTATTTATTTTTGCATACTTGTTTTGTATTTTTTTGGACTTATCAATACGAATATAGAAATGTGTTCTATTACTCCAGGAATTAAAATTAAAATGAATTTATTTTGATCATTGAAATTAGATTTTTCTGGTTTAAATTTAAATAATGTATTGATTTCATTATTTTAAGATTTTTATATGATTGAAAATTAACTGTTTTATCTTTTTGAATGGAATTAACTTTTAAACATAATTTTTATTTTTTAGATTTATAAATTTTAAGTTTTCATTATTTTAATTAAGATTTCTACCCACGAGCTAGCAATACGTGAAATATAAAAGAAAACAAAATTATCAATAATCAATAATATTGACTTGGTGGTAACTGTTGAATTTCGAACTAAAATTTTGTTTTTCATGTAACTTTTGATTTCATAGAAGATTATTAGGTAACGATTTTTATCGATATTTATAATTGATTTAAATATGCGCTGTTTTTAGTTAAGAATTTCAAATCCCGATATATAAATTACAATGCAAAATAAAAGACAAAAAATAGAATCCAGAGTATGTGATAAAAATTCAAAATACGAATATAAAAAATCATCTCACGCAGAGACATATGAAGTGTTGCAGACCTTACGCAAGTATATTCTAAGACGTGTAACTGCCAGATAGGTAAATAAAAGTACAATTTTTTTTTTTCATTTTTAGAGATGAGATATTTTGTGATATTAAACTAGAAACAGACGATCACAAAATAATATTCGCACATAAAGTGGTTTTAGCATCAGATAGTCCATATTTCTATGCAATGTTCACAAAATTTTCAGAACGAAATCATGATCTCGTTGTGATGAGACAGATAGATTCAACCGCTTTACAGCTGTTGGTAGACTTTATATATTCGGGGGAAATCGTGGTCACTGAAGAAAACGTTCAGGTAATACTATATAAAATCGGATTTTATTATAATATACAGCAAAATTATTTAAATTGTTTATCGTATATTTCTCTAGGATTTGTTACCAGCTGCAAATCTCTTGCAGTTACAAGAAATAAAAGACGTGTGTTGTGATTTATTAGAGTCACATCTCTGCCCTACAAATTGTATTGGTATAAACGCAATAGCTGATAAATATAGCTGTACAAAATTGTTAACAAATTCAGAATTATATGTTCAACAGCACTTTTCGTACGAAATATTATTTATTAATATGATTTTATAAGGACATGATATTTATTGTTGTTATATTTTGATTCTTAGAGAAGTTGTTGGTGGTGACGAATTCCTATCTTTATCATCGAAACAAGTGGTTAAATTAATCTCCAGTGATATGATTATAGTTCCATCTGAAGAAAAAGTAGGCAATCTAAAATTGATTATTGTTATATTTTAGTATTGGGGAAAGAAAAATTCAGTAACCTTCTCATAGGTGTGTAGTCTTATTAATTTATAATAATGTGTAATTACTTTTTTAGGTATTTGAAAGTGTTATTCGTTGGGTAAAATGTGATTCAGGTTCAAGAAAATGTATTTTACCCCAATTAATGGAACACGTTCGTTTACCATTAACGTCGAAGGATTACATATTAAAAAAAGTAGTTGAGGAACCTCTTATTAAGAATTGTTATAAATGTAAGTTTTTTCTTTAAATATACTTTTCTGTGAATGAATTTATATTTTATAATACATAAACATATTTATAATTTATAAAGGTAAAGATTACATAAGCGAGGCATTAAATTTTCATACACTCAATTCAGAAGAGCTTATTCCACAAAACATCCGGTGTAAAGATAGACACGGAGATAAAGTATAATTCTGTTATAATTTATTTATTTTTCCAATTTTTTCATTAATTTAAATATAACAGGTTTTATTAGCTGTTGATGTAGTTGATATTGAATCGAGAAATCGTACAAAATGGTATGACCCAAAAACGTACCAATGGAATTATGGTCCAGAAATGATTACAAGTCGTCACAGAGCTTGTGCAGTAGTAATGAAAGATAATTTAGTGTTTGCTGTCGGTGGTTTTGATGATGATGATGATGAACTACTTCAAACTGTCGAAGTGCTTGACTTATCTTCAGAATTACTCTGTTGGAAAACAAGTGTTGATATGTTAGTTGAAAGAAATGCTTTAGGAGTTGGTGTTATTAATAACTTCTTATATGCCGTAAGTAATGTTTGAATTATAGTTTAATAATATTTTCGTTATTTCTGTTACAAAGTAGGTAACATTAAATAATAAATTATAAAAAACATTTTAGGTCGGCGGATATAATTATTGTGATTTGGCATTAGATAATGTAGAAATGTTTGACAACAATACCCAAGAATGGCGTATGGTATCTAGTATGTCTTTTGCAAGGGCCTATCATGGGGTCGGAGTCCTAAATAATCTTTTATATGCGGTAAATTAATATTATTTTAAATGATTTTAAATTTGTTATAAATGTGTCACATTAATAATTGTGATTGAAATAAAAAAATTGCATTGAATGATTTAGTTAAACATTTAATTTTAACTCTATCAAAAACATTTTTGCAGGAGAAACTACAAAAAAAGTAGAAAAACTGGTCAAAAATAAAAAATAACCAAAAAAACTAGTTTTTGAAATCATTTTTTTTTTTAAATCGTTGAAGAAAGCAAAAAAAAAACACTTTCGAATTTCATAATATCATAATTATAACACATACTTTCTATAATAACTCTCTGCTACACTTTAAGTCAATCCATAAAAATAAGCAAATGCTAAAGTCCCGAGCCCTGCTTCTAAATTTTAATATTGTTAATGTTTCAAGATCTTTGAAAATGGCCATACAAAATGTATTTTAGTAATTCAACTTTATTTTAAACATTAATATAGCTTAATTTAATTAAAAAATGATTCATTCATACTTCGTCAAAATTGATTTTTAATTTCTAATAATTTTCAAGCTTATGTAATTTTTAATTTGATAAGTGATGAATACATTTTTGTAGTTAAAAATAATAGTATTGTATTTATTTCATTTTACATAAATAAGTACTCAATCACATGCTATGCAATAATATTGTACTATAGAATTTATTTGCTGCTCCATAATTGATATCAATTCAATTTTATAGGTAGGAGGGCATGATGAATCATTAGAGGCTTTAGACACTGTTGAATGTTATCATCCTAGTCTTGATACATGGACACCAGTCGCAAAAATGTCTGTAGTTCGTGAAGGTGTTGGAGTAGGTGTTTTAGATGGTGTACTGTATGCTGTGGGTGGTGAAGATGGGTCAAAAACTCTGAGTAGTGTTGAAGTATACAGACCAAGTACAGGAGTTTGGACTACTATTGCGGACATGCATAAGCCTCGAAAATGTGCAGGTAACTTGTCGTATAATAATTCAAAATTATTTTATGTAACACTTTTTTTATTCTAAATATATTGAATTTACCTTCATTTGTGATACAGGGGTAGTTGCATTAAACGGTTTATTGTATGTTATCGGTGGAGTGAACGACAGACCTTTTGTGCATTCTATGGAATTTTACAGCCCCGAAACCAATTCCTGGACCATAGTCGCAGCGTCAAAGAATTTTTTATATACTGAAGTAGGAGTAGTAGCCATTAATAGGCTTCGACATTTTAATACTTATTAGTATTTATGATTTTTTCTTGATACAATATATAAATGTTTTCTTATTTTGGGATATTGTATCTTAATTGGTTTTTATTTATTTTATAGTTTTTGAAAGTTTTATTAAAACATTAATTGTTTTATTACTATATCTTAATCTGTTTTCAGTTGTTAATGTTATTATTATTAACTTCTTTTTTTTCTCTTCTATTGTTATATTTTTTTTTTTCGTGTGGTATCGAGAGCCGGAGGAGGAACCGCATGAGCATTATTTCTCCTCCGACCCCCATCGTTTATTGAACAAATTACAATGGCGCCTGCGTCAGAAGCGGTGGGACAATCCCCCACACGCTACCTGTCACAAACTGGATAATATACAAGTTAATTCACAAATGGGGAGACCTTACTCTCCTAAAAGTTGCCTTCGGCTGCAAAAATATGTTATCTTAACTAGGTTGGTTATTTTTCATCTTCAAATGCCCTTGCTTTCGAGCTAGGAGTGTCTGACGTCGAGTCGAACTGCTGGCTCGGCGGCTTGACGGGCTCTCTCCTCGTCCTCCTTCGCTGTCAGGATCCCTTCGACCATCTGGTAGAACATCCTGAACGTCTTCTCTGCGTTCCTCAGGATCGCCCACTTCTTGGTCTGATCTGCCGGGAGCTGGTCAAAAGGGGGGCCGCACACGATATCGCAGATGTCGGCTGCAGACGGACTGTGGCTCAGCTTAGTGGCCAGAGGGACCCGGAACGCGATCCAGTACGGGCACTCGGTCAGGGTGTGTTCAGCGGTATCCTCGTGGCTCAGGCACTGGAGACACGTGGAGCTGGCGGCCCTGGCTCACCTTTACAGGTATCCCTGGAAGCAGCCGTGTCCCGACAGTGTCTATGCCATGTAGTACGTCACAGGCACTAGCGGGACCGTTCTTTCCAGCCAAAGTCCGACTGATGGGATGCACCGTCTGGTCCAGGACGCCTTCCTGGTGGCCTCCCATCTCTGTTGCCATGCCTCGATGGTCCGGGCTTGCTCTTCCCTCTTGACGGACGCCTTTGAAGGTCGTAGCACCCCGGGAGCGATTTCGACGGCGAGACGGGACTGGATCCTCTTCCGCTCCAAGCCGAGTAGGTCGGCGGGAACCGCTGAGGCCAGTACCAGGGCAGCTTTGCCTGAAACTGTTCAGTAGGCACGGATGGTCCTCAACGCGACCGCTCTCTGCGGTCGGATCAAGTTCGCTACGGTCCTGGCAGCGACGGTTGCTTTGGAGATCCACGCGGGTGCGGCGTACAGCATCTGGCTGTCCACCACGGTGCCGAGAAGTTTGCGTTTCTATCCGCAGGGGCCTCCAATGTTTGGCATCAGCTTGGTCAGCGCGGCTGCCGTGCGTGAGGCCTTCTTCGTCACGGTGTCCACGTGGGCGGCGAAGGTCAGGTTTTTGTCTAGGATCACTCCGAGGTATCTAATCTTCCCGTAGAGTGTGATCGGGTGACCGCCGATCAATAGCCTCGGCGGGACGTATGCCCGTCTCCTTGACAGGATGACCGCTTCCGTTTTCTGGTGGGCTAGCTCCAGCCCGTGACGTGTCATCCACTCATCTATTTTCGTGAGGACGGGGTTGACCAATTCCTCCAACAGCTGACCCATCACTGCTGTTCCGACGACTGCCAGATCATCGGCGAACCTAATGAGTTGGACGCCAGGTGGCACCTCCATCCTCAGCAGGGAGCTGTAGGCGACGTTCCACAACGCCAGACCGAGCACGGATCCCTGCGGCACCCCGCACGTAACTGATCTTGACGTCCTCTCGGCTCCAGTCAACAACGTCCTGTCGGACAGCCACGACTTAAGCATCTCCACCAGATACTCGGGCGTCCGCATGCGTCTGAGTGCGGCGTCGATCACTGGCCACCTCAGGGAATTGAAGGCATTCTTCACGTCCAGGGTGACCAGGACGCACAGGCTCTTCTTACGGGGGGTGGTGGCTGCCTGGGCTGCAATGTTCAGGACACTATTGATCGCAGTCTCAGTGCTAATGCCCTTGCGGAATCCAAACTGGTTGGGTGCTCTCCTGCGATCCCCGTGCTCACCCAGGTGCTTCTCCAGACGTTAGAGCAGGAGTCGTTCGAGTAGCTTGCCAGTTGAGTCCAACATACATATCGGTCTGTAACTCGATGGAGCATCCGGGGGCTTGTTCGCGCCTTTCCTGATCAGTACTAAGCGGGCTCTTTTCCAGCGTGGTGGAAACGTGAGGGCGCCTAGGCAGTCATTCATTGTCTTCGACACCGCTTGACTCTGCGTGGTGACGAGAGCCCTGAGGATCTCGTTCGGGACCCCCTAAGGTCCAGGAGCCTTCCCTGGTGAGAGTCTACAAGCGACCGCTCGGAGTTCTTCGATGGTAAACTCGGGCACGCTCCTCTGAAAATCCAGTACGCCAGTTTCTGGATCAAACATCCGAAACAGGTCGCAGACGACCGACGAAGGCGCCAGACTCCAGTCCGTGACGGGAGCCGCCGGAAACAAAGAGTCCGCTATCTGGGCCTCTCTGCTCCTGGAATCAGCTGCGGGGTCGCGGGTGCCAAACTTCTTCATGACCAGTCGGTAGGGTCTTCCCCAGGGATCCCTGTCCACCAGTGAGCAGAGGTCAGCCCAGGCCTTGGACTTGGCTGCACGGATCGCGATCCTGAGGTCTCTCTTGGCCGCGGAGTAGCTGGACCTGACTTCCTGGACGCCCAGGTGGCCGGCGCGACTGAGGCACGCCTGGTACCGTATTCGAAGTACTAGAGACGATCGGCGTAACTCGGCGATCTCGCCGTTCCACCAGTAAACGGGACGTCTACCTGCGGGACCGGGCCTCTTCTTCGGCATGTAAGCGTCGCAGGCGCCGAGGAGGAAGTCTTCGATCTTGTCTGCCACTGCTAGGGCCTTGTCAGCGCTAGCCGGCCCCGGTGGAGGACTCAGGCGCGTGGTCGTGAGGTGACGGCCCAGGGCGTCTGCGTCTAGCTTCTTCACGGTCCAGCCGCGGTGAGAGTTGGCGTTGGGCTCCGGTCGTGCCTGGTCCAGACCGGGGCTAGCTGTGCTAAAGATGACGTAGTTGTGGTCGCTCAGTGACTCGGCTTCCGACACCATCCAGTCCGACGGCATATCCTAACGTCACTAATTGCTTCGCGGTCCACTTTCTTCGCTGGGTCATCCTGCCCGGGGATGACATTGCGGAGAGCCTCGAGCACCTCCTGGCCTGTGGCTGCAGCGTCGATGTCCAGGACTTCCACCTCGCCCATAACACCAAGCTGGTGCACCTTGCCGACGGATTGTCCGAGCCTGTCCGACATGGCCGACACTATATTCTTCGCCGATCTATTGATATATTGTAACTATAATTTGTTTCTGTTCTACCTATGTACTTATAATTATGTTACCATTTAAATATCAATATTAATTGTTATACACTATTTCAAGAACTCATCATATTCACTACAATCGCTAGCTAAAGAAGGTGAACAAACTATTATCTATTCATGCATTATATAATATATTGTAATAACAATTTTTTGTTTAAAAATATTAAATAATAATAAAAAAAATCAAGTAAGTGTATCTCGCTCTGCTGTACAGTAGGTTAAGAGTGGGTCAATATATAATGGATTGTATTGAACTTGAATTCAATGATATAATATCATTGTATAAGAAAACGATTCTGAGCGGAGACGGTCTGCAAGTCTGGATTTTTCATATTGTTATTATTAGTTACTATAGCCTGTTAGTTGAATTAATATTATAATATTATTATTATTTTTTATTCGTTACTCTGGCGATAAACAAAGCGTTAGAAATTAAAATCCCATTTTTAGCCCGTTTTCGTAATTTGTCGGTAGTTTTTCCTGTGCCATTAAATAACTATTGAGAAAATTGAAAAATTACTTGTTTAAAGTACTATCATGATCCGATTTGCTAAAGGATAATGTACTATATGTTGAAATCGAAGCACTCCTTCTGATAGAAACTTTGTATACAGTATAAAAAAAAATAAAAAAGAAACGCCATGTAAAACCACTAGCTTCCTCGCTCCGTTCAGAATCTAAAAGGTTTCGTATTATATTCGTAAGTATAACGCAAATTTAAAAATAATAATTTGTACGTAGCTAAAAATATATAGTATGTTTCATTTCTATTTTAATTATCCATAGCTAGAATTGAACATTTAAATTAAGGTTTATCATAATTAGTTTTTACTGTAACCGAAAATTCTATAAAATATGTACGCAATTTTTTTTATAGATATTATTAGTTAAAATTTGGACGAAATCCGATTTTGTTGATCTTTATTTAATTTAAAAATAATATTCGTCGATATATGGTAATTAGAGGAGGATCAGAGGAGGTTTCTGGATTTCTAACACATATGTTATACACACAGAAAACACAGGGAATTTCGAAAATGGGTATAGCTGAGATTACAACATAAACTATCACTAAGGAAGGCGCATAAAATATAATGTCACTATTCAATTGTAACATTATAGGCAGCCCAAGAACAGTCACATTATATCATGTGTACCGTGCAAAGTTGGTCGCACTCGTGCGCGAGATTCAAGAACACCTATTAGCTATATAAGTGGTTTTCAATATTTTTGGACTCGCGACCCACTTTGTCCACATGTCCACGTGTTCCACGACCCACGTAAGCTCTGTAGAAAAACAAAAAAAAGATTAAAATTGCATAATGCTTCATAGTATAGTAGTATTATAACTGAATAAATAAAAATTACATTTTATTAGGTAGAATAATTAATTATTATTAATTTAAAATATATAGAATTCACACGAAAAATGTGATATTTGTCCTTGAGTGTTTTCACATGATAAACTCCCCTTGCTACGTAGAATCATAGCAGTATATGAAACATATACTGTGACTTTTGTATCCGTTATATTATAGAATATAGTATAATAGATAGAATATAATTTTATAGATTATATTAATTATATTTTTATTTATTTCATGTATTAAACTTAATTTAGCGACATCCACTTACCCACCTTTTAAGTATTTTTTTCACATTTTCTTGTTATTATTATTGCCTATATTTTATTATAGACATCTCCGTATAGGCGTACATCTAACTTGAAATGAGACGGTTATACTATAGGTAATTATGAATTATACTGTAAGTGTTAATAGCCTGAATGAAGTGACAGAACCTACTTATTGAGGTGACGCTCACCGCTCACACAATATAATAAACAATATAGTATAATTCGGCGTTTTGTGCGTGTGAGTATAATATTAAGACGTATAAGTTATAGAAGAGCGATTACCTCCCAAAAATACATACCTGAAAATTAGTGTGATTTGTGCAGACGAGACTGTTCGGCATTCAGCGCTATATTGACTAATGATTAATGAATTTAATAATATTACCTATAATGTAATTAAACTTACACAATTAATATAAATATAAAAATAATTTAGCAAAGGCAAATAGCGTACGGGATTGTGCGTTATCATGTAATAGTTATATAGTTAGGTACCCTATGAGATTGTACGTCTAAGTGTCATTGGTCGACAGTGATCGTGCATATATATAATTTTGTATGGCGTAGTGTGCGTGAGAGATATAATATTAACAATACGCTGCATAATATGACATAATAATAGCAATCGTGTTGTAACAATTAACTTACTGTGATTTTATTCTGTAAATTCTTTATCGTGTATGTTTTTCAAAAGATCTAACTCATCAAAATCAAAAAAATTCAAACGAGTCATTTTTTAGTTATTTAAAGTTTGGAAGATATTTTGGAGATCTCAAAAATATAAAAACATAGTTATAGCTATTAGTTATTTATAGCTATTATTATTTTTAGTTTTTTATGTTCAAATTTGGACAAAATTACTTATTGAATAACCAAGATTAACAATTTTAGTTGTTGTCGTTATAATTTTATGATATTAATTCAACTTACCGGGTATCGTTAACTGGTAATTTTAAAAATATATTTTCAAATATCCACACTGACAAACTGTCTCCACTCAGATTAGTTTTTCGTATACAATGATATTATATCTTCAAATTCAAATTTGATACCATCCATTATACAGTGACCCAATTATAACCTACTGTACACCATACCAACCCTTACCAGCTTTTTTTAAAGATCTCATATCAATAATCAAAATTTAAATTTAAATCGAATATTTCAATTTTAATTAAGACTACCGACAAATTACAAAAATCCACTAAAAACAGGATTTTAACTTCTAATACTTTGTTTATCACTATAGAAACGAATAATAAATAATATTTATATACAAAAATGTCGGAAATCTGGATGTAAAAAAATACAACAGCGGCGCAACAGTGTATTATAATATATTGGTTGATATTAGTTAATCGGGCATGTGATTTGTATTATTTTTTTTTGACTGTATATATATCACAACAAAAACCCTTCGTAAACTACGTGTAAAAATGGCTAAGTAAAAATAATATAAGATCTTTAAGCACTATAAAGATGTGATATCATGAATAAATGCTACGTATATTGAATTTAAGTAAACTTATTCTTTTTTAATAATTTATTTACTTGGCAAGGAATTATTTTTTAAAAGAAACAAAGTGTGATTAATTGATTATATTAATCCACCATAGGTGGAATACGATAAACTTGGTATAACTTTGATACTTTATAGTTAAATCATACAGTTACGTACAAACCATAATCTACCGAAGGTAGATTTCCTGACTCATAATATAGTGCTGCGAATCAGAATTTTTATTCCAGGCAACGGAAAAGTTAAGATAAATTTTGAACACCATACACCAAATATTAAATAACGTATTGAAAAAAGTTTGAGTCATATATAGAGTTGGTACAGCAACAAAGTGCACGGATCAGCTAGTAATATTAAAATATTAATTCAACTTACTGTCTAGTGTCTACCGTGTTAGTAATAAGTGATAACAATATTATAATTATAATTTGAAATAACCACACTAACAAACCGTCTGTGTAACAATTTGGATTTTCCCACCTTTGGTTGGTAACTAATAATTCATCATAGGCAGATGATATCACAATTATTTTTTATTTATAATAATAGAGAACAAAATACAATCAGCAGGTGACTTGGTCTTTCTAGAATAATTTTTCTCACCCTATAATGTATCATAATATAATAATATTAGTATAGTACAGTATAAATCATAATTTGAAAAAGAAATAGAAATGTGCGTATATTATATAACATAAAGACACAATATTGCAGTGTTGTGCTCGGATAGCAAAAAAAAAAAATTTTGATAAGATACAAATAAAAAAAAAAAGATTTAAGATTAATATCAAACGTTATTATCTAGATAATAAAATAGATAAAGTCAAATGTTTACGTATTAATAACAAAAAGTAAATATTATTCGTATTTATTGGTGAAAATGTTTGTTTGCGTGTAAATAAAATATCATATTCCAAGACCTGACTTATTGGATTAAATTTACTATTTCTTACCCAAAATTTATAATATTGAGTCTGTAAAACTTAATTATAAACTTGTTGTAACATACTTACATTTATATATGTAAGTGTAGCTACTGGATATACGAGAATACTAATTAATTATTAAACATAAATAATAATTATCATTAATCAACCATACTTAAAACTAGAAATCTTAATCTTAATTTATATGTATGGATTTTCACTGACGCGTTGTTTTGGGAATAGATAAATCTTTTATATCAATATATATACTTTGATATAATATCAATTGGATCGTCAGAATTATTAAAAACTGAATAATATATTATCTTAGAAAATATTTTTTGACATTATAGATTCTTAGTGGAGCGTTGATTGTACTGATCTCGCGATGATATTGTGTGTTTTTTTTTTATTTTTTGCGTCACAACAAATTTTGGATGGAGTATTATTTTAATATATGATGATTGATTAAAACACACCACACTCGTTCTAGTACTGAGAGTTTCAGTGATTGAAAAGAATAGCGATACATTTTGTGTGCTGAAAAAGAATGTGCTTACGTGTAATGACGTAATAAAAAAAATTGTGTTAAGGTAAACATCTTATAGAATTTTTGGTAACAATATTAACTACTTATGATAAACCTTAGTTTAAATTGTTGTGCTAAAGAATGTGTTTACGTGCACTTACATATTATACACATTTTAATTCCTAGCTTACACAAAGATATAGAATGTACAGAGTGATTCACAAGTCATTGTGTACTCCATTATTTTATTTAATAAATAATTTATTCAAATTCTGATTTTTGGAATTTTTAAATATTCTTATATGGACTATATTTTAAAATGCATTATGTTATTAATTGTATTGCTTAAGGTTAAGTGTCTTGTAGCATTACACAATTTTTTTTCAAATAAAAACCCCTTTTTTATTGTAAATTATCAAGTGTATATTTTTTTGAAAATATAGATGTACTAAATTGTACCTAATAATAGTGGTTGGAAGACAAGTCTCTCGCTCTTTTAGTTATTGAAACCTTTTGGGCTCAATCCCTATGAATTTGAGGACCCTATTTACATCAATGTATAACACAAACATAAATAACGATAAATTCACTTGGATGCACTTTTAAGACAAAAATATGTTTATGAATTAGGATACACAAACAAAAAAATGATTTTTTTATGTCAGTATTACAAAAAATATCACGCTACGTCAGGTCTTTAAACTTACATTATTATTTTTTTAGGTATTTATTTATGTGTATATTATAGCAGGGCACGCATTTGAAAAACAAATTCCATTTTATGTTACTTAAATTTAAAATGTTACACAACTTTTGGGTTCATCGTCATTCAGAATTAAACATTATTCAAGTTTTGCGTTTATCGTTATTTAAATTAGTGTTATAATAACATTATATTATATTATATCTATTGGCATGTCAGAAGTTTTTTCGATACATATTTTTTTAGAAATTGTTACCTTACATTCCGTCACATACTTTCTATACACTATAAAAAAATAATCTATGTAACCATAATTGTTATCGCTTCATACCTATTTACAAGTGTGCAATAATAGATATAGGGCAACGCAAACTGCGAGCACATAAGACGAGATAGCCCAATGTATTTTTCTACAACATCACAGCTATATAGGTAGTAGAATTATATTGTTAATATTGTGCGCACATAGCAAATATATTTTGTTAAAAAAAAATTTAAAAACGATAATGTACGTTGTGTAATTGCCCACTTATTTCGTTACTAGAGCGCACATAATATTATATTTGAAAATCTTTTAGGGAGCTACTTTAATTATTCTTAATCCTGATCAGACTGTTTGTGTTATTTACTGCCATTAGTAAAATATACCTATAAGTACATGCAAATTTCTAAGGCTGGGTATTTACGAGAAAAAAGTTAAAATGAAGTGAAAACGTTAAGTTAATTTTAATTAAGTTAGCTAACTTACTGATACTTTTTTTCAAGATTAAAGTGTTAACTTTATGTTCATTTTATTCAAAAGTATCTGATAAATTAATTTAATTTTCGTACGAAAAATAATGCAAATTTTTGAATGTGGTTTTTATTTTGATGTATCATTTTAAATTTCCCCACAAATTGTCTTAAGCGTAAAGAAAAACTATCTAATAAACCATATTTTGAGTTTGGAATTTTTTATATTTGCAAATTAGAAAATTTGAACTTTAAACTCCCTAGTCTTTTATCTATTATTACGTACTCTTTCTGACGACCCACCACGCCGCCTCAAGAGGTGTTGGTACCGAGACCTAATAAATTAATATGTTGAAATGATAATAAATAAGTACCTCTAGAGGGTTCCATTGCTGGATGACTTCCTACATCATGTGCTTCTTGTGTTATTTTATGCTATGTATTTGTATATACAGCCTTCGTTTTTACTTATTATGTACCTATAAAATGAGTTAAAGATTTTAAATGTTAAAAAAGAAAAAAAACTATAGGAGTATAATGAGCTATGTGTGTAAATAACCTACACGATTTATAGTAGACAAATTACTTCGCAGATTTTCACTAAATATTTGTTAAACGAAAACGTTACCAAATGGTAATAATAGTATTTTATAAATATGACACAATTTTCAAAATCAGGTTGGTTGGATTCATTAATGACGAAAACATTGAATTTGAAAATGCCATGGTGTGTATAAATTATAATATTCTTTAAAAGTACAAATATTATTTCTAAATAAAAACGAAATATCTGAAACCGCTGTGATCCGTGCGTAAGGGTTAACATTTTATAGAATTTTTGGTAACTGTGATGACTACATATGATGAACCTTAATTTAAATGTTCAATTCATAGCTATTGTTATTTAAATAGAAATTAAACATGCTAATTATTTTTAGTTAGTTATAAATCATTATTAGCAAATATTCGTTTAAATGACGAATACTAGAAACCTTTTAATAATTAAAATACAATAAAATAATTAAAAAATCAATTGAGATACTATATTACAAAATAAGAAAACATTTATATACTTTATCAAAAAAAAAAAAAGTGAGAGAGTGAGACCACCATTACACTATGGGGAAGTAAAACTTCTTTCATAAGTAATTGGGCACGTGAAATTATAAGTGAAAAAAATCAATGCAATAAAAAAATATAAAATTTACGATAGACATTTTTGTTTATTAATGGTTGCTATGGACATATATAAATAAATAAAAATAAACGTGTAGTTTCATATTTCCTATCGTTTCATTTGTTGTTACGATTTCTTTTCCACCACACCTCAAGAAAGAAGTCTTACTTCAAAAGATCATGAATGTTGACAAGTTTTTAAATGTCGTGGCCTATTAATGGCTACTACTCTGGCTCTAGCATGTCTATGAATCCTTAATGGTGCAACTATGGTCCAGGTATTAGTTTTAGGGCTGTAACATTCTGTCGAATCTTCAATGTAGGAGTTGTCAGATCCACCAAAGACATACAGTAAACCATCTACTGCAACTACTCCTAAATCAAAATCAATTTATTTTTAAAAAAAAATTTTTCATAAAATAATTATAAATTATTCTACGAGAAGCTACCTGCACCATATCGAGGAAAATGCATGTCCGCAATAGTAGTCCAACCATCTGTACTTGGTCTGTATGCTTCAACACTACTCAAAGTTTTAGATCCACCTTCACCACCCACCGCATACAGTACACCGTCTAAAACGCCTACTCCAACACATTTACGACCTACAGACATTTTTGCGACGGGCGTCTATGTATTAAGACTGGGATCATAACGTTCAACAGTTTTTAATTGCCGTGATGATGAAACACTTCCTCCTACCTACAAAATTTAATAAATACAAATAATTGTGGGGTATAAAAATAATCCTAAATTACAATATTATCGCATACATTTTTCAATGAAAGTAATTTAGTACATATTTTGAAACGTTGAATAAATCCAATAATATTATTTTTAACCAGGTTCAAAAATGTATTAGTCATTTATAAGCGTACAAAATTAAATTTAATTTAAATATTATTCTTTAATAAAAATTAAAAAATTAAGCTATATTAAATGTTTAAAAAATACATTTAATTAAGTTCAATTACTTTAATACGTTTTGTATTGTAATTTTCAAACATTAACAATATTAATAACATAAATTACATAAATAAGACTACTTTTTTTATTAAATTATGAATAAATCTGTTTTAAAAAAAAAATCTAGTTATGGTAGATACCTCCTATACATAGGTAAGTTTGTAGATTAATGAAAATAAGTCAGTCTCTGATGAAATTATTAAACGATTGAATTGAAAAGTGATATTATATACTTATATAATTTATTAATTTTTATCAATTTAAATCATATTCCTTGATTCTTTATCAGGAGAATTTTTTTTTTTTTATTTAATCACAATATTATTATTGTAACGAGTATATAATAAATTTAAAACCAATAAAAAAAAAAAGTTTACCGCATATAAAAGATTATTTAGGACTCCGACCCCAAGACCAGATCTTCTAGTAGACATACTAGATATCATATGCCATTCTTGAGTATTGTAATCTAAAACTTCTGCACTATCTAATGGACCATCACTATTATTATATCCACCAACCTTAAATTTATTATAAAATTTTTTGTTACCTACTTGAAACGGAAATAATGAAACAACTTCAAAATTGTAACTAAACATTACTTACGGCATACAGATAATTATTGATTACACCAACTCCCAAAATATTTCGTTTAACTAACATTTCAACGCATGATTTCCAACAAGGTGGTTTTGAAGATAAATCAAGCACATCAACAGATTGAAGTTGATGAAAAACATCAGTAAAACCACCCACAGCAAACACTAAATCATCTTTCACTACAGCTAGAGCAGCATTTTTACGGTTTGTTATCATTTCAGGTCCATTATGCCATCGGCTTATTTTTGGTTCGTAAAATTCTGTACTGATACATTTATGAGTATCAAATCTACTAACAACTAAAATAACCTGTTATAGTCAAATTGTTAAATATACTGGAAAGAAAAATAAATTATAACAGAATTATACTTTATCTCCGTGTCTATCTTTACACCGGATGTTTTGTGGAATAAGCTCTTCTGAATTAAGTGTATGAAAATTTAATGCCTCGCTTATGTAATCTTTACCTTCATAAATTATAAATATGTTTATGTATTATAAAATATAAATTCATTCACAGAAAAGTATATTTAAAGAAAAAACTTACATTTATAACAATTCTTAATAAGAGGTTCCTCAACTACTTTTTTTAATATGTAATCCTTCGATGTTAATGGCAAACGGACGTGTTCCATCAATTGGGGTAAAATACACATTCAAAAACGAATTCACAACGAATAACACTATCAAAAACCTAAAAAAATAAGTATACATATTTATAAATTATTTAGAATTCATATTATACGGTTACTGGATTATGAATTCGCTAATAATAAAATAGAACAATAATCAATTTTAGTTTGCCTACTTTTTCTTCAGATGGAACTGTAAGTTTATCACTGGAGATCAACTGAATTACTTGTTCCGATGATAGCGATAGAAATTCGTCACCACCAACAACTTCTCTAAAAATCAAAATATAACAATAATAAATAAAATATCCATATAGAATCATAATGATAAATTAGATTTCATACGAAAAGTGTTGTTGGATATATAGTTCTGAACTTGTTAACAATTTCGTACAGCTGTGTAAATCAGCTATTGCGTATATACCAATACAATTTGTGGGGCAGAGTTGTGACTGTAGAAAATCACAGCACACCTCTTTTATTTCTTGTAATTGCAATAGATTTGCAGCTGGTAACAAATCCTAAAGAAATAAACAATAACCAATCTAAACGATTTTGTTGTATATAATAAAATCCAATTGTATATATTGTTACCTGGACGTTTTCTTCAGTGATCACGATTCCTCCCGAATAAATAAAGTTTACCAACAGCTGTAAAGCGGTTGAATCTATCTCTCTCATTTCAACAAGATCGTGATTCCTTTCTGAAAAATTGGTGAACATAGCATGGAAATATGGACTAGCCGATGCTAAAATCACTTTATGTGCGATTATAATATTTTTATCGTCTGTTTCTAGTTTAATATCACAAAAAACCATATCTCTAAAAACAAAACAAGTTGTTACTTATATTTATCTAGCATATTATACACTTACAACTTACTGGCGAAATGATTGTAACACTCCATGTGTCTCTGCATAAGACGATTTTTTATATTCATATTTTGCATATTTTGCACATCTTCCAGATTCTGTTTTCTGCTTTTTATTTTGCATTGTAAATGATATAATATGAAGTCCGGGTTTTGAAGTTCTTAAAACTAAAAAGAGAGCATTTCAAAATCAATTATAAACATCGAGTAAAATCGTCAATAACCTTTCAAACAAAAAGTAATATCAAAAACAAAATTAACATTCAAAATTATAGGAAAAAATAAATGTTGTTTCGAAATTCAACAAACATCAGGAAGTCAAAACTATTGTTCATCTGTAGATTCATAGGTAATTTCGTTTTCTTTTGTTGTTTTATAGTCGTGAGTATTGACAATTATAAAGGGAAACGCAAATATTACGATATTTCATGTATTGCTGTCATGTAGATTAGATTATCGTACTTTCAATCACATAAAAATATGAAAATGTTAAAATGATAAATTCATTACATTATTTTAAATTTAAATTAGAAAAAAACATTTTCAATTAAATTTTTAGTTAAAATTTACATTCCAACTTCCAAATTCCTTTTCAGTTGTTTACTTGAAATCTGTAATGGTATAACAATTAATCTGATTATTCCAGAATCTAGTGTAACTTTATTATAACAAAACATAAAAACTATCATTTTATGCAATATAATTCACTACATAAGTAATTTTGATAATAAATTACCTATTTAATGTTGAAACACACTTACACCCACACTAGTACTAAAGGGTTTCAGTGATTGAAAAGATAACCGATACAGTTTGTGTGCTAAAGATTAAGTTTATATCAAACGTCATACGGACACGTTGCAATTCATAGATTACACAACGATATAGAATATACAGAGTGATTAAAAGTCATAATGTTGAATGTTCCCCATTTTTCATTTTAATAAGAAATGTATTCAAATTCTGGTTTTGGAATTTTTAAATATTCTTATAAAGTCCATATTTTAATGTTAATTACTAGTTAGATTATTAATTGTACAACTGATGGTTAAATGACTTTTGGCATTACAGACTTTTAAATAAAAGCCCCCTTTTATTGTAAATTATTAAGTGTAAACTTTTTTTGTAAATGTTGTTGTATCTAATTTTAAAACTGAACTAGAAATATCTTAGTTATCAAAATGTATACAGATACTAAGGATAGTCCTTAAAATTGGATTTACAAAAATATAATATATATATCGCACACCCAGAAGAAGAACGACACAACTCAAAATTTGAACAATTTGAGTTAAGTGCATATTCTAAAAATTCGTATTTTACTGATCGAATAGCTAAAACGACCGAAGTCAAATTCATATTAGTATTTATCTGAGACGTAGTTACGACGTTTTACACTTTTATATGTAATAAATTATTTTTAGTGAAGACCGGCTTAACTCAGATAAGCCGTTTTATCTATTGCACTTTGAAACCAATTATATTATATATAATATTTGCTATATTATTGTTGTTTGTAAAACATAAAAAAAAAAACATGTATTAATTTCTTAACTAATTCAGTATATATATACGCAATATGGGACCCCTATTAATATACAATATTAGCTGCTTGTAAAGTGTGTTTAAATAATAATAAAGTAATAATAAAAATAGGTTTTTAGTTTTTTTTTCACATTTTATTATTATTATTATTATTATTATTATTTATAATATACCTATATTGTATTAAAAACATTTACGTATATGTGTATAGCTAGCTTACAATGAGATAGTTATATTATAATCATGAATATACTGTTATTGTTAACAGCTTATGCTTTATTATGGAGTATAATATTTAACTAAGAAATATTAATTTAAGACATTAGAATATATTTTTTAACATGTTATTTTAATAAATCAAAGAGGCGATAAATGTATTTTTCTTTAATTGATTCTTCCTTACGGTTTTCATTAAAATACCTGTAATAATTTATTAAATACAAGGCTGGGCAAGTTAATGATTTTTTTTAACTCAGTTAAGTTTATATGCACGATAACAAAAAGTTAAAAGTTAATTTAACTATATTAATTTCACAATAATTAAGGAAGAAATTTAGTAAGTTAACAGTTAAGTTAATGAAAAGCTAAAAGCAACTAGTTAAGTTAAATAGTTAAAGTTAAATTACTTTTTTCACTTAACTTTAACTTTTTAACTCGTTAATGCCCAGCCTTGATTAAATTCATAAATTATCATAATATAATAATACATAATTACACCTATTGGCATATCGGGAGTTCTTTTTAACTAATAAGTATTCCTGTTGGTTGTAATTGATGGTGACACAAACGTAAACAATGGTATTATAATGGTACAAATTTAAAGTGTAATGTTTCTACTAATTATTAATAAGCCTTAAAGGCGGTAAACAATAAAGTTGGAGCTGACTATAGACGTCTCTAAGTCAGCTACCGGATACAACAATAATTCAATATGATATACAATAAATATACAGGAGAAAGACTTAACTATAATATTACGACGGCGGCGATGATGGTGTCGGTCGGCGGTGGTGATCGGAGTAGGCGGTGGACAAGTTATTCCGGGCGATCAGCTGATCGATGGCGGTGGCGTGCGGTGGGCAACATGGAATCGCGAACTTATATTATTGTGTTGCGATCGCGAACTTGTACTATAGAATTATGATCGTGACGAAAAACAGCGACACTCGATAGTGAGGTAAATACTGCTGCGAATAAACCGCAACACCGACGAAGTCCGACGACAAGAGAGACACCACAACTAGTCGCAGTTGCGCCGCCGCACCAGCACACTCATATAAATAACCAGTCTGGTCGATACCATGTAGGACGGGAAGGGGATACGCACGCAAATTCGACGTCCAACACGTAGACTCGCTAAACAGTGCGATATGAATGAAAACGGCAAGGAATTGACACAGACTTCTATGCTGACTAGATAAGGTACCTACTCGCGGCAACAGTTGAATCCTCATGGTCAGTTGGCATTGTATGTTATTTTATATGGTAAATATTAAATCTGTTGTGTTGCATTTTATTACTTTTAAACCTGTTGATTGAAAACAAAAAAATAAATATTTTACATGAATCGTTTCGCATTTTTTGTTTTGATTTAATATTAAAAACGATGGTATCTCTAATACATTTTGTGAATGTAATATTTTGCAAACTGAAAACATGGTGGACGTTCAATCAGCTGGCTTCATAGTTTGCAATGGTTAACACGCGAAATACCTTATCTAGTATTATATAGAAATCTGTGGAAATTGACGACGACTTGCATAAACAATTCCGATTATCACATTTTAGTTTAATTTAGTGATTCGTACTCACGATATAATAATAATTCGTGTTGATGTCTATTTGATTAACCGAGCCAATATGAAAATAGTTTAATTAATTATTATTGCGAACATCCACAGTTATTTCATAATATAATTCAACGTCAATTCGACGTCCAACACGTAGGCTCGCTAGTGTGACTCTGTGGGAATTGACGACTACTTGCGTAAGCAATTCCAATCATCACGTTTTAGTTTAATTAAGTGATAATTTTTTTTACATCAATAGGAAAATATACATAGCTGTAATAAACCTGAAGGAACGAAGCTAGTTATGAATTTGTGTGCATTATAATCCCATCAAAAACAAATACGTCAACTCCACGTAAAAAAAATATAAAAATAATGATTCGCTTTAAAATGTGTGGTATAAGAGGTAGAATCTTAGTAAATCATCGAATGTGTAAAATGTATTCAATAGTAAATAATCCAAATTTAATAGAAATTAGTTATTAATATGTATTTATTACCTATATGGCTATGTGAATTATTTTAACTGAAATAAGTCCAAATTTACTTTACTTGGCGGGGAGATTCAAACTAAAATTGTACTTATATAGTTAAGCACTATGATATAATATATATGTATATATATTTATAAATCAACTAATAAAGCAATGATTCGTACGTCATGATATAATAATAATTTAGGTTGATGTCTGTCTAATTGAGCAACTGAGCCAATATGTCAATTAATTATTATTGCGAACATTCACAATTATTTCTTAATATAATTTATACAATTGTAAGTAATAATTAATAACTAGAACTAGGACTTTGGTGACTTTTGTATTTTTTTTCTTTGAATTTTAGACATTGCTAACAAAAAACTAAATTTGTTTCGTGATATAACAATTTAGAATGTGCAATTTTTATTTTGCATTTTTTGTGTTGAATGCATTTTATTGTATTTTTAAGGTCATTTTTACGTAATATTAAAAATATTACGTTCATTTTGTGTATTTAAACTAATTTTTGTTTATTTTAAGCTTTTTTTAATATGTGTTGTATAGGTAAAATAATAAAATTTATTTTAAAAGTAAATTTTTTTCGCTCATCTAAGTAAAATTTTTGGTCATTTTTTAAGTTAATTATTTAGAGTTTTTAAGTTATTTTCACAATTTTTTTTAGTGCATTTTTGTGTATTTTTTAGGCCATTAAAATCCTACATCTAGACTAATAACAGTAATCCGGCAATTAGCGCACAATGAAATAATAATTATAAAGATGACGATTACCGCTCGCCGCCCACACAATATAATTAATAATAAAATATGGTTTATCGTGGTGATTTGTGAATGCGAGTAAAATATTAAAACTGTAAAAGTAAAAAAAGTATTGCACAAAAAATACAATACTCGAAAACAGAAAATAGTGCGAATTATGCAGATTAGACGGTTCGGCATTCAGCGCTATACCAACTAATGATTAATGAGCAAAATAGTACAATGTAATTTGCACACACAATTAATATCAATACAAAAATAATTCAGAAAAAACAGATTGCTTATGAGATTGCGCGTGTGAGTGTGATTGGGTGGCAGTGGACTTCAAATCATACATTTTTTATGACGTATAGCGTACATGACAGATATAATTAATAATACGTTTTATATAATGGGCACTGCTTAAGTAGTACAAAACTTATAAATTCGCGATGAAATTAAAAAAATGGGTCATCGTAATGGATGTGTTAAATTTGAATTCAATGATATAAAATTAGTGTACACGAAAAAAGATTCTAATCGAAGACGGTCGTCGACCTATACTACTACTAAATGTTAAGCTACGAAGATTATTTTATTATATTATTGCTACTCTTGCTATTTATTTTACAATAAGTCAGTGTTTTTTTAATGATTTTTTCTGACTGCACAAACTAATTCCCACTTTTGGATTGTAGTAGGTCATTTGTCTACGCGGACCAACTCTATGGACTGTTAACTGTTGAACTGTGCCGGCTATATTACTGTCTACTGTAGGTATACTGTATTATCTACATTTTTTATTTTCATAAAAATGCATACACACAGAAACGACACCTATGTAAAAACATATAAATCCGGACTAACCCATGATATACCAAATAAATAATTTTATATTTATGCACTATTTTTATTGTAAATAATAATTTTAAAATGTTGTTTGTAAATATAAGTAATAATTCTTACCAAGTAATATTTACTTGCAATAGGTAATTTGTATTAATAATTGTTTACACAAATAAAAACAATCAATTGACTAGATAACTTTTTTTTAATTTTTGTGTTAAACGTTTGCATCATAATATACTAGTAGGTATATAATTTTATAATATACAATAAATATCATCCTGAAATTCTTTTTTTGCACTGCACAAAGTAACAATTTTCACTGCACAAAATGTGTCTCATTCCGGTCATTCCACACCAAAAAAAACCCTGCTATAAGTAAGGCTGTAGGTTTAATTTATTTTCGCCGAAAAAATTGCATTTACAAATTTAATTGTTTGAATATTATATATATTTATAAGGTATTATACAAGACCTTATATTATAAGCTATATGGGGAAATTTTGATAAACATGATCCACATGTTATCATAATCAAACTATAAAATGTCATGCACACAGATATAATTCACAATATCTGTACCTAAATGAAATTATAATAGCAATTATGTCCTAATAATGAACTACAATGTTATGTTATTTATAGTGTCAGATGTAGGAAATTTAACGACCGAGGCTAATAAAAATGAAGCATCCTTACGTAGGTGGTACGAGGTGTTCCGGGTGTCAACACAAAATGTTTAAATACAAATCAAAAAGTGTACTTTTAAATTACAAATATTTTTATTGAAATATTGTTTGCATGCATACCGTGCGTACGTGAAAACTAGATACACTCTATAATTCACGAGCTTACCTAAATTACTCAGTACTAAGTACCCTAAACATATTTTAAAATTTAACTAGAGAAAGATTGGATGATTCAATGGTCTAGTTTCATGTGCCGCAACAGAATTAAAAAATCTATCTAGAGTACAGTCTGTAGTATACACATGGTATAGTAGCAAGGCTGGGCAAGTTAATGATATTTTTTAACTGAGTTAAGTTAGGTTAAACTAAAATCTAAATCAAGTTAATAGTTAAAAGTTAATTCAAAATGTTCTATCAATTGAACTAAGTTAAAAGTTAACCAAAATTTAATATTAACTTTTTAACTCAAGTTAAGTTACTTAAAAAAAAATTTCTTGTTTTCATCTAGGTAAAATTAAAACAATCGGTACCTAAAATTGTTCATATTATTAGACCAAAATTATTGTTTTATTTTCCAAAAGCATTAGGTAACAGTCCACACATTTATTAGCATACTTTTAAAATGTGTACCATCAATTTGCGCGTCCACGCCGCCGGAAATCGGAATGCTGGTTATCGGCAAAAACGTCGAATTAATAATAAATTATCCAAAAATAAACGCGGTATTCCTAAGAACCGTAGACTGTCCACGCTACATCTATACAATTATTAATTCGTAATAAGTATAATATAATAATAATATATAAAATAGTTTATAATAATAGGAATATAACTGGCGACGATGGCGAAAAATAACGGGTATTGATAATATTCGTAATTTAATAATATTATAGGCATTTATATTTTATATGAATAAGTATTTTAGAATATTATATATTTTATGGTTATAGATATTATATTAAAGAAGTGTTAGGTACATTGATAAATGTAATAATTATATTATGATTATATTTAATTATATAAATCATAATAAAAAAGAGTAATGTATTTAGTTGGTACGGGGCTTTTTTTTCCTCGATTCTAATCACTGATATAAAATACAAATATTCATTTATTTCACGTCAATTTATTAGAATTATTAAAATCTTAAACTAATTACAAATAAAAATCAAAAATCAATTGTTATCAATAGTTTTTTTATAATAGAATTATAAACTTATTCTATTATTAGAATTTATAGTTACAATTATAAAATTAAATTTTTTTTACAATTTACAATTTATTTATTAGTGCACGAACTTTTTGGATGGCACTTACAGTTACAAAGTAAATTATTTTTTCAGTTCATACATCATTCTGTCTCTACCACCGTGTCCAAGTTAGGTGGATGTTAAGTAAAATATTCTTCGTCGTGAACGTAAAATATAGTATCAGAATTATCTTTCATTATTGGACGTATAAGTTTTTCATTAGCCTGCACTTGCATCACATCAATACATCATACCGTTGTACTAACCAATTATTTGTGAAGATTCTTTTTTTCCTGTTTTAATACGTTTCACTTCACTCATTTAAAAATCATATTTTTCTTTCAGAAAAAACGTGCTGTTATTACGTTCAGTAGTTATATTTTTTATAATTGTTTCAAATTTGGTTTTCAATTTAAAGCACACTTATTAGTTATTACACTACACAACACTGAAACTAACTAAACTAGTAGGTAGACACGCGGTACACTGTCACACTAATAACTAAAAGTTAATGAAAGCCAAAAGTAACTAGTTAGGTTAAAAAGTTTAAATTAAATCAACTTTTTAACTTAACTTTAACTTATTAATTCTTTAATGCCCAGCCTTAGATAATGATAAAAGACACGAGCCCGGATTTCTCAAGTAGGGTTTTAAAATTTCATGAAATTTATTTTCTTGAAATATTTCATTTTGATGAAAAATAAAAATAAAATGTTTATTATACCTAAAAGTATATAGTCGTAAACTTCTAAGTGAATATTTTCAAAAGCTGGTTTATTGTATGAAACAAAGAAAATATGTAACATATTTACATATAAATTATAAGTTGTTTAACAAATCTATAATAGTTATAACAAACTATATGATCTAAGTACCTATTAAATAATGAGCCCAAAGCACCTTCACATCACTCAGTCATATACACGCATATATTATACGTTAGTTACTGAAAATACACTATTATTTCATTCATTGTTGGAATTGACTTCAACTTTATTTCAAACCGTTATCTTTTGGGTTGCTAATGTACAACAATATTTTAAAACTCATGTAAAAAATTTTTTTTATTCCCAAAAAATTCTTAGCACTATATAATATAGAATATACAAATATGAATCAACAAAAAAAATATGTTTTTTTTAATTCTAAGTGTGTAATCAATTTGTTGTTTCTAATCATCTATAACCGAACACGTTTAAAAGAAGGAAAAATATTTTTCATAATTTCATTGAAATATTTCAAATTTAGAACGCTAATCTCAATACTTCGTGCGCTTATACAGCATACATATAACACTATATATATATATATATATAGGCCAACCGGCATTTGTGTGTGTGTACTATGTATGAGTCATGGTGTAAATCGCTCGATCACCAGTGGACGGGATTGCCGAGCAAATACTGATGAGCTACGTGTGATATGAGTACACATGAGTGTGCATATATTTCTTTTGCACGGTGGATACTTAAAACTACCTATTAAATAAAATTGTAACACTTATTTTTTATGATAAGGTATTGGTCTATAATTTAAATAATAACAATTTTTATTATATATCCGGCCGTTCAGGCCTAACAAAGTGAAAATAGTTGATAGTATAAATATATAGTGCGATGAGGCGAGACCAATACATTACATATTTATATATGTAATAATCATAATAATAACCAATACAAATAATTTAAAGACTTACAGTTCGACGGTGCACTGCTGGCCAGCTCGTACCTGCGTCTAAATAATAATTATGTGATTTTCACACACGCACACACAATAATACCAAAAGGTTTACAATAATAATAAAACGGAAATTTGTGCCTGCGAAATATACAATAAATACAATAGTAATTATATAATAATGAGGCAATTTATACCTGTGAATTAAACGCTAGAAACTGATGCTCGCGTTTAAATAAACATAATAGCAATGCGGCGAATTGCGGACATATTTAACCTTTATGTGACTGGAAAGGTACCCAGGTAACTTTTTAATTTTTAAATTTATTTTTCTCTTAAATTTTTAGTACGCATGTACACTTTAAAAGTTTCAAGTATCCACAAAAATTATTCTTAAATTAAAAAAAAAAAAACTAAAATCATCATTCTCCATTTGATTACCTCTCTAATGTTCACCAAATTTGCACTAAAATAACTATAAAAAAATTGTGTTGATGTATATATTTGTTAAGCTATAATTTGTGGTTTCAGTATAACCAACTTCTGATAAACCTTAATTTAAATGTTAATTTCTTAGCAACAGATAATTAAAATACAAATAACCATACTAATACATTTTTAGTCAGGTACAAATCATTATTTGCAAATTTTCGTTAAAATGACGAAAATAATATGAAACTTTTTAATAAAACATTCAAAAACTAAAGAATAAATAAGAAATCAATTAAGATACTATAATACAATATAAGAAAACATTTATATATTGTATCGAAAAAAAAAGTTATGAATGCTAACAAGTTTAAAAAAATCCAGGCCTATTAATGGCTACTACTCCTCCTGAAGGCTGATTAGTATTCCTTAACGGAGCGACCATGGTCCAGGTATTAGTTTTTGGGTTGTAACATTCTACAGCATCCAAATTAGTAGTTTCGTCTTCTCCACCGATGACATACAATAATCCGTCTAATGCAACTACTCCTATATTTGAAATTAAGTTTATTTCAATACATTTTTAAAAAAAATGTTTCATACAATAATTATGAATTATTCTATGAGAAGCTACCTGCACGATCTCGAGGTAAATGCATGTCCGCAACAGGTGTCCAAATACCTGTACTTGGTCTGTATGCTTCAACACTATTCAATAACTTATATCCATCACAACCACCTACAGCATACAGTACGCCATCTAAAACTCCTACACCAGCACTTCTGCGATGTTCACACATTTTTGCGACTTCTGTCCATTTGTCAAGACTGGGATGATAACATTCGACTCTATCTACAACCTCCCATAATGCTTCACTAAAACCTCCTACCTACAAAATTGAATTAATACATATTGAAAGGTAGAAACATAATTGCATAGCGTTTTCAATGAAAGTTATTGAGTACGTATTTATGAAAAGTTGTATAAATACAATACTATTAATTATTAATAAGCGTATCAAATTAAATATTACATGAGTTTGAAAACTGTTAGAAATTAAATTTCAATCTTAACAAAGTATGAATGAATAATTTTTTAATAAAAACTAAAAAAATAATTTATATTTTATGTTTAAAATAAACAGATGATAAAGTTTAATAAGATTAAAATATTTTGTGTTGTCATTTTCAAACATTTTCAAACATTAATAATATTAATAACTTATAAATCTGTTGCAAAAATAAAATGGCGTTTTGGTAACTCCTATATATAGGTAGGTTTGCCGATAAATGACAATGAATCAGTCTCTGTTGAAATTATTAAACCATTGAATTGAGAGGGTAGATAACCAAATATATTTTATATTAGTATATTATTATTTATTAATTATTATCAATTTAAATTTTATGTATACTAAATTCCTTGATTCATTATCATGAGAATTTTTTTATTTCAATCACAATTATTATTGTGGCGAATTTATAACAAATTTAAAATCATTAAAAATAATATTAGTTTACCGCATATAAAAGATTATTCAGGACTCCGACCCCCAAGTGGGATCTTGTAATAGGCATATTAGATATCATACGCCATTCTTGAGTATTGTTGTCAAAAACTTCTGCATTATCTAATGCATCATTACTATTATTACGTCCGCCGACCTTAAATGTATTATATAATTTATTGTTCAATGTTACCTACTTTATAACAGAAATAACGAAAAAAATGAATAAATTATTATTCAACATTACTTACGGCATATAGGTAATTATCGATAACACCAACTCCAAAAACCACTCGTTCAACTAACATCTCAACACTTGGTTTCCAACAAGGGGATTCAGAAGATAAATCAAGAACTTCAACAGACCGAAGAGATGTACAATCATCGTCAACACCACCCACAGCAAACACTAAATTATCTTTCATTACTGCTGCACAAGCTCTATGACGGCTTGTAATCATTTCTGGTCCAACATTCCATTGGTCCCTTTTTGGGTCGTACCATTCTGTACGCTTAGGTTCAACTCCACCTATATCTAATAAAACCTGTTATATTTTAACTAATTAATGTATTGGAAAAAGAAATAGTTTATAACAGAATTATACTTTATCTCCATGTCTAGGCTTATACCGGATGTTTTGTGGAATAAGCTCTTCTGACTTGAGTGTATGAAAATGCAATGCCTCGCTTATGTAATCTTTACCTTAATAAATTATAAACAAATATATGTATATATTGTAAAATATAAATGCATATTTAAAGAAAAAATTTACATTTAAAACAATTCTTAATAAGAGGTTCCTCAACTACTTTTTTTAATATGTAATTCTTCGATATCAATGGTAAACGTACGTGCTCCATTAATTGTGGTAAAAAACATTTTCTTGAACCCAATTCATGTTTTACCCACTGAATAACACTTTCAAATACCTAAAAAAAAAAGTATACATACTTATAAATTAATTAGAATTCATATTATAAGTTTACTGGATTTTGAATTTGCAAATACTAAAATATAACAATAATCAATTTTAGTGTGCCTACTTTTTCTTCAGATGGAACTGTAAGTTTATTACTGGAGATCAACTGAATTACTTGTTCCGATGATAGCGATAGAAATTCGCCACCACCAACAACTTCTCTAAAAATCAAAATATAACAATAATAAATAAAATATCCATATAGAATCATAATGATAAATTAGATTTCATACGAAAAGTGTTGTTGGATATATAGTTCTGAACTTGTTAACAATTTCGTACAGCTGTGTAAATCAGCTATTGCGTATATACCGATACAATTTGTGGGGCAGAGTTGTGACTGTAGAAAATCACAACACACCTCTTTTATTTCTTGTAATTGCAATAGATTTGCAGCTGGTAACAAATCCTAAAGAAATAAACAATAACCAATCTAAACGATTTTGTTGTATATAATAAAATCCAATTGTATATATTGTTACCTGGACGTTTTCTTCAGTGATCACGATTCCTCCCGAATAAATAAAGTTTACCAACAGCTGTAAAGCGGTTGAATCTATCTCTCTCATTTCAACAAGATCGTGATTCCTTTCTGAAAAATTGGTGAACATAGCATGGAAATATGGACTAGCCGATGCTAAAATCACTTTATGTGCGATTATAATTTTTTTATCGTCTGTTTCTAGTTTAATATCACAAAAAACCATATCTCTAAAAACAAAACAAGTTGTTACTCATATTTATCTACCATATACACTTAAAACTTACTGCCGTAATGATTGTAACACTTCATATATCTCAGCATAAGTAGATTTTTTATACTCGTATTTTGCATGTTTTACACATTTGCCAGATTCTGTTTTTTCCTTTTTATTTTGCATGGTAATTGGTATGTGAAATCCGGGTTTTGGAGTTCGTTTAACTAAAAAAAGTGAATTTCAAAATCAACTATAGATATTGTTGAAAATCGTTAATAATCTTCAATTAAATCAAAATTTATATCAAAAACATAATTTTAGTTCAAAATTCAACAGAAACCAACAAGTCAATAATATTGATATATGATAATTTCGTTTTATAGTGGAGCGTATTGACTAATATACCTTATGGAAATAGTACAATCTTTCACGTATTTCTGGCTCGTAGGTAGAAATCTTAATAAAAACAATAAATACTGAAAATATATAAATCAAATTAATTTAAATAATGTTTAACACCTAAAAAGATAAAACAGTCAATCATATAAAAATATACAAATCTTAAATTAATAAAATCAATACATTATTTTAAATTTAAACCAGACAAGTATAATATTAATAAGCTAAATTGAAATTAAAATCGAACATTTTAAATTAAATTTTAATTCCTGTAGTAAAAAAACACATTCTAATATTTGTATTATATGTCCAAAAAAATATAAAACAGGTAAGCAAAAAATAAATTATTAAAGAATAATAGAATCCTAAAAGTATTATGAAAACATTTCATACATCGTTATACTAACGTAAGATATTATATTATATTTTGAGGAGGTTGCGACTATATATATATATATTACTAGTGATGTGCGGGCCGGAAGCGGACATCAACTCCGTTTCTTTACGTCACTAACACCTAAGTCCTAAAAATATGGAGGATAAGCTGAGTGTGTAGTGGTGTGATAGCTCAAACAGTAGTGTGACGTACGTGTGATCGGGATCATCTATCAATTACTGTCGACTGTGTAGTGCGTGTTGTGAACTTATGTTTATTTGTGTATGTGTGTGTGAATGTGTGTGGATGTATATACAATAATCATAACGCCGAACGCGTCGCAGTAGTGGGGACGGCGTCTGACTACCTATATGTCTGACCGCCACCCGACAAAAACTGGTCGCCGACTGGTCACGGTCTTATTTTGAATAGAGTATAGACAAATAAAAAAAATGGTGACACGGTATTGCTGGTAAGTAAGTTGCTGTATAATTCACGAATTTAAATAATACACAATGATAATATACTAAGTCACTAAGATGATAGTGCGCGGCACTTACAGCTGTACAGAATAGAATAATAATAATGTTTGATGAAAATAATAATATAGATTAAACAGTACAGCAATTACACAGTACAAGTATAATGATTAACGCTCGGCCCTTATGGCCAAACAGAACAAATTAAATTATAATATTAAATGGCCTTTCTGGCCCAACCAAAACGATATAATAAAATAATATAGAAAACCTATTTGAGCCACTGCCACGTGCAAATAATGTGATCCTTTTAGTCTAACAATATATACAAGGCTGTGCTTTAACGAGTTAAAAAGTTAAAGTTAATTTAATTTCAACTTTTTGACTCAACTAGTTACTTTTGGCTTTTCATTAACTTAACTGTTAACTTTGTAATTTTCTTTTTTAACTAACGTGAAATTAACGAATTAATTTTTCATTTTAAGAAGTAACTTAAGTTAATTTATTTTGTTCTTAATTTTATTATATTTCACTATTTCATTCTATTTCGTTTTCATGTCAAAAGATATTTACCGTGAATTGTTTAAAGTTAAAAATTTAAATCATTCAAATCTACCTTATACGGAAATACTGTATAAAGTATAAACACTATAGTTTATAAATTAGTTATGGGTTGGAAAAAAATTAAGTACGCTAGCCTTGTATAAACAAATTATTTTTTAACTTAATAAATAGTTAACAAAAAGTGTGTATTAACTTTTAACTTGACTGAGTTAACCTATAGTTAAATTAACTTTTACATTTTAACTTTTTATTATTGATGCATATTAACTTAACTTAACAGAGTTTAAAAAAATCATTAACTCGCCCATCCTTGAATTTATAACAATAAAGATAATAACTAAAATATATTATATAAATGCCCGGCCCTTATGGTCGAACAGAATAGAATGATATTGACGGAGCTATTTAAGCTGTTAACTTGTATAAAATATAAAGATGATAGTAATGTACGGCCTCCTGGTACGACAAATAATAATTATAAAATATTTATAACCCTTTTGGCCCAACAATTGAACATGTATAATAAATAAATAAATAATAATAAAAAATAACTCACAGTTTGTGGAGCGCAGACTAGTTAGTAGCTGGTCCTGTGCTAAAATAAAATATAATATATGTACCGTAGCGCTTAGCGCACACAAAATATAATAATAGGTGCCGCCGATTCACGCACAATTTGCAATAATAAAATAATTCGGTATTATAATCTAAAAAATATTAAAAAGGTTGCGAATTGCGGCTATGGTTAATAATAAAATAAGTATAATAAATCTGATACGCCACACATATTGGTGTTCGCACTCACAATAATAAAACACAGTTATACATTTTTACTATTTGAGTAAATGAACACTTTAATACTTTTATAATAATATATTGGCACACGTCGATACTGCCGCGACAACGTACGGTTCGAGACAAAAATCGCGGCGACCGTGTTAAAATACTAATCGGCAGCCGACCCGGCGGCGTGCGATAACGCTCTGGCTTTATCTGAAGGCAAATGCGGGGGGTCGCAATCATAATTGAGAGTTTACAGCGCCATCTGTATAAAACACGGACTGAGATACAAAATGTGACGCTAAATAAAACCATTGGTAGCGCTGAAAACATTCAATCATGTGTGTTGATGATAACAGAGGAACCTTTTGCGGGCCGTCCCCCGTCACCCGCCGACCATGTCGTTTCCAATCCATTATATCTTAGTCCGTGCACAAGACACATTCAAAAATAGTAAACGAAGAACAGCTGACTACAAGAACAGATGTCTTTAGTGGACCCATGGAACGGAAAACGCCAGGTATAGTGAAACCGTAGCGCAAAAAAATAAACACCGCTCCGTTTCTACTGTCCGCCCGAACCGTCACCGACGATTCCTTAGCGCGTCCAATCCCATACCTTCGCGGCGGCGGTCAGTTGGTTTCAAATGTTTCATTATATTCGATTGCAATATACTATTGTAGACACATTGTTTTGTCCTTAATAATAACTTAGGTGTATTACGTAAGTAAACACAATTTTGTGGCTTGATTTAAATAGCATTATTATTCAAACATACATTATAATAATGTAATAATAATAATAACGGTCAGATCATTAAATAAATTACAATTAAAGTTTAAACAGTGTGTAAGTACATCGAATTATATACGATTACCTCGATGTATAACGAATATATCGGTTAACGTCACCACGTAGATACACAGCTTAAGTGTTGGAGTTTTGACCGTTGTTGACAACACAAACTGTTGTTGGGCAGGTCCAAGTTCCTATCCGTCGTACGCTTTCCGGGCGGCGACTGTCCGATCATATGGTTTAAAACGGCTGCCCTTATTCCGAATTTTTTTGCATTTTTTATTCGATTTTTTTTCACTTTTTAGATTCTGAGCTAAGCGATTAATTTATTTATTTTACAATGATGTGTTTTTTTTTCCATGTGTCTGTCATCACCTTTTAGGACAGTAAAAGTGCTTGGATTTTCTTCAACAGTAACATTTCTGATAGGAAAGTGAATCTAGTTGGTACTTTAAGTGGTCAAAAGTAAAAATTTCCCAGTAGTTTTCAAAAGCGACGTGAAAAACAAAAAAAAATTATCTGTTTTTGAGAAAATCGATTTTGGTTTTTGGTGCAACTCCAAAACGAATGACCGTAGGTACATGCAATTTTGACTGAATGTTTCTATTAGCATTTTCCATACACCATACAATTTTCCAAATATGTTGACTTATTTTGAGCTGTTTACAGACATTTTTAGTTTCCATTTTTTAGTTTTTTTTTCTATAAATATCAATAAAATTCTATTTGTTGGTTAAAAAAGCTTGAAAATTTAAAAGGAGAACGTTAGGTTATTGTTTCAAAAGCAGATGTAAAAAATTAAAAATCCATGGTCACAATTTTTTTTATAAGCTTCTAAAGTTCAAATATTGACAAAATACGTAAAAATGATAAAAATTTGCAAACTATTTTGAGTTAGAAATTTATAAAAAATTTTCTTTTTAAATCTAAGATTTGAAAATGTAATACAAGATTCTTCATATGTTTGTCTACTTTTATAAAAAAAAAAAAATGTCTACAAGAAAGTCAAATTAAATTTTTATGAGCATTTGAAATGTCACATTTTTACATCATTTGTTTTCACTCGATTTTTCATGAAACGATTTTCTTATTTTGTTGTAATTAAAAAACGAATGACTGTAGGTACTTGAAAATTTCATTGAACATTTATATTAGCATTTTCTATAGACAATAAAATGTTAAAAATAATTTGACTCTTTTTGAGCCGTTTACGGATATTGTCAGTTTTTAATTTTTTTAGTTTTTTTTCTATAAAAATCAATTAAATTTTATTTGTTAGTAAAAAAGCGTAAAAATGTAATGCAAAACTCCTAAAATAATGTAAAATAGCAGTTGAAAAATATTAAAAATACATAGGCACATTTTTTTTTTATAAGCATTAAAAGTTCGAATTATGACAAAATTTATTAAATTTAAAATTTAATGAATATTTTGTAGTTAAAAATTTATAAAATGTTCACATTTTATAGCTATGGATTGAAAATTTAAAACAAGATTCCACGTAAATAGGTTATATATAAATTACTTTATGCACAATAATATATATCAAATATACTAAGTAATATCATAGGCTGACTGACTATTTTCGCTCAGAATCGTTTTTCTTATACAATGATATTATATCATTGAATTCAAATTTAACACCATCCATTACAGTGACCCACTTGTAGCCTACTGTACAGCAGAGCGACCTCCACTTACCCACCTTTTTTTTATATAAATATATTTACACTACAGTTACATAGTATATTATATAAGTATCTATATGTTGTTTATTTTATTAGGAATTATAATTGCACATTTCTCAAAATGTTCATTGTTATATATAAATACATAATATTATTATATATGTTTGTATTTATATTGTATATAGTTTGTATTTTTCGTAAATTATTTCGTATGTTTTGTGATTGGGTTTTCACTTCTAGCCGCTCGACGTCAGGTGTGCAATCCACCGCAAGTGGATTGCCTACCTAGGTAGGTTACTTGAAAGTTAATCGATTTTGACTTGAGATGACTGATTTGCTAGACACTCCAACACGGTTTTTGACTTCACCCTTTTTACATTGAAAAAGCACGGGTCATGCGACGGCTTATATCTTTCTATCCGCCACAGCCGGATTGCATATTTTTGTTTCGTCTTAGATGGGTGATGACTGACTTGCTAGACACTCTAACATGCAGGTTTTTGCATTTTATTTTCAATTTTTTTTTCATATAAATAATTTTACAGTTAAATGTTTATTTATATTGCATTAGTTAATATACTATGTATCTATACATGTTATTTATTTTATTAGAAATTATAATAATTTTATCATAAGTACCAAATTGTACTCGTAGGTCTTCCAGAACGTAGGGCTTTTGGTATAAATATTTTTTTTCCATTGAATAAAAAATATTCGCTAAGAGCGTGCCAACCATAATACATTTACAATTAATACTCATCGGTATGATATTGAAAATTTTTCTGTTGTTACTTTTTGATTTATAATCAATTACAAACATTATAAGTACCTACGCATTACTAATATGCTTAAAATCTTTGAATATGCAATATCCTATACATTTACTAAAATATGCAACATACATTTTTGTACTTTGATTGAATGTATTATCATATTATAATATACATCAACATTATATTACAGACCTGCTGAAGGTGCTACCGTATAATCACGAACCAGACATATTAACATATTATACATTAGAAAATAATATTGGACATTTTAGAGTAGTGCAATGATTGTACTGATCTCATAATCATATTGTGGTTTAGTTTATTAGTTTATTTTTTATTTTTGTGTCTAACATCACATTTTGGATCGAGTTTTTGAAAAATTTGACGATCAACTTTTAGGGTGGTTTTTGAGGTTTAATTTTTTCAACGATAATCTTAATTTTGTACCATTTTAAAATTAAATTAATTTGCTCGGACGCAATAAACTTATCTTAAAATATTCGAATGTAAATATTGAAAAACTAAATGCTTGTTATTTAGTTTTTTAATTTAAAAAATAAATTTATGTTAACACGGGGTCATGTGTAGGCTATTTAGCTACACTACTGTCGTGGGTCATGTTTTTACTGGTCCTTTATGAAATAACAAAATTAGTAGGATATAATAGCCGATTCGAAAACACTGATCTCTCTGATCAGTATGATCATATGATCCCTCTGATCCTCTGATGAACGATTTTTTTATTTTGTTCTAATTAAAAAACATATGACTGCAGATACTTGAAAATTTTACTGAATGTTTATATTAGCATTTTCTATACACGATAAAATTTTTAAAATATTTTGATTTGTTTTGAGCTGTTTGCGGACATTGGCAGTTTTCAATTTTTTTAGTTTTTTTTTTCTATAAAGATCAATAAAATTTTATTTATTGGGTAAAAAAGCGTGGAAACTTAATGCAAGGCTCCTAATATATCGTTCTAATAGCAGTTGAAAAATATTAAAAATATATAGACACAATTTTTTTTTATAATCTTTGAAAGTTCATATTTTGACAAAATTTATCAAATTTATAATTTAATAATTATTTTGTAGTTAAAAATGTATACAATTTTCAACTTTTATAGCTAAGGATTGAAAATTGAAAACAAGGTTCCACGTAAATAAGTTATATATAAATTACTTTATTCACAATAATATCATCCGCTCAGAATCGTTGAAATCATTGAATTCAAATTTAACACCATCCATTACAGTGACCCACTTGAAACCTACTGTACAGCAGAGCGACATCCACTTACCCACATTTTTTTATACTGAATATTGTTTGAGTTAAAATACGTAGGGCCGAGGTAATTAACAAATAATTGACCGAAAGATTTTTTCACTTATTTAACAAGAATATCATACGCTATATTGTTATCTCTTTTATAAACAAATGATTTACTGTAATTACCTTTCATAAAACGGTTAAATATAGCAATTTTTTTATAAAGGTATTTAATTGCCAATATACTCAGATCACTATAATTTTTATTTGTAGAACCTTCTAAATTATGGTTACTTAAATAGATTCTAACAATATTATTTTGATTAGTTGGAAGTTTAGTACTGAGTATGTATTTAAACTCCTAACAAACCTCTCAAAATAATTAATAAAATTATAAATTGCAGATATTTTGTAATTTAAGATTATAAATTATAATAAAATATAAATAATATAATTTAATCAGAATTGAAGATAAGAAAAAAAAAATATTAATAATGAATCCTTAAAAATAAAAATAAAATTATCAAAACTATAGATATTTAAAATCTTATGATTGTAACATTTAATACATATGAATATACGTATATAGGTGACAGTACAAGAGTTATTACTTATTCTTCAATCGAAAAAAGTAAATTTAATA
Organism: Sitobion miscanthi; assembly: GCA_008086715.1. NCBI lineage: Eukaryota > Metazoa > Arthropoda > Insecta > Hemiptera > Aphididae > Sitobion > Sitobion miscanthi. Next base: position 25,666,549 of record CM017805.1, on the reverse strand, counting down.
CAGTACAGCCTGGTATAGCGTCATATTTGATTATTATTAGTATTTTATTATAATTTTAGTAGGATATAATAGCCGCTTCGAAAACACTGATCCCTCTGATCAGTATGATCATATGATCCCTCTGATCCTCTGATGAACGATTTTCTTAATTTGTTCTAATTAAAAAACATATGACTGTAGATACTTGAAAATTTTACTGAATGTTTATATTAGCATTTTCTATACATGATAAAATTTTTAAAATATTTTGATTTGTTTTGAGCTGTTTGCGGACATTGACAGTTTTCAATTTTTTTAGTTTTTTTTTTGTTCTATAAATATAAACTTTCTTATTTTATGGAGTTTTTGTAGTTGGGTCAAATTGAAGTACGCTAAAGTGATACCCATCCTCACCTTCCCAAAATAGAAGAGGGTATTGCAATGCGTCGCATGATCTATCGTTTAAGCGATTCGCTGCAGGTTACTTCAACGCTTTTTCGGTATAATGTCACGCCGATCAAATTGCTGCCCAACAATGACAGCAACCACCTTTTTAATTGTTGGAGCATTAAAACGTCCTCCATGTTCACCTGTAGGTGTCTTGCCAGCCTTGATGACAACGGAATAATTATCAGAGGGCATATTTTCTATTGCTGTTTCAAAAAGATTGATCAAAGCATTATTTTCATGCAATAGTTGTTGCATTTTGAGAACGATTTCGCGGTTAACGCCAGAGATAGTTTTGCATCGTCGTTTCTATGTCAGCATTCCCCATAAAATATATCTGAAGAAATTTCTCAGTTTCGTCAGGAAGGGGTAGCAGGAACCCAGCTTTGTGGTAAATTTGTCCTTGAATCTTGAACGTTGGCATAAAACCACCTTCTTTAATTTCTTTCACTCAAAACGACGTCATTTGGAATCAGCTATTGTATTTTCGAATGTTTTGTAGAAAAAGTTTTGATTCTGGAGTGGTTCCTGATGTGAGCGACGATGACAGTTCTGGCGGTATCTTGTGAGGTTTTAATTTTATTTTTTCGTCAGAGCAACACATTGAAGACTGCAAAATACTGAAACATACCTATTATTGGACCCCTCTCTCCCCAAAATTTAACATACCTAGTATACTATAGCTATAGCTAGTACAATTATAGTATACTTTACCAGGTGATTCTTTTATCAAACAACTTCATTATTTAAAAAGTATAGATTTTTTTGAAAATATGTTTTTACATAGTTTGAAGTCGCTTATAAAACAACGTTTTATTAAAAAATTATAAGGATAAAAAATATTTAAAAGTATAACTTTTTAATAAAAACGTTGTTTTATAAGTGGCTTGAAACTATATAAAAAAATATTTTCAAAAAAATTTACACTTTTTGAAATAATGAGGCTTGTTTGATAAAAAAATCACCTGGTAAAGTATACTATAATTGTACTAGCTATGGCTATAGTATACTAGGTATGTTAAATTTTGGGGAGAGAGGGGTCCAATAATAGGTATGTTTCAATGTTTTGTAATTTTTATACTTTCCCTATAATAAACTATTAAAATGTTGAACAATTCATTGGCAATTGCTATACTTAGTATTCAATATATACTGTTCAGTGCGTGAAGCAATAATTAACTATCACTAAGGCTAGATATTTTAATATCCTATAATTGGTAATTATCAATTCAGGGCTTGGAAATTTATGCATTAAAAACAATGAAATATTATATGCATACGTATGCACAATAAAAGCGAAAATCTATACTATAAAAGCAAGTCCAGATTTTGTGTCACAGGTTGGCTCCGAAACAGCTTGACCGATTTGGCTAGTTCTATTTTTGTTATGTTCGTAATTGTTAGGACAAGATTCTTATGAAAGAAAATTTTCGGAAAATATACCGGATAATTAGGAAATACGGATGTCAAGAATACAACAGTGGCGCCATCTGTACAGGAAAAAAATAAACTAAATAATTATATATTTTTGTTTAATGTAAGGTTGCTATTGGTTATGATTGTTGTTGTTTTAGTTGTTAATTTTTAAGACCTTTTTATTTATTTATTTTTCAATTTATTGTTTTTTTTTATACAATAAAAGCGAATAATGCCCATAAAGAGGAAATCTAACCTTGGCCACACCACAAATGTTGCCAAGAGGAAACGCTTATAAAGAATTGAAGATAAACGATGCCAACGAGGGATTATTAATCTGGAGTTAGCAGCTCTACATTATGAACCAGATGTCAATTATCACTTACACTCTAAGGGTTTGATTGCAGATATGACCATTATTTGTCGATTTTGTTCTGCATTAAAATTTAAATCAGACACTCAAGATGCTTTGACATGCGTACGACACTACAGCCACCCACATCTTTTCGTAAACGCCTTCTTCTACAAGAACAGGTAGCATCTGACAGACATGATTTAACAACAAGAGTTTTCAAACAAAAACTCAACAAGATGATGGATGATGTTATAAACCCATTATACTTTGAAGTAGTAAATCGTAATATAAGTAATTCTTATTATATCTATATTATATAAGTAACCATGTATATATGTGTCCATCTATGTTATTCTTATATATATGTATACAAGTACCCGTGGGAACGAGCACGGCGACAGCATATGACATTCCGCTGCGTGGACAGTTTTGGTAGCCACAGCGAGCTGTCGTCCACGCTCGTCCTCAAGGGGAGGCAGTCGTATTCCAGCAGAACATCTATCCGAACCTCCGAACTCATGTACATTAAATTGTTTTACATCCTTAATAATAAAAGATATAGTCGGTTATTTCGCCAGCGTACTAGTTTTTTTAATTTTTCGTGTAAACGTACACATCATTTTTGGTGGCAGCGGTGGGATCACCATTTGATTCCAGTACCTATCTGTACGCTAAGCATTAAGAATAACACGATAAGCTATATTTCTTTTAGTATAAATTAAATCGAATCCGTGAAACGATTAGTGTCCAGAAAATCCGATGCGTCTCGTGAACCAACAGTAAGAAGAATCCAAAGTATCAAGAAAATCTAAAGTATCAAGAAAATCCAGAATATCCAGGAAATCCAAAACATCGAGGTAAACAGGAACTCCAGTGTACGACAAGGAAAGGGAACGCGCAGTACCGCCGCCCGAACGACTGGTTAGTAACGCATGCACCCACACAAACGCGAATCCGAAATACGAGCATCGCCGTCGCCGCGTTCGTTGTACGTGTTGCCGCTGAAACCGAAGGTCAATTTATTGAAGCGCGCACACACACACAAACGACTCAGAAATCATAATACACGCGCGCCGCCGCCGTGTCGATAGTGCCGCCCGAACCGAATGACACTCACTTACGCACGCACGCATTCGCCGTCCGTGACGTCTGTGACACAACCGAACGTCTGTGCCGCTGCCGCATTTATACATACTATATCATAGTACCAGCAGCTGATAGCTGCTGCAACACTGATATCCTCGTGCGCCAGCACACGACGCTCGTAATCAGCGCCGCCGCGAAGTGTAAATAAACAACACGACTCACGTTAGCGGTTCGAATACGTAAAAACCGTTTGGTTTTAAAAATACGCGATCGTTGTAATCAGTGTAAATACGCGAACGTCGATTCCACAAGCGCAGTCGAAGAGGAAAGTCATCTTTAACAGCCAAGGAATTCGAGACAAGCCAAACCGAACATCAGTGCAGACCATCCCGAGCATCCCGTAGAAGTGTTAAAAATCAGTAAATAAATAAAAAACAAAAACATGGCAAGGATCATTGTAACTGCGATACTGTGAGTAAATAAATAAATTGTACTACACTCCGTGCTAATTGATAAGTACGTTTTTTTTCTCATCTATTTATTTTTTTTAATTATTAGTATTATTATTATTTTTGTTTTCTGTATAATTCAGAATCGTTAATCTATAGTATTGTATAAATATAATATTAATATCGTAGTTAACATTAGCATTGATGTAAGATTGTACGTAAACACACACACATATATATATAAAATAGCAATTCGTTAGGTATCAGCCAAGTGGCTAGGTAGTTAATGAGCGGAAAAGGGGAAAACGGATCGAATAGGTCATCCCCAAATTCAGATAACGAACCAAATAATCTAATAGCACCACCAAGTCCTACCCCTTGTGTAAGTTTACCGATACGATTCTCAAATCCGGAGAATCCTGCCTCCGAACGTTCTATTGGGAATATCAGTACTGATAACATCTTCGTCAGAACTGGCGTACTAATAGACAATAATTCAGAATTAATATAAGACGTCTCCATAATTTTGGGGGAAGTAGATACCGTTTTGGGGAAGCAGAAAATCAACTCACCCGTAATATCTTAGACAATTCCATTGAAGAAAATCTTTTAAACCAGAATATACTTTCTACTCCTCTTAACTCTAGTGAACAAACCATGAATCCAGCCACTCAGGAAACAGTTCAAAAATGAGTGTTATCGGTAATAACCAACAAAGCATCATGGTAAATTCTGAAGAACAAGCAAATGCAGACACTCCAGCGATATCCAATCCTCAAGTTACTGAAGAAAATCAAGATCAATCAGGTGTACGATATTCATTCGGACCAAGAGGAGAGACAATAGGATTGAGGCTGCTCTAAAACTCTTGCCAGGCTCGTTCAGTGGAGACAAGCAAGAAGAGTTAGAGATATACTTGGAAAAATGCGAGTTTGCGTTATCATGCGCACATGACCATGTACAGGCTCAACCTCTCCAAGGAATCCAAGTTAGACTGACAGGAAAAGCCCGTCAGGCAGTCAAGTACAAGGAAATAAAACATTGGCCTGAACTGAAGGAAGCGTTGAAATCTGCATTGGAACCGCAGAGGACGACCACTTACCTATTTTCAGAGTTGTATTCAACAAGACAGAAAATCGGAGAATATATAACTAACTACACAAATAGGATTGAGCAACTCCAAACTCTTATCATAGAGCAAGAGACAAATGGTTACAGTTGGGAGGTAGCTCAAGCGCTAGGAGAAGGTATCAAGAAGCAAAGCATCCAAGTATTCGTAGAGGGACTAGGACCTCTAAAAGATTTCATCAAGGCAAAAAATCCGTTAACGTTGGACAAGGCCATACAAGCAGCTAGGGAAGAAGAACGGGTCAGAAACTCACAAGAAGCGACAAAGAAGCTATATGGAGTGCGACAGCAAACCACGAAAAAACTCACTTGTGTTCACTGCAATAAAGTTGATCACATGGCAAAGGATTGCAGGAGCAAACCGGCAACGACAAACTCAAGGTCTTCTTCCACAACGGCACAAATTAGAATCATTGAATGCAACTACTGTAAAAAGCCAGGACACCTGCTGAAAGATTGCCGCAAAAGGAATTATGTAAATTCCAAAAAGGAACGCAACCAACAGGAAAACCAACAGCAACCGGCCGCCAACGGTGGGCGCTCGGTGAGCGAGTTAAAAAATAACGGCAACAACAAATCCTTTACTTCAATGCAGAATTAGATCGAGATCATCTAACCTGCCATATTGAACAGACCATCAGCAAAAAATCGAAGCTACTCTTAGACTCTGGGAGTGAGCTTAATCTAATAAAAATATCTTCTCTTGTGGATCAGACAATCGTGTATGAAGACGTCATATATCATCTGAAGGGCATTAATGACCAGATCGTACACACACTGGGATAAACACAATTGGAACTATATATCGAGGATAAAATTATAGTTACTATGATCCAAGTTATTCATTCTGCATTCCCAATCCCAAGCGATGGTATCCTTGGACGACCATTTATGGTGGAAAACAAAATCATTTTGAATTATCAGACTAATGAAGACTAATTCCTGACGGGGCTGAAATAATGCTACAACCTCGCACTGAAACCCTCGTAGGAATAGAAACAGGGAATCACGCAGAAGACAAGATAATCATTATAGAATGTCAAGAAATCACGAAATCAGTTATGTGCAGTAACGCTGTAAGTAAAGTACAAACCAAAAGGGTGTTAGCCACACTCATCAACCCAACCGAAGAAGCAATAATGCTAAAGACGCCCAATTTAAAAGAATTGGTCCACGAGGAGTTCAGGGAAGCTCTGATCTATTCGGTACAAGTCACGGATCGACAAGAAGAAACTCATGCAAACATTAGTCCACTGAAACGATTGGAAGAAACACTTAGAACCGACCATCTAAATTCTGAAGAAATGGGATCATTAGTGGCCATCTGTCAAAAGTACTCGGACATATTATTTTTAGTAGGAGATCGAGTGTCGGCAACTACAGCAGTGATACACGGGATCAAAACCTCAGAAGCGGTATCGCCAATTCACGTGAAGCCCCACCATTTACCACAAGGGCATAGACAAGAAATTACGGACCAAATGGAGGCGGCCCTTGAATGGGAAGGTGTGATTACAGCCAGTGAATCACCTTGGAACGCTCTACTCCTAGTAGTCCCGAAGAAACCTGACGTCAATGGCCAAGTTAAATACCGTGTCTGCGTGGATTTTCGCCGACTGAACGAGGTCACGATAGGGGATGCTTTCCTACTTCCAAACATCGTGGATATTTTGGACCAACTAGGGAGGTCAAAATATTACAGTACCTTGGATTTAGCACATAAGTACCACCAAATTCAGATGGATCCCTCCGACCGTAGCAAAACGGCGTTTTCTACAGACCGGGGACATTTCGAATTTGAACGAATGCCATTTGGTTTGAACGGAGCTCCAGGGACCTTCCAGAGGCTCATGAATAAAGTCTTCATCGGTATAAATGGAATCAAAGCATTCGTTTATCTAGATGATATCATCATCTATGCAAAAGATCTAAATGATCATTCACAGAAAATCACCGAGATTTTTCAGAGACTCCGCCAATACGATCTCAAACTTCAACCACGAAAGTGTGAATTTCTTCGAAAAGAAGTTAATTATCTCGGACATCAAATCATTGACGAAGGAGTCGATCCAGATCCTCAGAAGATAAGTTGTGTGAAACAATTTCCAATACCAAGAAATGTGAAAGAAGTTAAGTCTTTTTTAAGCTTATCAGGTTACTACAGATGATTCATCAGAAACTATGGGCAGATCGCTAAGCCTCTGACCTCATTGTCAAAAAAGGACGTGACGTTCAGGTGGAGTGACCTTTGCCAACAATCTTTTGAACAGTTAAAAGACCTCTTGACACAGGCTCCAATATAACAGTATCCGGACTTCTCTAAAACCTTTAACATGACTTGCGACGCAACTGACTACGCGATTGGATGTGTACTGTCGCAGGAACCGATAGGAAAAGATTTGTCAGTAGCATTTGCATCTCGCACCTTAAATAAGGCAGAAGTCAACTACAACACAACTGAGAAAGAGCTAACCAGTATAGTATGGGGAATTAAGATGTATAGACCTTATCTATTCGGGCAAAAGTTCAATATAATTACCGATCATCGAGCACTAGTATGGTTGTTTAATATTACCGATCCAGGATCAAGACTTACTCGTTGGCGCCTAAAGTTGGAAGAGTATCAATATACAATACATTTCAAGCCAGAAGTGAACAACACAAACGCCGATGCGCTTAGCAGAATTCACCGAGTTACAACCAGAATTCAAAGTGCAGAAAGTAGTGCAACACATCCAGATACTCCGGGCCAAAACATCTCAGAAACTCACGATAAAGAAGAACCCCTTTCACAGCATGAGACATCTACTAGTTCTGATGACTCGCATGCCACAAACAAATATCAGAAATTCCTTCAGGCTAAGTCAGAACATATAGCACCAACACCAAACCTTAAGAAAATTACAGGGGACATATTCGAAACACAGTCAGATATGGCACTAGCTCTTTGTGTTTCAGAAGATCTCAAAATGAAAAAAGGAATTGCATTGGAATTCCGTAGGAAATTTGGAACTTGCAGGGAACTTTAGAAGAAAAATCGAAAAGTAACAGACATCTTAATATCACAGACAGATCAACGAAAGTTACTTTATATCATCACCAAGAAATCATTCCATTACAAGCCAACATACGAGAAAATTTTCAACAGCCTACAGAACCTCAAGGCATACTCTATAAAAAATGGTATTTTTAGACTCGCTTGCCCCAGACTAAGCTGTGGCTTAGACGGACGTAAGTGGGAAGTCATTCGTGACATGAGATTATTTGAGAAATTACTCTAGTAAAAATCCTCAAAATTGGGACGTCTACGTTCCCTACGCAATGTATTGTCACAATTCATCCGTACATTCAGCCACGAGGTTCCAGTCACATGAAGTAGTACATGGTCACCCGTTGGTAGTACCCACATCGTTTACACGAAAAACAGAACCTCAGTACAACTATTAAGACTACCAGTACGAGATGAAACGGTTGATGCAAGAAACTCACCAAATGGTCAGAGAGCAACAAATAAAATCCAAAGAAAAATCTAAAGATCGCTATGACCAGAAAGCAAATTCAATAGAATTAAAAGTGGGCGATAAAGTGATAGTACAAGAAAAGGCTAGTAAGGGTAAATTGGTACCCAAGTGGCTGGGTACATTTCCAGTAGTAGAAGTGAAAGCAGACTCTCCCAATGTTAATATCTTAAAACGTAACAAATAAACGCTATTGCATAGGAATTTATTAAGGTTATTGAATGAATAACAACTAGTGTTTTTCAGATTGTGCACTATGATCATACCCGGAAAATCAGAACATTTAGACAAGAACATCTAAGTGACGACCCTTAGAAATGCGACAGGTCTCTATTTTGAATCAATAAGTCCGCTCCGAACCTCCAACACCAACTGGGATTTTGTAACATACGTCAACCTAACCACTTATGACCTTAAATTTCGGACACTCCAGAATTACTTTCAGTCAACTAGTGACATATGTGTACTCCTAAAAGTCCAGGAAGACGAGACTTTAAATGATGCTTGTATCACTTTTATGCAGACAACATATCCATTTGTCCATGAAATTGAACTTAATTTTAATTCAGTTATGAAAGTCTTAGCACCCGGTAGGAAATCTCCAGAACATCTAACCCGACGAACACGGGGTCTAATTAATGCGGTAGGTAGGTTAACGAATGTCCTCTTTGGTGTCTGCACAGACGAGGACGCCGAATTCTTCTACACGAATATCCAATACCTCAGAGATTCAAACGAAAAATCCTTACATCTCACCCATGAACAATTACGAATTGTTTCATCCGTTGTTCAAGACGTGAATTTTACAATTCATGACTTAACAACGGATTATCAAAAAACGAGATCAACTATCGAGAGACTCTCAGAACAAGCCAAACGCATGTTAAATGCAATCGACATTTTAAGCGTAAAAACTAAATTCGATTAGCACACAACTATATTATAGTCCGCGCAACGAAAACTGGCCGGTGACTGGTGTGACTCTAGTGGCAATTGTCAATAAGTTTTTTTTTTTATTATTATTATTTGTTCACATGATATATATTAATTAATTATTATACCAATCATGAGAGAAAATGGTTTAAAAAATTATCAGTATAAAACATAATTTCAATACGTGATATAATATATATACACACCGCGTGTGCCTATTGTATAACATCGCAGCGGCGACGCGTAGTTTGAGAACCCGCGGCTAACGGCACGTTCATGGCGGGCGGGTTTCGGGGGTAACCAGCCAGTTTTCGTTGCGCGGACTATAGGGCTTTTGCTAAACCAGTGGGAAACCCAGAACCTTCAGACTATAGTTAATTTCGCGTTGAACGGATTAATGCACACCAGTGTATATCCACCCTCTGAACTATATCATGAGCTAAAAGAAATTCAACTTACGTTACCACCGACACTGGAACTCCCTGCAATGGAATCCCATTTAGTACTTCCAGAACTTTTCAGAGCATCCACCTTAAGCGTAGTATATTCACAACAGACCCTCATGTTTATAGCGAGAATACCGTTATTGTCAAATATACCTTTTAACATTTAGCATAACATCCCTTTGCCTATAACAGTGGCACCAGGAAAAATAGTGTTAATAATTCCGATACTCAATATTTAGCAGTAAGTTCAAATAGTGAATTCCATTTCAGTCTAACAGAATCTCAGTACATGAATTGTAAAACACTGTTTTTCTACAAATTATGTTTAGGATTAGAATTTAGTTTTAAACGTGTGAAAACAGACAATTGTGAGATATCCTTGTACAATTATCCAGAAAAACTATCAGACATATGTAATCTCAGGTACTTAAATATGAATACAACCATATGGCATAAGCTCAGAAATCAAAACTCGTGGTTATATTATGGTACCTATCAGGTAGTCACAGTTGCTTGTCGTAAAGACTCGTATAAACTGGCCCTAACTGGTGTAGGTAAATTAGATATCCCAGAGTCTACACAGACTACTCAATACTCACACTAACTAGGAATTTAAGAACACAGGTTCATAAAGATTTCATACCCGAAAGCCCGAGTCTCAATTAATCTATATCTCTTAAGAAAATCATTGAATACCATAAACCCCAGAAAATCAATAATCATATGTCTTATACAAATTTCAATAAATTAGCTCAGGACGCCCAGGAATTAAATCAATTTGAGGAATTATACAAGGATACTACGAAAAACATTTTTGTAAAACCAGAGCATCATATTATATTGCTATATGTTATTGTAATTATTTTAGTAATCATAAGTTTGTATTTAATTATTAAATATAGATGTAATATACCTAAATTATATTTACCCGAAATTGCAGAACCTCACATTAAAAAATATATTGTACAGTCTCGTACTGCCTTGGCCTGCAGTCTTTCAAAATAAACTACTTAATTAAGCAAAGGAGAAAAATGGTAACTATTTAGCCACCATTTCTCAATTAAGTTGGGGGGGTGTTATAAACCCATTATACTTTGAAGTAGTAAATTGTAATATAAGTAATTCTTATTATATCTATATTATATAAGTAACCATGTATATATGTGCCCATCTATGTCATTTTTAAATATATGTATACAAGTACCCGTGGGAACGAGCACGGCAACAGCATATGACATTCCGCTGCGTGGACAGTTTTGGTAGCCACAGCGAGCTGTCGTCCACGCCCGTCCTCAAGGGGAGGCAGTCGTATTCCAGCAGAACATCTATCCGAACCTCCGAACTCATGTACATTAAATTGTTTTACATCCTTAATAATAAAAGATATAGTCGGTTATTTCGCCTGCGTACTAGTTTTTTTAATTTTTCGTGTAGACGTACACAACGATGTCATAGTTAAGCACCACATTTATGGAGCTGTCCACTTCTACATGTATACCATTGGGTGGCAAAAAAGAGGTCTCCCTCATGCACATCTTTTAGTGTGACTCAAAGAAAAAATTCATCCAGACAGAAAATTCTTCATGACTAAATCAAAGAAATAAAAAATGAAACGTCGAAATCATACTTGAGTGGTCTCACTGCGACGGATAATACCGATTATTCGTTATGGAAAGCCACAAAATTCATGAAGAGGCCCCGTGTTCAGATACCACCCCTCCGTAAGGAAGACGGCACCTGGGCATGCAGTAAACAAGAAGAAGTCGAAATATACGCTCGGCATCTTGAACATGTATTTATGCCAAACACTATTGACTCTGAGCTCGACATTTTGCAATGCCAACCACTTAATGCAGCACGTGAAAAAAACAAACATTTTTCGCCGTTAAACATTGTTAAAGAAATAGACATCAACTTAAACCCAAAATATTACCAGGCTATGATGAAATTAGTCCAAAAATACTGAAATAACTTCCAAAGAAGGCTATCATTCATCTTACACACATATGCAACACTATTTTGCGTACCAAATTCCTTAAATACCTTAAAAGGGGCAGAAGTTATCATGTTGCTCAAACCAGGAAGACCACCAGAAAATGTCGCATCAAACCGACCGATATCACTCTTTCTAAGTTTATCTAAACTTTTAGAGAAACTTCTGCTTAAACGCCTTAAACCGATAATAGAAGAAAAAATCTTATACCAGAAGATCAGTTTGGTTTCGCAACAAACATTCAACAATCGATCAAGTACATCGAGTTTTTATGTAATTAGTAAAACTCTTGAAGAAAAAAAGTACTGCTATGGAATATTCCTTGACATAGTCCAGGCTTTTGACAAAGTCTGGCATAAAGGATTCCTCATCAAACTGTGTGATCAGCTGCCACATACCTGGTATGCACTTCTTGAATCATACTTGACCGACTGTCAATTTTGAGTCATACATGAAGAAGGGATAACCGAATGGAAAGATATATCAGCTGGAGTACCGCAAGGTAGTGTTTTAAGGCCTATCCTGTACTTACTCTATACGGCTGATATACCAAATGATAATAACATATCATTAGGTATGTTTGCCGATGATACGGCAATTTTATCAACACGTAAAAGTTAGCTCACTGCAACTGATAACTTATAGAGGTCAATTAACAATATCTTTGCCTGGACAAGTCGTTGGAAAATTAAGATCAATGACGATAAATCAGTGCACGTTAGCTATACGTGATGCAAAACCAAAAACAAGTACTTAATCAATCACCAATCCCACACAAAGATTCAGCAAAATATCTTGGAATGCACCTTGACTCTTGTCTAAACTGGAACACCAGTCTGTCAGAAAAAAATTCAGATTAAAGAAAAAATGCGAAAACTTGATTGGTTAGTCGGACCTCACTCCAACGTCGGACTCAAACGTCTACTGTATGTAGCAATTATAAAACCGATCTGGATATATGGCATTCCATTGTGGGGTTGTGCCAGTAAGTCTAACATCGATGTAATACAACGCTGTCAAAACATCGCCCTTCGGACTATCACTGCAGACTATCGGTTCGAAAGAAACAACGCAATTCACCGTGATATAATGCTGCCGATAATAGCAGACGAAATCCAAAAGTTTGCTCGCAAACACGACACGAGACTAGATCACCATGTCAATCCATTGGCCATCCAACTATTAGATAACTCCATGGATATCGTCTTAAGCGTCTAAAACCATAAGACTTAGTTTAAGATTTTAGATAAAGGCAGGAGGCACTTCATTGGAAATGACTCCATCAACGTGTAATATATATATCATTTATATCTAGTGGGTAAAATATGTAAAATTGTCAAACATATATATAAAGACCTTTAGGTCGTTTAAATAATATAAATCCGCAGAGCATTTAAAAAAAAAAAAAAAAATCCAGACAGAATCAACGATATAATTTTAGCAGAATTGTCAAACCAATAATTAGATACACTCCTTCATCAAACAATCAGATCTAACATGATCCACAGACCATGTGGGAAGCTAAACCCTTCATCTCCATACATGAAAGAAGGTAAATATTCTAAAAAATATCCATGAAAATTAATATCTGAAACTCAAACAGGCCACGATGGTTACCCGAAGTATAGAAAAAGACCGCCAGAAAACAGAGGTAACGTAACTACTATCAAAGTTAAAAAAATTGAAGTTGAAGTTGATAACAGATGGGTAGATTACATGCCGTTGCTATCTAAGATGTTCCAAGCCCACATCAACGTAGAATTTTGCAATTCAGTGAAATAGATAAAATACATTTGTAAGTACATCAACAAAGGAAGCGACATGGCCATTTTTGAAATTACCAACGGAAACGACGAAATCGCTCAATTTCAAAAGGGACGCTACATTAGTAGAGATGAATCATTTTGGAGAATATTGGGCTTTCCCATTCACGATAAGCATCCAACGGTGGTGCATTTAGCTGTACATCTCAAAAATGAACAGAGAGTTTACTTTACAAAAATGGCAGACAATCCATCAAACACAACACTGACAGCGTTTTTTGAAACGTGTAAAAATGATCCATTTGCGAGGACACTACTGTATCCAGAAGTCCGTTGGCATAAAACCACCTTCTCTAATTTCTTTCACTCCAAACAACGTCATTTGGAAGCAGCTGTTGTATTTTCGAATGTTTTGATGAAAGAGTTTTGATTCTGGAGTTGTTCCTGATGTGAGCAACAACAACGGTCCTGGCGGATTCTTGAGAGATATTAATTTTATTTTTCCATTAGAGCAACACATTGAACGAGTTTTAGATTTTAATTTCGGTGCAGAACAAAATGGACAAACAATGGTCATATATCCAATCAATACCTTAGAGTGTAAATAATAATCAACATCTGGTTCATTATATGCTATCTCCCGATTAATAACCCCTCGTCGGCATCGCTGCATAGACATTTGATTAATTTCATCTTCAACTATATTGTTCCTATATTTAACTCGCCATTTAGGAGCTGCCAAGGTATTGGATTTCCACATTATAAAACAATACATTTCGACCAATGTTTATTTTTGTCCTGGACAGATGGCGCTACTATTGTATTTTTGACTTACAGATTTCCTATTTTTTCAGGGGGATTTTCCCAAAATATTCTTTCATAAAAACCTTACCCTGACAATCACGAACCCAACAAAAAAAAAAATAAGCCAAATCGGTCAAGCCAAACAGTAGAATTAATATTATAAATTACAACAAAATAACTAAAACTATTATTTTTATTTGTTTCTATGGTGATAAACAGGGCGGTAGAAATTAAAATCCCATTTTTAGCTGTTTTTTTCAATTTATCGGTGGTTTTTCCCGTTGCATTAAATAACTATTGAGAAAATCGAAAGTATTATCTTGATCCAATTCGATAAAAGTTAAGATATTATATGTTGAAATCGAAGCACTCCTTCTGATAGAAATTTTGTATACAAGATAAAAAAATACACCATTGTAAAATCACTAGATCCCTCGCTTCGCACAGAATCTAAAATAGTTACTTGTAATTTTTAGTTTTCAGTCTCTATTATAGTAACGCGGGGTCCTGGATAGGCTATTTAGCTACACCACTGTCGTCGGTCATATTTTTTCCCGTCCCCATGGATAGTAACAAACTTATAATAACATACTAATAATAATAAAATATGATGCTATAACAGGCTCACGAATTAAGATATACTACTTATTTTTTTTTATTGTTAGTATTATTATTCGTGACCAGGCTGTACTGTATTAAAATTTCTTTTTTGAAAATACCTTTTTCGATCGAACTATTAAAGAATGAGTAATAACTGTAAATAAGATAAAGGTTTTTACGAGACAGCAGGATGTAGTCATGGACCCTTGTCTTCTCGCTTATATACATATATAAGTATACTCCCAATATATTATAATTTACAATTATACAATTTAAAATATCTATAATTTTAATAATGTAATTTTATTTTTCAGAATTCATTATTATTTTTTCTTATCTTGCATTCTGATTATATTATATTATTATTGTATTATAATTTATAATCTTAAATTACAAAATGTCTGCCAATTATAATTTTAGTAATTGTCTTGTAAGGTTTGTGAGGAGTTATAGATATACTCAGTACAATACCTACAATCCAAAACGGCTACATTAGGGAAGGTTAAAATTATTATAAATAGTATAATTGAGTCATTTCAAAATGTGACAACAGAATATAAGGCAATACTAGATTCAGTGGAGTATATAGGAATTCATTTGAGGGGGGATTGAACTCCTAACCCCCTCTATACACTTACTAGATTCGATGTTGCATCTATTTTAAATGTTTGTATAACCATGTTAAGAACTATTAGTTTTTGATATTTTGAATTGGTTAGTACTTATACTAACGAATTCAAAAAAATGATCAACTAAATAATTCACAAATTAAGAGAGATGTCATTTGAATAACGGAAATTATTATTATATTATGGTAATTTATTTTACTATTAGTTATACTGTTGGTTGGAATATTCAATTGATGAAAACATTGCATTTGGAAATTTCATTACATATAAACTATAATATACTTTAAAAGTTCTGAGTATCTTCAAATATTATTTTTAAATTAAATCAAAATAACTAAAATTATTCTCCGTTTAAATACCTATCTAATTTCATTAAAATTTGAACTAAAAATATCTTTAAATACAATTGTGTTTAGGTATATGTATATTTGATTATCTATATTTTTTGTTACAATATTAACTACTTAATATGCTAAACCTTAGTTTAAATGTACAATACTTAGAAATGGATAATCAAAATAGAAATTAAACATACTATACATTTTGAACTAGCTAAGTACAAATCATTATTTTAACATTTTCGTTATAATGACGAATACAATACGAAAACCTTTTAATGAAACATTCAATAACTACAAAATAAATGGAAAATCAATTAAGATGCTATAATATAAAAGAAGAAAATATTTATATATTATATCAAAAAAAAAATCATGAATGCTAACAAGTTTTAACAAGTTGTGGGCCTATTAATGACTACTACTCCTACTGAAATCCGTTTATCAATCATTGACGCAGTGACAATGGTCCAGGTATTAGTTTTGGGGTTGTAACATTCTACAACATCCAAATTAGAATTTTCGTCATCTCCACCGACGGCGTACAATAAACCGTCTAATGCAACTACTCCTATATTTAAAATTGAACTTAAAGTTAGTAAGTATGTTTAAAAAAAAAATTAAAATATATTTCATAAAAAAATTTAGGATTATTCTATGAGAAGTTACCTGCATGTCGTCGAGGAAAATTCATCTCTCCAATAGAAGTCCAAACTCCTGTACTTGATTTGTATGTTTCAACACTACTCAGGAAGTTAAATCCATCATGGCCACCTACAGCATACAGTACACCGTCTAAAACTCCTACACCGGCACCTCTGCGACGTACACACATTTTTGTGATTGGTGTCCATGTATTAAGACTGGGATCATAACATTCAACAGTGTCTAAGGCCTGTGGTGATTGACTAAGTCCTCCTACCTACAAAATTGAATTAATACAAATTTCGGAATGGGAAAAAATCCTAAAATACAATATTATTATTTTTAATTACAAAAATAAATTTATTATTAATTAGTATATCAAATCAAATATTACATAAGTTTGAAAATTATTAGAAATTCAAAATCAATATTGATTAAGTATATATAATAAAATTATAAAGTTGAACTATTTACTATGTTATAGTATAGTATCTACTACTATCGAGTATCGAGTATCGACTATCAATATAAAAAGCACCTCAATAGCAAAAATTCCACTCCACTGAAGTGTATTTAACATAGACTTGGCCTATCCATATTTTTATAATCTATGGTTATATTATATTACGTAGATTACGAAGATGCGTAATAGGCCTTCGAGACGGCGACGAGCCGTTTTGCGTAATTTTAACACAGCCGCCCAAAATATCGAGCACACTGTCAACGCGGACAAAATATATCGTCAGGAGCGCAAATCGCCGTTTTTGTCTAGGCGCTAATGGCCAATAAATTTTTACTTATTATATTATATTAAATTTTTCAGTGGGCGCGAATCGCCACATTTTATAATTATATATTTAATATTAAATCTTTTAGAGAGAGCACTAATCGCTATCAATAAAATCGTGTCATGTCGTATAATTTATATTAGCTACCTTGTTTATTTGTTTCTATCAGCCTGTGTGGAAATCGCCACTAAATCAATATTATACTTTAAAGGCGCAAATTGTCATTTATTATTTTATTCTTTATAGTGTGTGCTAATCGCCTCTGGTAACTATATAAATTATATTCTTTTTATGTTAACTTTTGTAATTTTGTTTAAATGTGCACACACACATATACACACCCAATACACACAAGCATTCACAGGATTTGCTCGGTGAATCCGTCCATTTCCTTTGAATTACAAATCATAAATACACATATAATACACACACGGTAAGTGGTATTGGAACGAGGGCTGCGTATGAGTTGATTCCCAAGTACTTGTTTACCTGTACCAATACCGTTGCGTTGAATTGATTCCGTGGATATTAAGAGGTATGTACGTCAAGTTGATTCCCTTATTCTTTTAAATCAGTATATTAACATATCATTAACGAAAATAACAGGTGTTTTAATGCAAGAAAGAAGATTTATGAGATAAGTGATGAACAAATATACTGATAATCTCATTAGTCATTACCAGATATCAGTTTTAAAAAAAAATGTGTTTCAAATTTTTACTTAATGCCAACTAAAATGGAATTCCATAAATTTTTTTTGACTGCTACTTACTTTTTTACAAACTATGGCGATGAATACCAAAAATATTCAAAATAAAAAAGTTGTATGATGTTCCATAATGATTTTCAAAATATAAAAAAATTAAAAAGAAGAAAATTGTTGAGATAATTCTCAGCTGACCTCCTCGTGATTTCTTTTGGATAAAGCTAATATGCTGAAGTGTTCGTTGAACATATTGTCATACACTCATATACATTTATCTTATTACTGATATAGTGATATACAACAATAGGGGAATCAACTCGAACATACCTCTTCATAGCCCGGGAATCAAATAATACATGAAGTAGGTCTCGGAAATCAACTCAACAGGTACGAGTATCAAAGTAATTTGGTGATCGGGCTCCATGGCCTAAAAAAGGCTCGTTCCAGGCTTGTAAAACAGTAGGTTTGGCTATCAATGAAAATGAATCAGTCTCTGATGAAATTATCAAATCATTGAATTGAGAAGGTAATAAACAATATTAATATATATTATATTAGTATATTATTTATTATCAATTTAAAATTTTAACTTATCTATTATTTTGTGGATATTATATTCCTTTATTTTTCCTCAGGAGAATAGTTATATTTGAATCACAATTATTAATTATTGTAACAAGTATATAACAAATTTAAAATCATAAAAAAACTTACCACATATAAAAGATTATTCAGGACTCCGACCCCAAAGTCAAATCTTATAGTAGACATACTAGATATCATACGCCATTCTTGAGTATTAACATCGAAAACTTCTGCAGTATCTAATGTACCATCACTATCATTATATCCACCGACCTTAAATTGATCATATAATTTATTGTTACCTATTTTATAACAGAAATAACAAAAAAACTACTAAAATATAATTCAACAATACTTACAGCATATAGGTTATTATCGATAACACCAACTCTTAAAATATCTCGTTTAACTAACATGTCAACACTTGGTTTCCAACAAGGTGAATCTGAAGATAAATCTAGTACATCAACAGACCGAAGAGATTCAACATCAACATCAAAACCACCCACAACAAACACTAAATTATCCTTCACTACGGCAAGACCCGGTCTTCCACGGCTTGTAATCATTTCTAATCCATAATTCCATCGGTTCATTTTTGGATCGTACCATTCTGTACGCTTACTTAATTCAGTCTCCATTCCACCAACAGCTAATATAACCTGTTATAATTAAATAATTAAATATATTGGAAAGATAAATAAATTGCAACATAATCATACTTTATCTCCATATCTAGGTTTATTCCGAATGTTTTGTGAAATAAACTCTTCTGACTTGAGTATATTATTATGAAAATTTAATGCCTCAACTATGTAATCTTTACCTTAAAAATTATTATATTTAATATAAATTAATTACAAATAAAAGCATATATATATATATATATATATAGAATAAACTAACATTTAAAACAATTCTTAATAAGAGGTTCCTCAACTACTTTTTTTAATATGTAATTTTTTGATGTTAATGGTAAACGTACGTGTTCCATTAATTGGGGTAAAATACATTTTCTTGAACCCGATTCATGGTTTACCCAACGAATAACACTTTCAAATACCTAAAACAATAAATAAACTTTATAAATTAATTAGAATAAATATATGAAAGTAGGTTACTAAATTTTTCCTTCCCCAATACTACAATATAATAATAATCAATATGAGTTTGCATACTTTTTCTTCAGATGGAACTATAAGTTTATCACTGGAGATCAACTTTACAACTTGTTCGGATGATAAGTATAAGAATTCGTCATCACCAAAAACTTCTCTAAGAATCAAAATATAACAATATTAAATAAAATGTCATTATAAAAACACAATAATAAATTATATTTCGTACGAAAAGTGCTGTTGAATATATAATTCTGAACTTGTTAACAATTTCGTACAGCTATGTAAGTCAGCTATAGAATATATACCAATACAGTTAGTAGGACAAAGTTGTGTCTGTAAAAAATTACAGCATACTTCTTTTACTTCTTCTAACTGCAATAGATTCGCAGCTGGTAACAAGACCTTGAGAAAAAAAGAAAAATAATTTAAATGTTTTTTTTTCTATAATAAAATCAAATTTTATCTTATATTACCAGGACGTTGTCTTCAGTAACCAAGATTTTCCCAGAATAAATAAAGTCTACTAACAGTTGTAAAGCGGTAGAATCTAACTGTTTCATAACAACAAGATCATGGTTGCTTTCTGCAAAATTTGTGAACATTGCATGGAAATATGGACTAGCCGCTGCTAAAACCACTTTATGTGCAAATATTATTTTGTTATCGTCTGTTTCAAGTTTAATATCACAAAAAACCTTACCACTAAAGAAAAAAATTGGTTTTTAATATTTATTTGTCAGTTTAAGTCACTCACTCCAGGCTTACTACTTACTTGCGTAAGGATTTAAGTACTTCATATATCTCTGAATAAGACCCTTTTTCATATTCGTATTTCACTGGATCATAAATTCTGGATTCTGGTACTTGCTTTATACTTTGCATTGTGAATAGAATATCAAGCTCAAGATTTGAAGACTAAAAACGGAATATTAAAATCAATTAAAATTATTGATACAAATCAGTAATAAATAATAATTGTCTATGTTACAGACTTTTTTATTTGTAATATGAAGCAATAGAATCGCTATTTACTAAACTTATTTTTCATACAGAAGTACGATGGTTATCTCGTGGTAAAGTTTCGTCCAGAGAATGAGTTGAAAAATGAACTATCTTGTTTTTGTTGAGTTATTGACGAACGAAAAATGGTTGGAAAAATTATTGTACTTATCAGGCATATTTTCACACTTAAATCAAATTAATTCAAGTATGCAAGGACCAAATGAAAATATATTAGCACTGTGTAGTAAGTTATTTACTCTTAAAGATAAATTAAAAATCTGGAAAATATATGTGTAAAAAAATCAATTTGAGATGTTTCCTTCATTATCTGTGATACAAAAATGTTTCAAAGTTATGACATTTATGATGGAGTATTTAACTGCTTTAGAAGAAAGTATAGACAAGTATTTTCCCAATTAAGATATTTCCGAATATGATTGGATAAATGACTCATTTGATAAAAATATAAGTTTAACTGGATTCAGCCTTGATGAAGAAGGAGAGCTCGCTGAAATACAAAACAACCGAACTTAGTAAATCAAATTTTGCACCGGGTGGGCCAAGTTCAGGTAGCCCATCCACTTATCCGATCCTCTCCAAAAATATTCCGAAAAATAACAAGTAATAGCAAGTTGATTTTCAAAATAAGCAGGTCAAGTTAATATTAGCTAATCAAATTTTGCACCAAGTGGGACATGCATATGACGTACATGAATATGGCCCCCGACTGTGTGCAAAAATTTTCAAAATTATTGAAAACAGTTGTAAATTAATTGTAAATAATTATAAATTTAATCCTCAAATTCGTAAATAATCAAAAAATTTAGAAATCAAAAAACAAAACTAGTCGTCCATGAAGTTGGCCTTTCCATTTTATTTTTCAAATACTTTTTAAACTGCCATTATTTTGCAAGTAATTAGAAAGAATTTGCAAGTCCAACCCAGGAATTTGCAAGTCAAAAACAAAGAAGTTATAAAAACCAAGGAAGGGCCAACCTCATGCAGCTATAACTGGTTGTCATAAGCTTTCAAAACTGGTGTCAAAACACTTTCCCAATAAAAATGGGGAAAAAGTGATGAAAAAAGTAATGGATAAAGGATGATTAATTATTTTTTCCTCCTTTTTCCATCGTTATTTCCAATCAACACTATTTTCATCACCTTTCCAATCACCTTTTTTCAATTACCTATTCCATCACCTTTTTTTCTTATCATCTTTTTAATCACCATTTTCATCACCTTTTTTCAATTACCTATTCCATCACCTTTTTTTCTTATCACCTTTTTAATCACCCTTTACATCGCCTTTTTCATTTTCCATCACCTTTTTATCACCTTCATAATCACCTTTTTTAAACAAAAAGGTGATTGGAAAAAGGTGATTGAAAAGGGTGATTAAAAAAGGTGATGGAAAAAAAGGTGATTGGAAATGGAAAGGGTGATTAAAAAGGTGATAAGAAAAAAGGTGATGGAATAGGTAATTGAAAAAATGTGATAGAACATGGAAAAAGGTGATTGAAAATGGAAATTTTTCAATCACCTTGTCTATCACTCTTTTCAATCAAAAAGGTGATTAAAATGTGATTAAAAAGGTGTTGGAAAGGGTGATTAAAAAATGTGATAAGAATAAAGGTGATTGGAAAGGTGAAGGAAAAAATGGTGATTGAAAAAAAGGTGATTGAAAAGGGAAATTTTTTCAACCACTCTGTACATCACCTTTTTGATTAAAAATAATTTACATTTGTTTAAAATTTGTCCAGAACTGAACAGACAGATTGCGGGGGGCTGCATGAACTTGGCCTCCCGAAACTTATTTTGGACTCAACGGCCGATGGTGTTGTTTACATATTCAAGTATTGAATTTACAACTGTTTACAATTAATTTACAAATTTTTGCAATAATTTTGAAAATTTTTACACACAATCGGGGGCCATCTTCATGTACGTCCCACTTAGTGCAAAATTTGATTTGCTAATAGTAACTTCACTTGCTAATTTTGAAAACCAACTTGCTACTTAATTGCTATTTTTGGAGAGGATCGGATAAGTGGGTGGGCTACCTGAACTTGGCCCACCCGGTGCTAATTTTGAAAGCCTAGTTCCTATTACTTGCTAATGATTCGTTATTTTTTGGCATATTTTTGGAGCGAATTAGATAAAGTGGATGGGCTACCCGAACTTGGCCCACCCAATTAAAAACTGATCATATAAAATGTGAAAATAACTTGATAATTTTGAAAACCAACTTGCTATTACTTGCTAATTATTCGCTATTTTTTGACATACTTTTGATGTGTATTGGTTAACGTGGGTGGGCCAAGTTTATGAACGTCATAGACACGTATAATACACTCACTGCGATTTGCTCACTTGGGCACGATAGTATTTATAATATAATATAACCACTAATTATCGGTGATTCGTACCCCTGATATAATAATAATTTGAGTTGATGTCTGACTATTCGTGGTTTGAGAATGAAAAGGTTCTGTATCACAATATCCAAATGTTAAACAGAGCAAATTTTAACTTTAACTATTATTTCCAATATCTTTTTTTCATGTTATCTTATGAATATAACCATAATTTTAATGAATAAACAAATACAGTTATTATCAGATATATTGTCAATATTAAGTATTAGATATCCTTACATTTTATAAAAACCAAAACACTGGAAAAAAAAGTGCAAAAGAAGAAAAAAGTTCTCTATATAGAACCTTTTCATTCTTACAACTAAATGATATGATATACATTGAACTTTTTTTTTAACTAACTGATCCAAACGTAATCTGCTGAGCGTAAATTTGCTATGTTTCGCATTTGTAAGACGGAAACAACACGTCATGCGGTATGGCGTCCTCTTAAATCAATACAAAAAAAAATGTTGTCGATATCAGCGACGAGTCCCCAAATTCGTTATCAAATCACCACGATAATATTATGTTTTGAATTTTGATACCAAATAACGAAATATTATAACATTAAAAAAATAGTATACCTATTATACCTACATTCAGAACTTGCAAACGTTATATTTGACAAAAAACGATTGAAATTTGTAAACGTAATTATAACGAAAAGCGATAATCAAAAATAATTAAATACCACAAAACAAAATATATTACATATCGTTAAACGAAAAATAACGCAAAACGTAATTTATAGAATATCATTGACCGAAAAATAATGCAGAACGAAATATTTTAAAATCTATTTATTTAAAAGGTCTATTAGTTTGGTAGAAAAATTTATTTCATGCAAAAAATCTAAGAATTGATTACATTATAATCCGTATCCGGGAATAACTATCTGCATTAGTTATTATTTTTAATTTTAATAGGTATTAACACTATTTTATATAACGATAAACGCAATACTTGGATAACGTTTTAATTCTGTATAACGATAAACGAAAATCTTGGATAACGTTTTAATTCTGAATAACGGCAAACGCAAAAGTTGAATAACGTTTTAATTGTAAATAACATAAAACGGAATTTTTGTTTCAAATGCAATCCCTGATTTTGCCACTAAAAGTCTAATTCAGACGGACTGGGCGTTAACCTTGGAGGTAGATCGAGATCGGAATAATTCGGAATAATTTTCTATGGAGGTATATATGGACGTGGTCAAATCGATTTTTCGTAAACGCCAAAGGTTTGTTTACGTTGAAGTGGGTGTTGTTTATCAACATTTCCATCAATAATGTTATCAAAACGAAAAAATACATCGGTCGGCTTAATTTTTCGTGTCGTATAGCTACTGTCTCATCGTCGTCGTGTAATTTTTTTAAAGGTAAGTATTTGTTGTTTTAATTCATTATATTAATCAAAAGAAAAAATAAATAGGTATTCTGAGCTTTATTACTCATATTATACATTTTTGCGTTTAGGTATTTTCATTAAATGTTTAACTTGAAATGTATACGTGCGGCAATGCGTGTAGGATACACTGAGACATTTTTTTCGTCTTATACTCTTGCGGCTCGTTCATAATGGCCGGTTAAGTATCGGTTATATAAACATTATTATAAACATCACCTATTACTAAGAATATTTTATGATATTATTATTACCAATAAAGTAATTTATTTTACTATGTTAGGTCATTAGATTATATTTTGCGAAAAAGTTACATTTGAAAATGTTATTGTGTGTATAAAATATTCTAATATACCTATATTTAAAGGGTTTAATGATTAAGTACCCACAAACCCACGAATAATATTTCGTACCCACAGTCTAATTCGGAAGTCTGACTGGGCGTCAACCTTGGAGATAGGGTCGAGATCGGAATTCGTGCCGAGCGAAGTTTCCGGAGAGTTTTTTTTGTTTTAGTTCAATTTGTTTGTCACTTTTATATATATGCGTGTAAATATGTACGTAGCATACTTATTATGTTAATATTTTATCCTATTAAAAGTTATAACTTTGTATTCTGAATAAAAAAAATACTAACAAAAAAATAAAAAAATAAAAAAACTAAATATAAAATATTAACATAAAAATTATAAAATATTAAATACTAACATAAAAATTTTCAATCCTATCCTATCTAATATACCAACTAGATTAACTTTCCCATCGAAAAAGATACTGTTGAAGGAAATTATAAGTAGTTTTACTGCCCCAAACGCTAAGGACAGACACAAAAATGAAAAAAAAAACACACACATCATTGTAAAATCAATACATTTATCGTTTCGTTCATAGTCAAAAAATATCTACGAATAACGGCAAATATTGAAATTTACACAAAGTTTTAAATTATTTTCTATCCTTGATGCAATAGTAATATAAATATTAACCACGAACTTAGATACTAACATCCGCGGTATTTTGCCGTGGTAGAATATAAAATAATTATGTGATAGTAACCTATAGATAGTTATGCGACGAGTTGCTTTGCTTATGTGCACATCGAACACCGAATTCGAAGGCTCGTCGCTAATGTAGTAATATTGGCAACAAAATAATACGCTGTGACTAGTACATGATCTAAGGCTTAGCCTTTTATAAAATAAAATACCTGACAAATTGATGGTGCGATTTGTGCGCAGACGGTTCGGACTTCGGCTTTGGCGAATTCGCTGTAGGTATATGAAAATATTGGCAACACTAACTAATGAATATAATAATATAATTGAGTCATAGATTTTAATTGTGTTAACACACATAAACATCAATATAAAAATAATTCACGAAAGACAGAATATATAATATTATAGCGTACGACTTTTACGCCTTTACGGTATGAGATTGCGTGCGCTTGTGTGGTGTGTGTGTATGCGTGTGTGGTGCGATCGATCGGCCGGCAGCCGTATACTTGTAGTCGGAGAATATGTGTCAGGGAATTGGTGGAGCGCGGGGCGGGGGATTAGTGTGGTCTTTGGGAGTTTTCTATACGGTGATATTATATATATTACATCACTAATATAATATATTTATGTATATTATAATATTATATACAGTTTATTGTATCATATAGTGCTCACGCACCGTGTAATTGGGTAACACCCAAACACCGAAGTCAAGTCTGACCACTGGTATGCTCTGTCTACTTGTATAAGGTCTATGCACAGAATAATATTGAAGACCTTTAATAGATCTGCAATGTCTATGGACCTATGTCAGCAGGACGGACTAATACGATACTAACGAGGATACTAAGTACTAATCTGCAGTGACTGGACTTTCGGACCATTTAATTTGGATAGCGTAGAGTGCATGGCTGATAATGTGAAATTGTTTTGATGAATAAAATATGTCTTAAAAACGTTTGCAAATTATTTTATACCCGCGAACAATAATATTATAATATTTTTAAATTGCAACAAAATAACTAAAATCGTTATTCTTTGTTTAAATATCTAATTTTGTCAAATATTGAACATATATAATGTTTACAACAAAAATAGATGTTTATATATTATTATATTTTAGGTTTATTGGTTGCAATATAACTTGTTACGTTTTAAATTTTCAATCTTTAGCTTTAAAAAGGTGGGTAAGTATACTGCTGTACAGTAGGTTACAAGTGGGTCACTGTACTGGATGGTATTAAATTTGAATTCAATGATATAATATCATTGTATAAGAAAAACGATTCTGAGCGAAAACGGTCAGTCAGACTATGATGTTACTAAGTATATTTGATGATATTATTGTGCATAAAGTAATTTATATATAACCTATTTACGTGGAGCCTTGTTTTAAATTTTCAATCCTTAGCTATAAAAGTTGAATATTTTATAGATTTTTAACTACAAAATAATCATTAAATTATAAATTTTATAAATTTTGTCGAAATATGAACTTTAAATGCTTAAAAAAATATATAATATTTTCAACTGCTATTGTAAAGGAGCCTTGTATTAAATTTTTACACTTTATTTCCTAACAAATAAAATTTTATTGATATTTATAGAAAAAAAACAAAAAAAAATTTAAAACTGACAATGTCCGTAAACAGCTCAAAAAGAGTCAAATTATATTCAAAATTTTATCATGTATAGAAAATGCTAATATAAACATTCAGTGAAGTTTTCATGTATCTACAGTCATTCGTTTTTTAATTACAATAAAATAAGAAAATCGTTACATGAGAAATCGAGTGAATATCAAATGTTGTAAAAATATGAATTTCAAACACTCA
This sequence comes from Sitobion miscanthi, assembly GCA_008086715.1. Lineage (NCBI taxonomy): Eukaryota > Metazoa > Arthropoda > Insecta > Hemiptera > Aphididae > Sitobion > Sitobion miscanthi. Next base: position 25,639,161 of record CM017805.1, on the reverse strand, counting down.
TAAAAATTTAATTTGATTTGCTTGTAGACATTTTTTTTTTGATAAAAGTAGACAAACTTATGGGTAATCTCGTATTACATTCTCAAATCTTAGATTTAAAAAAAAAAATTTTTATAAATTCTCAACTCAAAATAATTTGCTAATTTTCGTAATTTTTCCGTATTTTGTCAAGATTTGAACTTTACATGCTTATAAATAAAAACTGTGACTAAGGATTTTTTAATATTTTTAAATATCATTGTAACAATATAGTAGGAGCCTTGTATTAAATTTTCAAGCTTTTTTACTCAACAGATAAAATTTTATTGATATTTATAGAAAAAAAAACTAAAAAAAATGGAAACTGACAATGTCCGTAAACAGCTCAAAATTAGTCAAAATATTTGGAAAATGTTATGGTGTATAAAAAATGAAAATATAAACAACCAGTGAAAATTTCATCGTTCCACTCAGAATCTAAAAGCTTAAAATAAACAAAAATTAGTTTAAATACACAAAATTAACGTAATATTTTTAATATTACGTAAAAATGACCTTAAAAATACAATAAAATGCATTCAACACAAAAAATGCAAAATAAAAATTGCACATTCTAAATTGTTATATCACGAAACAAATTTAGTTTTTTGTTAGCAATGTCTAAAATTCAAAGAAAAAAAATACAAAAGTCACCAAAGTCCTAGTTCTAGTTATTAATTATTACTTACCATTGTATAAATTATATTAAGAAATAACTGTGAATGTTCGCAATAATTATTAATTGACATATGGCTCAGTTGCTCAATTAGACAGACATCAACCTAAATTATTATTATATCGTGACGTACGAATCATTGCTTTATTAGTTGATTTATAAATATATATACATATATATTATATCATAGTGCTTAACTATATAAGTACAATTTTAGTTTGAATCTCCCCGCCAAGTAAAGTAAATTTGGACTTATTTCAGTTAAATATAATTCACATAGCCATATAGGTAATAAATATATACTAATAACTAATTTCTATTAAATTTGGACTATTGAATACATTTTACACATTCGATGATTTACTTAGATTCTACCTCTCATATCACACATTTTAAAGCGAATCATTATTTTTATATTTTTTTTACGTGGAGTTGACGTATTTGTTTTTGATTGAATTATAATGTACACAAATTCATAACTAGCTTTTGAGTCGTCCGTTAATTCTGTATCGTTCCTTCAGGTTCATTACAGCTATGTGTATTTTCCTATAGATTTAAAAAAAATTATCACTTAATTAAACTAAAATGTGATAATTGGGATTGTTTACGCAAGTAGTCGTCAATTCCCACAGAGTCACACTAGCGAGTCTACGTGTTGGACGTTGAATTTGCGTGCGTATCCCCTTCCTGTCCTACATGATATCGACTAGACTGGTTATTTACATTAATATTGAATTAAAACACAACTATAAAATCGTTTTGTAAGAATTTGTTAATTTCCGAGTGACTATCCAATGTTTTACTAACTTCAAATACTCATAAAAATGTCATCGACTTTCTGGTAAACTTTTTTTTTGCGAAATGTAGGAATATTTATGGGGAATCTTGAATTAAATTTTCAAATTTATAGTATGGATACTAACTATTATTTTAACAACCATTAAACACATACAACATCAATACAGCAATTTTTTTTAAATAAATCTCATGTTTACTATCTAATGTTTACATAGTTGATATTTGATACTTTGACAGTAGTATAAAACCCATTTTGTACTTACCTTTTTTCTCGGCCAATACTCGATACCCGGTTAGTACTATGAATTTTACTCGGCCAATACTCAATACCCGGTTAGTATAACAAATTTTACTCGGCCAGTACTCAGTACCCAGTGTAATACCAAATTTTCTACTCAGAACATCTCCAGTAAATAGCACGAATAACATAATTAAAGACAGTGGTGGTTCGAGGGGGTGATGTAGATGTAGCAACGCCCCCCTCCCCTTGACCGTGTTTATTTACTACATGTATATAATAAAATAGTGATTAGAAAAGATTGATTATTGAATATTGATAAAACGAACTATGATGGTAAAATGCTACTTATATTTGTCCAGATATTCAGAATGAAATTATAATTGTAATTAATTCTTTGATAACTAAGTAACTTATTGATAAAATAAATAGATCAATATGTTTTACAATCTTAGCATATGAAACGATCGATATAGCAGGCATTGAAAAATTGTCTATGTGCGTTAGGTACTTGGATAAGGATACCAACAAATTGAGAGAGGATTTTCTTCAATTTGTTCCTGTCGCAGATATGACTGGAAATACTTAGGCACAAGTTTCACTAAGTAGTCTTGAACATTTACTGATAATTATCCTAAACCGTAATAGTGAACTGTTTCAATTATTAACCATCTACGGTAAACATTTTTTGAGTGATTACAATTTATCAAAAATCATTCGTAAGAAAATTGTTGTTGGTACATTAAATATATTTTAATGTCATCCAAATTTAAAAAATTGAACTTGAAATACTTACAAAAAAATTTATATGTAGCATACTAGCATTACACTACTTTTATATTAAATTCCAGTAAAATAAGCTTATAAGGAATCTTGTACACATTTTTCAAGCTATAGGTGTTAAAATTGAAAATGTTATATATTTTGATAATTATATTAATAATAATTTATATGTTTTTGTGATTTCAAAGAATTACTTATACATTTAAACTCAACACCATAACACTTATAAAAAAAAATTATCATTATGTATTATCAATACATTTTAATTTCAGATAGACCAAATTTGACATCTACTCTGATTTGACATCCAAATGGACAGACAAAATTTACAAAACATAACAAAAAGTTAACAAAAAATGTGTATTAACTTTTAACTTAACTGAGTTCACCTATAGTTAAATTAACTTTTAACTTTTAACATTTTGTTATTGGTGCATATTAAACAACTTAACTGAGTTAAAAAAATAAATTATTTATTTGTCCACCCTCGCATCTAGTTACTAAAACTTACTGACTTTGACTTAAAGAAGAACAAAACACAATAAATAAGTTTTCTTTTTAATTCGAAATAATGTCTATGCTAACAATTATGGTTTATTAATAATAATAAGTTTAACGTCTCTACTCACGTCATTATTAAATTATTTATGATCATAGTTAGATAATAACAGCCATATAAGACTATGAAGTCGATCAAAAAAGTAAAATCGTTGGCACCTTCAAAATGAAATTCAAATTAATACAGACTATGGTCCATGACTACAAAGTAAAGATTTTGTCAGTTCGATTAAGATCGGGTTCATAAAAACGTCGTCTATCGCATCAATTGTTCGTGTTCATAAGTTATTTTGTTCAAATTCTATCGGTAAACTACATATTAATATAACAAAGTGAATTGTTAAATGATAAAAAATACTCATGTACAATCATGCACATGCTGGTTTACCTAATAATGTTCGGATTTTTTTGTGGGCGCATGTATAATCCCGAAAAGTATTCTCACTGACTGTAGATTTCCAGAATTTAAATTGAACAAAAAAATAAAACCAATCATGTCAATAATTTTGTTTTGCGTAAAAATTACCATTTTTTATGGTTTTTCACGGCAGTTTCAAAACTAATTGCAATTTTTAGCTCCGAAATCTTGAAATTAGGCCCCTATATATCGCGATGATCACTATTTTATTTTCAATGTCAAATATTTAGCTCTAAAGCTTGTGATATTTTACTTTTTGAATTTAAATTATTGTGTTTAGTAATTAAAATATCAAAAATTAACTTTTAGACGGGCAAAGATTAACATATCTTCTTTATTTTTTTAGTAGGTGTTTAACTCTTAAAGCGCTCAATAAAAGAATTTTTTGTTATGAGTTTTGAAGTTTTAAATTGATTTACCACTAAAATATATTGATATATTAAATATTGTAAAAATAGAGTACGTATCGAAATAAACGTTTTTACCATCAAAACTTGTCTGAAATATGAAAATATGGATTTTTAATATTTTTCAATTGCTTTTGTAATAATAAATTAAGAGCCTTGTACTAAGTTTTCAAGCTATTCTAACCAACAATTATTATTTTTAAATTGAAACGACATAACTAAAATCATTATTCTCCATTTAAAGACCTCTCTAATTTGATCCTAATTTGAACAAAAATTATCTATGAAGAAAATTGTGTTTAGGCATATTTTTTATAGTTTTTTTGGTTACATTATTAACTACTTATGGGAAACAATAATTTAAAAGTCCAATCTTTAGCTGTAGAAATTAAACATAAAAGTTGTAAAATTAAAAAAAATACAATAAATTTATTATCATAGAAAATAAATAAAATTGTATGTAACAAAAAAATGTATGTATTGTATAATATGAGATACTATAATGCAATATGTGAAAACATGTTTATATTGTATCGAAAAAAAAAAAAAATCGTGAATGCTCATTAGTTGTAAAATGTAGTGGTCTATTAATGGTTACTACTCTTGGTATAAGCCGCTTAATATTCCATTTTGCTGTGATCATGGTCCAGGTATTGGTGTTTGGGTTGTAACATTCTACAGAGTCCAGAACAGAAGTTTCGTTTATTCCGCCGACGACATACAACAAACCATCTAATGCGATTACATCTATAATGTAATTTTGTTATCGTCCTTTTCCAGTTTGATATCACAACAAATATCACCACTAAAAACAAAAAAATATTATTCATATTTATCTAGGAGATTAAATCACTTAACACTTACTTGCGTAAGGATTGCAATACTTCATATATATCAGTGAAGCATGTTTTTTTGTACAATTTGACTGGTTTGCATTTTTTGGATTCTGGTATTAGATTTTCCATTATGAGTTGTATATTAAAGTCAAGATATGTATTCCTTTAAAAATAAAAAAAGAATATTTCAAAATCAATTATAATCATCGATAAATATCGTTAACAATCCTCTATGAAAAAATAATAAAATCAACACAATATTTTAGATTGAAATCAGAGAAAAAAAAAATATCGAGAAGCAAAGTTTGCTGGATGAAATGCAAGGATTCTAAAATATTATGGAATAGTTTTTGTACACTGTTTAACAGCATCTAATGGAATACTTTTCATTTATTGCTAAATTAACTGCTTCTTCAATTATTTAGCACTAAAACTACCATTTATGGTTTTTCTTACTCGCTTCTTAACCCGAACCCTAAAAGAACATGAATTGAATACAGTAGAAGTCGTATATAAGGAACACTTAAAATAAAATTTAACACATTAGATGTGATACATAAAAGGGCCGTTCTTACAATGTCTAATTACAATAACCGACAGAAATCCTTTAGTATTACCAATGGAATTCTGCCGGTTAGTCTTAACCGGCCATTACGAACGTACAAGACAAGAAAAATGTGTCTCGTTGTGCCCCGTCGCGTATCGCCAAACGTTAACCATTTCAAGTTGGATATTTAATAAAAATACATAAACGCAAAGTTTAATACGAGTAATTATTGCACAGAATATTATGTATTATTTTCTTCTGACTAATATAATGTAATTAAATAATAGATACATACCTTTAAAAGAAATTGCACGACAACAAGTCACGAAAAATTAAACCGGACGATGTATTTTTTCGTTTTGACAACATCATTGAGGGTTAAACAAAATACGAGCGTCTAGAGACAGCCCCCTCGGAGCAGTTTTTCTTATCACAAAACCATTATCACATAACCAATCATTATCACGGTCACAAAGTTGAATACCATTTATATGGTCAATACGTTATCAGTGAGCGCCAAATTAAATTCAAATTATTTGAAAAATGTACAATAATAATATTGTTAACACTTGTAAATATATTATTTAATTTGATTAAAAATTATTTTTGTATTCTAAAGCTTTTAAAATACATTAAAGTCATGGTATTATTCCTAATAGATGAATATAATTTTTATTCAGCCATTCATTAACAAATTCTAATTTTTATACTTGTCCATTTAAACATAATCTATATGAAAGAAATTTATTTATTTCATTTTTGTATATTTTGTTTATTATTACCTAAAATACTTATGTACTGTAATATACACAGTATTTATTTAATACAGGTAAAACCCTTTTCAACTGTTATCTGCATTAATTTTTATTTCCTGTGGAAATTTTCTTACTTATTAATGTAACACTTTCTGTATGAATACCTTGTAGCATGGACATTGTTTCTTAAATATTATAGTAAATTGTTTTTTTGTATTTTATATTTTTAAATATTTCAACACATTGTTCTTTGATATATTTTTTAATTATGTATTTTGAATGTGCATACTGTAACATCCAATTAAAAACAAAATATAATTTAGCTCGACATATAAAAGTCACCCATTTTAGTGGCATTGAGAAAAATAATCCTCAGTTAGAAATAATTTCTCATAATTTTGCTTCATTACAAGGTAAAGATACAATTTTCAAAAATATTATAATAAATTGTATATTATATTTATTATAGTGTTATAACTATGTATAAATATTTTTACTGAGTGTAGTACGTTATCAGAATTAAACCGTTTCGTATCGTTGCATATCGGTACGGACTATTTGATTTTATTTCATCAAACACAATATACAATTTCACATACAATTTGTGTAGGTCTCACCACAGATTGAGTGAAGTCTAGTCTCACTGTGTCCCCCTCGCAATTGTATACCTGTACGATATTATAATTTTATAATTCACCCATAATATATACCTATATACACATTGCAATTTGATTACACAAATGTTTAGAATATAATATATATAATATCGAGTGATATTCATTCATTTTTGTAAATTTTAACTCAATGTATATACGAAAACCGATTCTAAGTATATTCGGTCTCTCCAACAATAATTATACCAAGTATACCTATACTTTATGATATAATAGTGTTAAAAGTAATTTGTAATGGGCACCACTTTTACTATTGGGCATTAGTAGTAGGTACAGTTGAAGAATAAATTAGGTTTTGCCGAAAATATTACTTTTGGAAATGTCATTGAGGGTTATAATAAATACTAATATATATTTTATAAGTTTCAATTGCCCAGGAATAATAATTTTAAATTACAACAAACTAGCTATTATAGTTATAATTCTTTGTTTAAATATAGTACTCTAATTTTGTCGAAATTGGACCATGTATATTATATACAAAAAGTTATTGTTTTTCGAGAAATTTGAAAAACCAGTAGGTAGAACTCCAGACATAAAAATCGCGAAAACGATTACGCTCGAAAATGTTCACTTGCAAAGCAGGGAACCTGAACGCCGAATAAGATTTTTACATAAAAAAAAAAACAGTCGTCAACTTGAGTCTCGGGGACATGAAAAATCAGGGAGATGGTATTTTGTGAGCATTCTTGTAATTTACGCCAGTAATTGGTATAAGGATAGAAAATGTAAAACATGGATACACATAAATAGTTCAAACTGTAACCAAAAAATCTAATAAATATATAAATAGAGCCATATTTTAGTGATTTTACAGACTCATATAAAATTACATTTTTAAATATTATATTTTTTTCGTTTTTTTTTTTAAATTAATCTAACCTACTGCAGAGGCATGACCAAAATTAGTATGTGTGGCTCGTGCGGGAAGGACATTTCAGCCTTGGGCGAAATGCACACGTCTCCCGCGACTTAAATAGCTCACTTCCCTCGATTGCCACACAATATACTATTAAAAGTTATCTCATTGTTTTCTGAAAAATTAAATTAACCTACTGTTTATGGAACAATAATACATTTCTATACGTTTTAAGTACTAGCCATAAACGTAAACATTACAATATACCTAGTATTATAATACTCATACAGGTTGACAGACCTTTCTTTTTGTATGCGATCATAAATCGTTGTATTCAAATACATCCAGCGTAATGTGTCTTACTCAATGACTATGTAGACTAATCCCCCCCCCCCAATTGGCTTTTTGTTACCTAAGTAAAAAGTTTTGAAAGGGTGGGGGATTTTCAAAGTGAAGTCAGTGTGGTTGCCTATACTTTCTCCTTTTATATTTTATAATCAGCAGAGTCAAAACGGTAGTGTGTTATAAAAAAATAAAGATGATATTATTTTCTATAACAAACTAAAAAGTATTGTACCTTTATGGTACAAGCTTCGAGGTAATTATATTGATTTGCGGTATCTATACTTTAGTATAAAGACAAAAAAGAGATCATTTAAAAATGTATGAATCTCTAATTAATATGTATTTCTTAAATGTTAATATGTAACCAGATGACATCGAAACCTTACGAAAAATCGGTCAAAAACATTTGATCGTGTATCCAGCTTAAAAACAAATTTATGTTAAAAAAATGTCACTTCGCCGAACAATCATACACCGCGGTTGTAAATTGGGAACAAATGTTTATTTATTATCTATCGATTTTTGTAATTTTTAAATTTATTTAAAGATTATAATATTTTAGAGAAATAATAATATTGTGTCCCTTTCATTTATTCCTCTTCACCATGTTTCAATAAGATACCTGTAATTGTTTATTATATATTTATATTAATTTATAATATTATACCTTGGCATATCAGGAGTTATATACCATTCTATCATACATATTTTTTTGAACATATTGGTTAAACAATTTAAAAAAAAAAATAATTTAAGTTGCGTAGGTAATTAGTTACATTATAAGAGACAGACCTTTAGGAAGTAACTTCAACTATATTTCATATATATACCTAACTATTTGTGATATTTGCTGCAATAAGTGCTACTCAGTTGGTACCTAAATTTATATTAATAAGTAATATTATTAGAGCTGATAGCTTGTTGTTGCTTATTATTAAGACGGTATGAAGTTAAGTTGAATCAATAATATTTGTTTATTATTATAGTTGTATATAATAATATACTTTTTTAAGTGCCTACCCACAAAATAATTTTAAAATACCAAAATTAAAATCTTTCTTCTTTTGTATAAATATCTAAATTCGTCCAAATTTGAACATAAAATAACTACAAAAAACCGTGATTTTTTTTTTGGTTACGAAATAACCTACTTACGTGGAACTTTGTTTTCAATTATACACTCTTTGGTTTAATGAACACACGTAAACGGCTACGGGTACCTACCTAAGTCTTAAAAATGAACGCGATATCCACGCAATGTCGATATTTTAAGTCTCAATATGGGCCATTTACCATAATTTCAAACGCTAATATTTAATAATAAATATTTATTATTGTTTTAAATAATAGGTAAATATTTATTATTATTTTAATGTTTCAAAAAATACTATCGAAATTAGGATAAGCCAATTTTATAGAAAATTCTATAGGTATCTTATCATTAGGTGTAACTATAAATTGCTCATATAATTTTTTGTTCCGAAGTATTGACTTTTCAATTGAGTAAAATTCAAATATATTATTATATATCAAACCTAAATTCTCATTTTTAAATTTTTTTTTATCTTAGATGATTAAAGTTATAACAGAAAATATAACTAAAACAAATAAGTACTTATTTGATTTTAAATTCAGATAATTTGAGCAAGTTTTTAAAATAGGGCACCCTGTCCAAGTACTTTTTTCAAAAATATATTTTAGAATGCGTATTCAAGAACATAAAAAAGTTATAACATTTTAATTTTGTTACACTTTATGGTGTGTATGTGTCATTGTAGTATACCTACCGTTATTACTACAAACGTTAAGATAATGAACTTTGATATTCAACAAGGTAAAGGAAACTGAAAGTGTTACGATTAAGTGTAACATTCAACAAGAAAAATGCAAATATAAATGTACATAAAGAAAAAAATGAATAAAATGCAAAATAAAAATTGTATTATTAAATTCTATACCTATTCCATGAATCAAATTTCTGTAAACTCGAGCCTCGAATGTCAGCACCCTAGTTACTAATAAACCGCAATCTGCGAGTTACAACAATCTAGCACAATGTATTTTTCTATAAATACCTACACACCCATATTATATACTATATCCTATAACCTAGTAAAATTATATTGTCATTTATGTGTACAAGGCATATTAAATTGGTATTTTTTTTAAAAAATAATGTTGGTGGTGTAATAATTAATTTCGTTACTAGAGCACATATCATTTTAATGATTTTTACGTGTTTTGTCAATATTTGATATTTAAATACTTATAAAAAAAAATTGTAAATATGGACTTATAATATTTTTCAAACGACTCTGCTGTACAGTAGTGAGTTGATACATTTTCAATTTTCAAAATTCTGTTAGCATGTAACTTGGTCAATTTTGGGTTTAGGATTATGGTCAATGGAACAAAATGTACTAGAAAAAATTACCTACCCATATCTGGTGTCAAAAATAAGAGTTGCTAATGAAAAAACTTAAGTTGTATTGCGCATGCGCAAACCAAAGGAGTTCAGAATTTGAAAAAGGCCATCGAGATGAGATATTTAATGGCACATATAAGACAGGACACACTATATATTCACTATATAATAATCACAAGTGTCCACGAATATTATTTTTAAACTAAAACAAGATAACTAAACTTGTCATTCTTCATTAAAATACCTCTTTAATTTGATCCTAATTGTCCAATCTTAAGCTATAGAAATTAAACATAAAAGTTGTAAAATTAAAAAAAATACAATAAATTTATTATCATACAAAATAGGTAAAATTGTTATATAAAATAAATGTATGTATTGTACATATATAGTGTGAGATACTATAATGCAATATATGAAAACATGTATATATTGTATAAAAAAAAAATCACAAATGCTCATTAGTTGTAAAATGTCGTGGCCTATTAATGGCTACAACTCCAGGTGAAGACCGCATAATGTTCCATTTCGCTGTGACTATGGCCCAGGTATTGGTGTGTGGGTTGTAACATTCTACAGAATCCAAAAGAGAAGATTCGTTCATTCCACCGATGACATACAGTAAACCATCTAATGCGACTACTTCTATAATGAAAAATTAATTTAATTTGAAATATTAAAAAAAAAATTTCATAAAATGGTTAACATTTATTCTACAAGTTACCTGCATATTTTCGAGGCAAAAGTATGTCTGCTATAATTGTCCATACTCCTGATCTGGGACTGTATTTTTCAACACTACTCAATATGGTTAATCCATTATCACCGCCTACAGCATACAGTTCACCATATAAAACTCCTACACCGGCACCACTGCGACGTACACACATGTTCCTAGCTTGTCTCCATACATCACAACTGGGAGTATAATATACAACAGAAGCTAAAGCTTGTCTTGATTGATCATAACCTCCTACCTACAAAATTTATGTATACAAATAATTGTGAATAAAAATACCTCACGCTTAGAAGAAATCCCGGAGTAAAATATTATTGCATAGCATTTTCAATGAGAGTGGTTCAGAAAATATTTATAAGAAGTTGAATAAACAAAATATTATGATTTATAATTACTAAAATGTATCCATTATAAATTATCAATTTCAATGTTACACAGGTATAAAAATGTTTAGAAATTAAATATATTATATATTGTATATTATTTATAAGTTATATATTTAACAAATATAATACATAAGATCATTCAGGACTAAAGCTAATTTATGTTAAGTAGTAAAAAAACTTAATGAAACTAAAATAATTGAGCTATATTTAATTTTGAAAATAAACATTTAATAAAGTTTAATTTTTTTGTGTATATTGTATTAACAATATTAAAAACTAATAAGTAAGGTCATATTAAACAAGAGAATAATAATACTTTTTATTTTACATTAAGTATAAATCTGTAACAAAAATGTCATAGAGTTTTTGTACTTCCAACATACATATAGGTAGATCAATGAAAATGAAGCTTTTCCTGATGAAATTATTAAATCATTGAAATTAAGTGGTACATAAATAAATATTTATATTAGCTTATTCTTCAATTTCAATTAAAATTTTGAATTTATCGAAATATTTTATTTAGTGAAAATGTTACGCTATTCTTTCTCGGGAGAATTTTATTATTCCAATTAGTTATTATTATAACAACTTCAATACAAAATTAAAATCGTAAAAAAAAAATATAAATTTACCACATATAAAAGATCATCCAGGACTCCAACCGAAAATAAAGATCTTGTAGAAGACATATTTGATATCATACGCCACGTTTCAGTACGGAAGTCGAAAACTTCTGTGCTTTTTAAATCACCATCTCTATCATTGTATCCTCCTACCTTAAATTAAATGTATAATTTATTGGTATGTGCTTTTTAATAGAAATAACGATTAAACTAATAAATTATGATTCATTATTACTTACGGCATAGATATTATTATTGATGACACCTACGCCTAACAATTGTCTTTCAACCAACATATCGTCACATCGTTGCCAACAAAGGGATTTTGAAGATAAATCTAGCATATGAACACAACGATAAGGTGATAACCCGTGAGCAAAGCCACCCACATCAAATACAAAATTATTGTTAATCACGACTAGACTATGTCTTCTATGGTTTGTAATCAATTCTGGTCCAAAATGCCATAGGTTTGTTCGTGTATCGAACCATTCTAAACTATTACATAATCCAGACCCAATTCCCCCAACAGCTAATATAACCTGTAATAGTTAAATTATTAAATGCATTGGAAAGATAAATAAATTAAACAGAATCATACCATTTCTCCATGTCTAGGTTTATTCTGGATGCTTTTTGGAATTGACACTTGTGGTTCAAATTTTAATGCCTCAAATATATTACGCATTAACTCAGTACCTTAAAAATTACAAATAAATGTATATCTAAAATATAAACTAATTCACAATAAAAGCATAGTTAAAGGAAAAACTTACAATTAAAAAATCTCTGAATAAGAGGTTCCTCAACTACATATGTCAATAAAAAAGCCTTTGACATCAATTGAAAACGTATGTGTTCCAATAATTGGGGTAAAATATTATGTCTTGAATCCGGTTCATAGTTTACCCATCTAATAACACTTTCAAATATCTAAAACAATAAAAAAACTTACACATTTATAAGATTACTTAATATTACATGTTAGAAAGTTACTTTATTATTTCTTCGTAAATAATAAAATATAACAATAATCAATTTTAGTTTGCCTACATTTCCTTCAGATGATTCTGGAAGCCTATCACTGGATATCAACTTAATTACTTGTTCCGATGATAAGAATAGGAATTCGTCATAAGCATAAATTTGTCTAAGAATCAAAATATTACAATTATAAATAAAATTCCTTTATAGAATCATAATAATAAATTATATTTCGTACAAAAAGTGTTGATGAATATATACTTCTGAACTTGTTATCAAATTTGTACAGCTATGTAAATCAGCGAAAGCATTAATACTAAAACAATTTGTAGGACAGAGTTGTGACTGTAAAAAATCACAACAAGCCTCTTTTACTCCTTGTAACTGCAAGATATCTGCAGCTGGTAATAATTCCTAAAGAAATAAATATTAAACAATTTAAATAATTTAGTTTTCTATAATTAAATCAAACTTTATCTATTATTACCTGGACGTTTTCTTCAGTGATCAAGATTTCCCCTAAATATATAAAGTTTACTAACTGCTGTAAAGTGGTTGAGTCAAACTGTTTCATTAATACGAGGTCATGATTCCTTTCAGCAAAATTTGTGAACATAGCATGGAAATACGAACTAGCCGCTGATAAAATCACTTTATGTGCAGTTATTATTTTGTGATCGTCCGTTTTCAGTTTAATATCACAAAAATTGTCACCACTACAAAAAAATTTTATTAATATTTTTCTAGCAGATTAAATCACTTACCACTTACTTCCGTAAAGTTAGCAAACTTTCATGAAAATTTGAAAAAGTAGGTGTTTTGTACAATACTTTTTGTATTTGATTTGTATTTTCCATTTTGTATTTTTAAACTAAAAAAGACATTTCGAAATCAATTATAAATATCGTTAACAATTCTCTATGAAAAAATAATAAAATCAACACGTTATTTTAAATTAAAATCAGAAAAAATAAATATCGAGAGCAAAGTTTGCTGGATGAAATGAAATGATTTTAAAATATTATGTAAAAATTTTTGTACAACATTACTAACATGATATTGTTTTGATATGGTTTGTACTATATATTTTTTAGTAAAATATTGTTGAATCCTATATAGGAAGGTACATATCTAAAAATAAGTTCTTTCCTTTAAAGTGGTTTACTTAAAATCAGTAATTGTATTAAAATTAATTTGAATAGTCTATTTGATATTGTTACACCTAGGCTAGTATAGAGACTTTGGGTGCCTGAAAAAATAATGGATATAGTTTGTTTGTTTTATATTGTGATGTGTAGAGGTTGGCACATTGAGACACTGATTTTTCTACAAGTTATATCAGAATCAAAATAAGACATGGGTTGGTTTACACGGAGATATTATGTATAATAATTGCAACAATCTGTGGACAGTTTATAACTTAAGGTTTTTTTTTAATTTAGCAACATCTAATGGAATACTTTTCATTTGTCGCTAAATTAACTGTTTTTTAATTATTTTGCACTAAAACTACCATTTATAGTTTTTCTTCCTTGGTTCTTAACCCGAGCACTAAAAGAACATTAACCAAGTACAGTAGAAGCCGTATATTAGGAACTGTAGTCATTCAAGCGCTTTTGTAAGCCTTGTACTCTAACGGTAATGCTTTCACTCCCTTGAAAAACTGTGGCTTCTGACAATCTGACTCTTACCTATTACTATCGAGTTTCGTTTTTTCCCTTCTGCTTTTCAACTTAAAAGTGGACCATTGATCCGGGCATCTTTTTTCCTCACTTGTAAGAACCATTACTTAAACGTTTTGTCTACAACTTTTTTCTTTTCCATCTCTTTTTCATTTCAGACTGCCACTTTCATTTTCCATTGTTGCACGTTAAATATTCTAATATTTTTTATAAAATTCAATTTAAATTGAAATGAGAAACGATAAATGAACTGCGGCACCACTTACACTAATTTTTGGAAGCACATCGTATGACTTAAATAACTCGCACTTCTGTTTCAAACTTATAAGTTGGAGTTAAGACATTTTTAGATTTTTAGAAGTACGAAAGACTAATCGTCTTACGTACGCATGGCGAAGCTGAAATACGAACGATACGTACAGGAAAGAGCATTCTTATATAGGTACTGCACTTACGATAGAATACAGTAAAAATAATTGTAACGACAGCAATGAGCCGGATATCCGGTGTATATATCAACTGACCTTCGCCTAATTGTTTCAAATAACCGATGTGATGTTCCAATAATCCGATTTATTTACAATGTTCTAAAATATGGCCGGTCTGTCCTGAGACAATTTGTTTCAATAACGCTATTATATCAATTATCCGTGTTCTTAATAAGCGGCTTCTACTATATTAATAACGATTCCCTATTTTAATAAAATTTAACACATTAGATGTGATACATAAAAGGGCCGTTCTTACAATGTCTGATTACACTAACCGACAGAATTTCTTTAGTATTACCGTTGGAATTCTGCCGGTTAGTCTAAACCGATTCTTAACCGGCCATAATAAACGGCTCTTAAAGAGTATAAGACATAAAGAATGTGTCTCATTGTGCCCTGCCGCGTATTGCCAAACGTTAACCATTTAAAGTTAAATATTTAATAAAAATACCTAAACGCAAAGTTTTAAATGGGTAATTATTGCTCAGAATATGTATTTTTTTCTTCTGATTAATAATATAATGTAACACAACGAAAAATACTTACCTTTAAAAAAAATTACACGACACGAAAAATTAAACCGGGCGAGCAGGACGACGTATTTTCTCGTTTTGTTAACAAAATTGAGAGAAATGTTTAATGTTTATAGTACAGGCCGGTAATTGTCAGAAAATTGATAAGGATAGGGATACAATAATTTTGGCATTTAAAGAGTGACCAACATAAAAAAAAAATAATGTGCTTATGCACATTATGTATTCACATATTCCGTGTTCTTTTAAAAATTATTCATTTTTTTTTATATCATTTAAAAGAATGTATTTTTCTGGAAATGCTAGTCGTCATAATACATTTTATATTCCGAGGGGAGCGATGAATATATCGATTTAAAAATGAGTGTGTTTTTTTTATTTTTTGTGTCTGTGTACACGATAAGTACTCGAAATAATGTTTCGATTTTAAACTTCAGTGTCTTGTTCGAGGGGAAAGTGAATCCAGTTGATGCATTCGTAAGATTCCCAATAGTTTTCAAAAGCGCCGGGAAAAACAACGTAACAATTAAGGAAAAATGGGAATTTTACGCAAAATTGGATTTCGGCAAAATCGATTTTGGTTTTTTGGTGTAATTCTAAAACAAATGACGGTATATATAATATAATTTTCATTGGTAGTTTATATTAGCGTTTGAAGTTCATATTATTACAAGATTGGATATTATTGACTCTATTTCTCATGTAGCGATTTTCTTATTTTGTTATAATATTCAAATATGATCCATGTTATCAGAATTAAACCGTTTCGTATCGTTGCATATCGGTACGGACTGCCTATTTGATTTGATTTCTTTTTATCTATGTTATGTACACTGCCAAACACATACAATTTCACATACAATTTTTCTATGTTTATGAACTAAGCTCTCACCACCGATTAAATGATGTCCATATAGTCTCACTGTGCCCCCCCCCCTCGCAATTGCCTACCTATAACCTATATACCATTATGTAATATACCTATAATATATACCTACATACGCATTGCAAATTGATTACACAAAGTTATAGAATATAATATAGGGTGAAATTCATCATTTTTGAAAATTTTTGTAAATTTTAATTCATTGTAAATACAAAAACCGATTCTAAGTATAGTTGGTCTGTGCACCAATACTTATACAAAGTATACCTATACTTTATGATATGATAGTGATAAAAGTAATTACTAATTTGTATTACCACTTTTACTATCGGTCATTAGTACAGTTGATCGATAAATTAGTTTTTGCCGAAAATATTGCGTTTGGAAATGTCATTGTGTGTTATATTGTTATAATAAATAATAATATATTTTAAATGTTTCAAATACACAGGAATAATATTTTTTAATTACTTACAACAAAACAACTATTATAGTTATTATTCTTTGTATATAGTACCTACTCTAATTTTCTCCAAATTTGAACGTGTATAATATACAAAAAGCTATGTTAATATGTTTTTATATTTTTTGGATACCATATAAACCACTTTAGTGGACCTTTGTTTTAGATATTCAATCCTAAGCTCTAAAAGTTGATTTTTTTTTTTTATACATTTTTAGCTACAAAATAATTTGAAAATTTTGAATTTTTTACAAACTTTAGAAAATAAAATAAATCATTTCAAATTTATGTACATCGCTCAAAACAAATCAAAATGTTTTGATTATTGCATCAAGGATAGAAAATAATTTAAAACTTTGTGTAAATTTCAATATTTGCTGTTATTTGTAGATATTTTTTGACTATGAACGAAACGATAAATGTATTGATTTTACAATGATGTGTGTTTTTGTGTCTGTCCTTAGCGTTTGGGGCAGTAAAACTACTTATAATTTCCTTCAACAGTATCTTTTTCGATGGGAAAGTG